>QEPC01010167.1:1431454-1530162 GCA_003113815.1 Sphenodon punctatus
GGGATTGGAGGGGGGAAACGGGCTGGGAGCACTGGGATTGGAGGGGGGAAACGGGCTGGGGGCACTGGGATTGGAGGGGGGAAATGGCCTGGGGGCACTAGGATATGGGGGGGAAATGGACTAGGGGCACTGGGATTGGGGTGTGGGGCTGGTGGATACGGGTGCCGGACGCTGGGCAGCCTTACCTGCTGGGCTGCTGCTGCTGCTGCTGCTGCTCCTCCTCGGCTCCACCGAGCCGCCTGAGCGGCTCCAGCTGGCCGGGGCACCGCCCACACAGGACACAGTCAGGCACTCGGGCAGCCTGGGGGGTCGGGGGCTGCAAGTACCGGCCCGGCCCCACCGCGCCGCCTCCTCCTCCTCTCTGGCCTGCGTGCGAAGGACAAGAAGCCCCCCTGCCCTGTTTGCCCTGGCCTCCACAAGTGGTGCTGGTGCAACACTGGTGCCTACTTCTTCTCACAGGGAAGCAGCGGCACCAGTGCTGAACACAGCACCACTTGTGTTGTGGGGGCCGGGGCAAACAGAGAGCAGGGGGGCTTCTTGTCCCTCGCACACAGGCCAGAGAGGAGGAGGAGGCGCGATGTGGGGCCAGGTCAGGCCGGTACAGCACGCCACTGTTCAACAGCGGCGGTGGCTGCTCCCACAACCTGAGGGCTGCAGTACGGTACTTGCAGCCCCCAGCTGCCGCTTTTGAACAGCGGTGTGCTTAAAAGTTTTCTGAGTCAGCTCCTCAGCTCAGCTCAGAGCTGACTCAGTCAGGTCTCTCCGGCGGCACGAGGCCCAGGCTGCCAGGGGCCATGTGAACAGATGCCGGTGGCACATGCCTTGGGCTGGCCCTGCAGACATGATAGTGGCCCGCTGTGACCCGCTTTGTCATGCTTTGACAAAAGTGACCGGGCCAAAGCTTGTGACATAGACCTAGTTTGCGATCCAATGCCATGGCTGTGCGGGCAGCAAAGAAGGATTTTTTGCTGCCCTCATAGCAGCAGTGAAGACTCGTCCAGTGGAGCTCTTCTGGGTGGTGAAGGGGCTGGTTGGTGGAACTGGAATTGTCCAGTGCTTGCTGTGACATGTTTGTTGATTACCTTGCTGATCTAATTGCCAAGATTCACCACGATTTCGATGCTGCGTTTATTACAATGGGAGAACTAGAGGTTGTGGAAGCCCCATCTTGTCCAATTTTATGGGATCGATTTCAACCAATTTTGCCCACTGATGTGAAGGATGTTCTGGGAGCTGTTAGAGCCACCTCTTGTGAGCTGGACCCATGCCCTTCCTGACTGGTTAAGACCAGCCAGGAGACGCTGGGGCCATTGCTGGGGTGGGGTGGGGTCAATGCCTCCCTTTGGGAGGACAGGGTGCCGAGCTGCCTCAAGGAGGTGGTGGTCCGCTCCTGCTCAAAAAAACATCTTTGGACGTTGACTCCCTTGCCAGTTATCAGCCTGTCGCTAACCTTCCCTTTCTAGGGAAGGTTATTAAATGGGTAGTGACTCGGCAGCTACAGGAGCTTCTGGACCAACTCAGTTTTCTAGATCCCTCACAGTCTGGCTTTCAGTCAGGCTATGGCACTGAGACTGCGCTTGTGGCCTTAGTCGATGATTTCCGATGTGAATTGGACCAGGGTCATGGTTCCATCTTGTCCCCTCTCTTGTTCAACGTGTGTATGCAACCGTTGGGTGAGGTCGTGCCGAGCTCTGGAGTTCGGGGTCATCAATATGCTGATGACCCCCAATTCTATCTCTCTTTTTCATCTGACCCAGGCCCCGCAGTCTCAGTGCTTACACGATGCCTGGTGGCTGTGGGAGACTGGATGAGGGCAAGTCGATTGAAACTGAATCCCGACAAGACGAAGGTGATGCTAGTGGGGAAGGCGGTGGGTGTGGTGCCCCCCCATCATTGTTGGGGTTTGTCCCCCCACTGGTTCCCCAGGTTCAGAGTCTGGGACTAGTCCTTGATTCACAGATCTGTCTAGATCCCCAGGTTGGAGCTGTGGCGAGGAACGCTTTTTGCCAACTACATCTGGTGTGACGGCTTCAACCATATGTCTCAGTCTCCGACCTGGCCACTATCATCCATGCATTCATTACCTCAAGGTTGGACTATTGTAACGCGCTCTACGTGGGGCTACCCATGGTGCTGGCTTGGAGACTGCAGTTGGTGCAGAATACAGCAGCCCACCTCCTTATGGGAACAGGGCGCCCGGAGCACATTATACCGGTGCTCTGATCTCTGCACTGGCTGCCTATAGTCTTCCCAGCCCAATTCATGGTGCTAGTTTTTTACCTATAATATAATAATATTTTATTTAAGTGTGTAGAGTAGCCATCACACTAACATAAAAAAACATGTACAATCACATAACAGAAATGAACAAACAATAATACCCAGCTAAGATCAGTAGCAGAGATCAGGGAGCTTATCCCAGTACCACCCTCCCACCTTCAGTAACTGCAAGGGCTTTCCTGTCCTTTCGCATTACTAAAACCTTATAGAGGAAATGGGCTACATTCCTTGTAATACTTTCATCCCGGCCTTCCAGCAACTTTATCACTGCCTGAGTCTTTTACCTATAAAGCCCTATACGGCTTGGGCCCCATCTTTCTGTAGGATCGCCTCACTCCCCAAGCCCTTGATCAACCCCTGCAGTTGACTGGGAGCACCGTTCTCGAGGTCCCCTGGGTATCCCGGGGGGCCACTATGGAGAGGGAGTTCTTGGTGGTCGCCCTGAGGCTGTGGAGCGTTTTCTCAGCAGTGGCCCAGGTGGCCCCAGACCTTCCTTTCTTTCAGTGCCAATGCAAGACCTAGCTGTTCCGCCAGGCCTTTGATGAGGGAGAGGGGTGAGGTGAGTTTTATTGTTTTTTTCTGTTAGTGGGTTGGGGTGGGAGTTTTTAAAGTCATTTTATCACACTTTTGATGTCCCTTCCCTGTTGTGGGGAGGTTGTGGTTCCCTCTTTGTTGTTCTGTCTTTTTCCCTTTTGATACTATTTAATATGTATTTTATTTATTTTATATTTTGTATTGTAAGCCTCCCCAGGGCTGCCATTGGCAGGAGGGGCAGGGTAATAAGTATTTAAAATAAATAAATAAACAAAATAAAAGCTGGCTACAGCAAGCTATCATGTCTGTTCGGGCTGGCAAACACGGTCTGGGTCGGGTCCACCTAGCTGACTGCCATGACTGCCTGTCATTGGCCGCCATGGCTGTCTGTTTTGGAGTCTGACCTGGCGAGGACCGTGTCTGCTGTGGCTTCCCAACCCAGGTTGGATTGCTGCCTCATGGCCGTCATTTCTGTTTTTACCCATTGTCACAACTTTGTAGCTCTGGAACCACCGGCCCACAGACTACAACTGGTTCGCCAGCTTTTGCTCTGTCGTACAGAGCAATCGATGGGCTGGACAGAGATGGGGTCACCAGGATGGAGGGATGCTGGGGCCACCTGGGCAGGGTGCGTGTGTGCTGGGACACAAGGGGATGGGATGAGGAAGGGCCTATCAGAGTGGAGAGGTGGGGTCCAGAAGGAAGGGCCCTCTAGAAGTGCTCAGTCAGTAGCAAGGTCATACCCTGCCCACCCTCAGAGCACTCTGGGGTGGACTTGCCAGGACTTGCCATCTTGCATTCTGGCATGCCCCACTTTCCCACTCAGGCCATTGACCCTGGCCTCCCCACCTGGTAACCGTAGCTTGCCCCATTTCCTCCACCCTGGGGCCGAGTAACCACTCGTCTGACTGTCTTCACCCTGTCCTCCGGCCCAGACTGTGGAGGTATACAGGTTCTCCAACCCTGAGACCTGACACATCCAGGTAGGTAATCCAATTCCATTCTTCCTCCCCTAAAACAGAGAGCCAGGTGAGATGAGGCGGTAACTGAGGCAGCCCTCTAGCAATGAGAGTTGGGTATGACTTGAGGAAAGGGTGTAGTAGCTATAATAGGGACAGGTGATGCAGCTACACTGGGGGGCCCATACTGCCCGGTGCAGTATTCCATCTTCCACACCAAGGCTCATTTCAGTGTAGCCAGCCCTCTAGAAGCTAAACAAATAGCTTCTAAAATTAAGGCATCCAGATATATTAAGGCATCCGGATATAGGGAGCTGTCCCAGGAGGGGCTTATGCAGGGAAACGGATCCAACCTGCTTACATACCTGTTGGTGAAACCCAGCCACGAATCCTGAAAGCCGATCAGCTCGTTTTCCTGTTTGTGCCCATGTTTATGTTCTACATGGAAAACATATGGGAGCCATTAGCTCCAGATTTACATTCTTCCCTAACAAATGGCAGCGCTTCAAGGAAGGTTGTTTATTTAATGTAAAGTGTGATTTATTTATTTATTTGGATTTTTTTTTTTTTTTTAAACAATGTTTCGGGCCCTGCAGGACAAACGTTTGCGTGACTTTTCATGCCCTTCTTCCTGGTGCTGGGTAAACATTTAACAGGAACTGGCAGCAGGGTTTTAAATCCCCAAAGAGAATTGGTCAGACAAACAGATCAGGGAACTAACCGGATCTGAATCCCTGCTGGTTCCGTTGTCTGATGTCTCTAGAGTTTGAAGCTGTTGCGTTTGGGTATCTCTTTGCCTGAGAGAATGTCATCACTTCTTTAGATCTGCCTGATGGAACTGTTGCTTAACCTGGCTGGGTTGATGACTTTGACCCTTTCCTTGTCACCTATGATTGTGAAATGAATGTGAAAATCATGGAAGCAGATGAGTGATTATATTGGCCTTAGCCAGGAATAGCTGTAAAAAGGTATTATAATGTTTTTTCTCTATGTCCCAATCCACCTGAATCCTCACCCACACCCTAGCACCTATAGGCCTGGGCTTTAAAGAGGCTCCTAATTGTGCTAGAACACTTTAACACAACCCACCATGTGGCTGCTTTTAGGCGAGCGGGTCGCCGTCATGCGCCCGCTCGTGCGATACTTCAAAATCTTACACGAGACGGAAGTAGCGAATCACGCGCATGGAAGGCGGTTGCACATTGTTTGCCGACCATGAATTAAATACCTCACACATTGAGGTATTTAATTTGCGGTCAGCAAACAAGGCACGACTGCCTTCCATGCGCATGATTCCCTACTTCCGTCTCGTGTAATCCCGCCTTGCAGAATTTTGAAATATCGCACAAGCGGGTTGCGCAACGGTGACCCGCTCATCTAAAAGAGAGTCTTTTGTAGGCAGTGTAGGATGGCTCAATGAACTGATTCAGAGTGTAAACAATAAGCAGGATGAAAGTAACACATAGCCTCCCACACCATCTGTAACTCCACTCCAGTAAAAATCCCACTCAGGAATGCTCAGCACCCTCCACAAATAAGAGTGAATGAGAATCAAAAGCGAACAAATTGTTACCTAAATCCCTCCATCCATTCAAACTGAGCTGTGACCTGAGACAACTAGGCTCACCCCCTCCCTAAATGTGTGTGTGTCTCCTTCCTTCCACATAAGCCTTCCTCAGATCCCCAAGCTGAGGCCTCCTCAGTCCAAGGCTACCTGTTTAGTTTTCTTACCTGACCACAGTGGCTTTGCTACAAACTAGGGATGGAACACCGGGGAGAATACTGGATTTACCAGTATCGGATCTCCCCGGTATCAGATTTACCGGTATCGGCATACCTGATTTTTAACATTGGCCGCTTTACCAGTTCTTTTACATTGCAGCCATTCACTTCAATGGCTGCGATGTAAAAAAACCCAGTAAAGCGTCCAATGTTAAAAATCAGGTATGCCAATGCCGGTGTTTATCGGATTAATTCGATATACCTGATTATCGGGTGTGTCGGATTTATCCGATACTGATATTCCCACCCCTACTACAAACCCCCCAAAAGGCTGAGTGCATCCCTGCTTTGTCAGTGAGAGTTGGGGGTTGTTCCCTACTACCTTGAGGGCAGCAGGCAGGGAATGGGAAAGAACAGGCTCAGGAGCAAGGGTTATGGAGGCCCAGAGAGAGGAATGGAGGAGAAATGTACTTTTGAAGCTATGACCAGGGGCTTGGGGCTGCATAGAAAGGGAGAAAAACATACCCTCTGTCCCCTGTATCCCCAAGACTGTGGAAAAAACATTCAAATGGAATTGTCATTATAGCTGAATGGTTTACACAGTGATCAATGGGATGCAACTGGCATAATCCTTCATCATTGTGAAAGCTGCATGTAAAGAAATAGCCCCTGAGGCTAATACCATACCTGCAAAATCCATTAGTCTTGCCTATACGATGCTGATATCTCTTTCACAGGTAGCTACAGGGCTGGTTGAAGATCTAGAGGCCTCCCTAGGAATCAGTTTTTGGCTCAGGTAATATTCTAGCTTTGGTTTTGGTTTTGTTCCTTTCTTTCCGCTGTGTATTTCAAAGGAGTCAGGGAGCTTATAGCTCTGAGCTTTTAAATCACACGGGCTGAAGGAAATTGCAAGTAAGCTGTCAACAAAGAAGTTTTGACTAGAATTTGGTTCTTGCTAGTTCCTGTCCTACTTGCAGGCATTAAATGTAGCTGTGAGTTAGGTACTGGGGGGGGCAATGCCTGTTCAGATAAATGTAGCAACTCTTCTGAACTCAGGGAGGGCCTGTTTCACTTAGAGAGAGAGAAGCCATGGCCCGGGGTTACTATTGCACCAAATTAAAATAAAGCTCTGGCCTCCTTAACTGCCACACAGAGAAGGCACCAAGGAGTAGCAGGCACCCCCCGGATATTTCCTCCCACCTCTTCTGTAGCAGGAAACAGGCTATCTGGGCTGCATGCCCTTTAAGGAAGATAGCACCAACATGGTGAAGGTGCTACCTGAGGCTCAGGCGCTATCGGGTGTATCGGATTTATCCGATACCGATATTCCCACCCCTACTACAAACCCCCCAAAAGGCTGAGTGCATCCCTGCAGCAATGGACAGCACCAGAGTGCCTCACCTGGGCTTGGGCGTGACTGAGCCAGCCCAAAGCCTAAGCAGAGAGCTCAGTAGAGAGTTCTTGGGGGAGTTGCTGCCAGAAGGGGGCGTGCGTGAGGAGACCAGAGCTTGGAGCTGAGCTCTAAGTGCCATACCGGGTCAGGCAAATGGTCCATCAAGCCTAGCACCTGTCTCCAACAGTAACCCATCTGGGTCGCTTGGATGAAATAGTACCCAACAGGTTTTAATGAGGTAATCCGTTTCCTGTGAATTACTCCAAGCTCCTGACAGTAAGAGGTTACATTCCCCAAACCTACCTCTAGCTAATAGGTGCTAATGGACCTATCCTCCAGAAATTTGTCCAATCCTGTTTTAAATCCAGCTATACTACAGGCCTTGACCACATCTTCTGGCAACAATTTCCACAAGTTAATTATGTGTTGAGTGAACTTTCTTTTATTTGCTTTAAATCTGCTACTTGCTAGTTTCCTGGAGTGTCCCCTAGTTCTACTACTATTTGAGAGGGTGAATAACTGTTCCCTATTTACTTGTTCTACACAACTCATGCTTTTATAAACTTCAGTCATATCCCCTATGATGTTTCTTCTCCCAGTCTCTTTTTTGAGATGGGGCGACCAGAACTGCACACAATAATGAAGATGCAGTTGCACCATAGATTTATATAGGGGCATTATGTGATTTTCAGTTTTATTCTCTGTCCCTTTACGAATAATTCCTAACATTCTGTTTGCTTTTTTGACCGTGACTGCACATTGAGCTGAGGATTTCAGTGTATTGTCCACAATGACTCCCAAGTTCCTTTTCCTGAGTGGTAATTTATAATTTAGAACCCATCATTGTGTACATATGGTTTGGATTGTTTTTCCCTATGTGCTTCCTGGGGCACGTCACTATTTACTTCCCTCCATTGTGAAAACTGACTATTTACTCCTACTTTTTGTTCCCTATCCCTTAACCAGTTACCAATCCACAACAGGACACTGCCTCCTACCCCATGACTTTTAATTTCCTCAAGAGTCTCTTATGAGGGTCCTTATTAGATAACTATATTGACTGGCTCCCCCTTATCCACATGCTTATTTACACCGTCAAAATATTCTAATAGATTAGTGAGGTATGACTTCCCTTTGCTAAATCCATGCTGGCTCTTCCCCATTAAGCCATGTTTATCAATATACCCAGTAATTCTGTTCTTAATAATAGTTTCCACCATTTCACCTGGCACCGAGATCAGACTCACTGGTCTGTAGTTTCTAGGATCACCTCTGGAACCCTTTTTAAATATCGGGGTTACATTTGCTACCCTCCAGTCCTCGGGTACAGTGACAGATTTTAGCGATAAATTGCAAATTACCAGTAGCAGAACTGCAATTTCATATTTGAGTTCCCTCAGAACTCTGTGGTGTAAACCATCTAGTTCCGGTGATTTGTTACTATTTACTTTGTCAAGTTGCTCTAGACCCTATCCCAGAGTTGCACTGATTTTCTTTTTTTTTTTTTAAATATATTTTTATTTAAGTTTGCTATAGAACTGACATACATTTGTTACTTTCGGTTATTATTCTTTACATAGGTAAGTTATCTTTTACCACTAGAGTTGCACTGATTTTCGACAGCGCCTCTGATTCATCACCTACAAAGAACAGTTCTGGTGTGGGTATTTCCCCAACATCCTCTGCAGAGAAGACTTAAGCAAAGAATTCATTCTGCTTCTCTGCAATGGGCTTATCCTCCCTGAACATCCCTTTTACCCCCTGGTAAAAAAGGGACATTTCCTCCCTTAGCTGCACACCATTCACCCATTGAGTCTATTTGAGGATGCTCAAACTTGAGTCTCGGTAATCCCTTCTGTCCAGACATACCCCACCCATACTGCTTGCTCATTAGCCTGTCTTGGAATTCAGAGGTTCCATTTATCCCTCCTGACTTCCCCTTACTCTTATACGGTGGAGGCTTTTGCACTACAAGGGTCTCAGGAGAAATATGATTGTGGTGACCTGGCCTTCCTCCTGCCCTTACCAACATGCACTCCAAACTGGGTGCCAGGAAGGGAGGCTGGCTGAAGAAGGTGTTTTTAAAAAAATAATCACAAACCCTCAAATTGCTGCAGCCCCCCTGTTTGCCTTTAGGTTCATTTCCCCTTAGGGTGGCCAGATATGCAAACTTTTATGAGAAATACAGATTGCAGGGCAGCATTGACTGCAATGCAGCCCTGCAACCTGTATTTCTCATAAATGTCCTCTAAACGTTGCATACCTGGTCACCCTAGTTTCCCTTCCTCCCTGCCTTCAACACTAGGGTTACCATAACTCCCCTTTAAAAGAGGATGTTTATGAAAAATACATGCACCAGGGCTGCGCTGGAATCAATGTGGCCCTGCACCATGTATTTTTCATGTGTCCTCTTTTAAAGGGGAGGTATGATATCCCTATTGAACACCCACATCTGCACCTCCTTCTGTGCAGCCTCATCCCCTTCAGCTCCCTCCATTGCAACCCTTTCCCCCCCTTTAGCCCATCTATTCCCTTACAGTCTCCTCCCCATTATTCCCCAACAATCAAAACTCATCCTTCTGCGCTTGAAGGCTGCCGGACCCGGAGTGTAGCTGAGCTGAACCCTGGTGCAGAAGGTGGAGCTGGGCCTCCTTGTCCTCCCCTCTCAGTGGCAGGGAAACCTAGCTGCACCAAGTGTGTGGGTCCCCAAGGTTTGCGGACCCTGCTGCAGCAGCTTCACCACCTGTTCCTATTATTGCTATACCCTTGGTCTGACCCCCTGTTCGCTTCCTCGTGTGCTGGTTAGAGATGGGAAATCCTATTGAAAATCAGGATCAGTTCAAAATCGTATCAACTCGACGTTCAATGCAATTTTAGATCGTATTGATCGGAATCTGTTCAGATTCTGACCAATACGGCCTAAATCCCGTGTCTGCCCCCAGCTCTGCCTCTCCTGGACTCCTGCCAGGCCCAAGGTGCTGGGCAGGGGCCATGGGGAGGCAGAGCTGGGGGTAGAGGGGCTGTGCAGAGGATGGGGATAGTTGCCTCCCAGGACCCCTACCTGGCACCCGCCTCCCCGGGCCCCTGCCTGTGCGTACCCACCCCAGCGCCTGCTGCAGCAGCGCTGAGGCAGGCAGCCAGGCGGGAGTCTGGGGGGGCATGTGGCACCGGGCAGGGGTGCTGGGAGGCAGAGGTGGCTGGGTGGGGAGGGGGGATTAACTTTCCTTTTCCCCTTATGGAAAGTGACAGCAGGTCTGCGTATGTCTGACTGCTGGCTGAGCATGCACAGACCGGCTGCCACTTTCCAGAATGGTGCCGCTGCTGCCAGTGCTCTTTTGGGAAATGGCCGTGCATGCACAGAATGGCCACGGGAGCCATTTCTCACATGCACCGTTTTTCCTAGTATTTCTGCCTGGTGGGGCCCTGAGAAGGCTGCGCCGGGCACCACTGGACGGACTCTGAGCCTAAGGGGAAACGGTAAGTTAAACCCTACACTTTTCTTCCCCATTCAGCCACCTCTGCCTCCCAGCACCCCTGCTCGGTGCCACAGGTGCTGGGGGGGGGGCACTGGCAGAGGTCCAGGGGAGGCAGGTGCTGGGTAGGGGTCCTGGGAGGCAACTACCCCCCTCCCCACCCCTGTGTGGCCCTGGTCTGGGGGAGGCAGCACTGCGGCTCCCTTCTCTGGAGTAGTTTTATTTGAGCCTATACAATGGTGTGATGCAGGCCCCTCACTGCTCCAGTACCCTGTACAATTGCATGGGCAGCATGGCCCAACACCAGTTTGTTGCGTGCACCCTGGGTATCAGGGAAAGAGAGTACTCCCTTTTCTGTGGGGAAGAGTTGGACGCAAGTAACTTAGTGCTCTAAACATACCATGTTGCTTTCTAGCTCCAATTTTTGACGAGTGTCTGCAGATCTGCTGCTCCTCAGAGTTTCGCTTTGCCCCAAAGTGACTCTAATAGAAACTTGAGTTTGCTTTTCTTCACTCTGATCAACATTAAAGCCTTCTCCTCCTCCTCCTCTATGGGTATCTCCATTCACCCTCCATTTTCTCTCTAGAATGGTCTTTACATCTGAAAATCCTATTTTTAATTTGTTTTTAGAAGAAGGCCTTTTTTCACTTTTCCTCTTGCTCTAAGAAAGGGGTGGGGGGTGGGCTAAACTTATGAAATTGGGTAGCTGGGAATGTCATACTTCCCTGTTCATCCATCTGGAACAATTACTGGGGCTCCTGTGGGGATTATTTTTCAGGCAATGTGTTGACATTTCCCCCCAGTTGGGTGTCAAGTATGTATGTGAGGTGGTAATTCTGAGCTTCAGATGTTTAATGAAAGGAATGCCCTGAGGTTAATGAGGTGCTGGGAGACACCAGACCTAAATCCGATATTACACTTCCCAGCTTTCGTCTTTAATTAGAA
Organism: Sphenodon punctatus; assembly: GCA_003113815.1. Lineage (NCBI taxonomy): Eukaryota > Metazoa > Chordata > Lepidosauria > Sphenodontia > Sphenodontidae > Sphenodon > Sphenodon punctatus. The sequence continues at coordinate 1,442,761 of QEPC01010167.1, forward strand.
AACCCAATCACCTGTGTGTACAGACATTTCTGTTGAGTCCCTCCGAGAATAAGAACTGGCAAGATGTTTGTTGGGTAAAATGGGCCTGCCATGGTCCTAGTTGTGTCACCTCATCTTGTCCCCAGGCGTCTGCAGCTATAAATAGCATCCGGGTGTTTCTCAAGGAATGGCACTGACAGAGCAGTGTGTACTCCCAAGGAAATGTGAGATGACTGGGACATTCCTCCTTAACCTTCCGCTGAAGCCTATTTTGGGATGTAGCCAGGATTTCCCACAAAGTTCCTGTATTTTTTGGACACAGTGCAGATTTTGGCCTCTGCGAAATTTGCTCGTATCAGGTACTCATGCTGTTGAAATCCCAAGCTTTTCAGTGGTTATCCATCATAATTAAGCAGTCGCAGGATCGCGGCACTGGAGCTAGCTTGTCTAGCTTGGTGAATAAGTGAGGAGGAGGTTGAAGGTTGAGTAGTTTAAGCAGATGAGAGGCCAAATCACTGCCTTGTAAAACAGCTCAATGGCACAATTAAAAAACAACAACAGGCATTAAGCAAGTACTTTGTCAGCCTTGCAAAATTGTCATGAATACTTAACCCAGGCACTTACTCACCCTGAACCTGGTGATATTGGGCAGGGGGAATGATATTCTAACTCTTGTCAAAAATATGACTGCCCCTGGAGAATATGTTTTCTTCCATGATTTAAAAGAGTTTCTGGTGGTGATCTAATTTGAAAAGAGATGCATTAAGCCATTAAGAATGATCAAATGAAATTGGAAGTTGTTTCTGTATCGCAGCAGAGATTGAGGCTCTAGTGTGCGAGGAGTAGATCGTGTCCCAGGCAAGGGAGGAATCGGGAGACTAGTAGAGGAAATGATGAATGAAAAGCTGATGTTTCTAGTGTGTGGTACTGATGCTCCCCCCTCCCCCTTGCTGTCTTGTGAACAGAGGCTGTGTGCTCAGGGAACTTCATTTTCAGCTAGGAACTAGGGCAGCGATCCCCATCCATGAAGGTCCTGCAGCACCTCATGTTTAACTCTTGCAGAGTTCATGTCTTCAAAATTACTGTTCTTACAGAAAGGGCCCTGTGATGGCAGCAATTTGTGCACTACTTCTTGCAGCAATTTATTTATTTATTTATTTATTTATTTTTGGTATTGAATACCCTTCCCCATCCTGCCATTGGCAGCTCGGGGTGGCTTACAAAAATGAAAACAAATTGATGCGGAATTACAGCCTGAGTGGGAAGTGCTTAGAGCTAGCCAGTGAGATGCCAGCACCAAGCACGGGGGTAGAATTATGCCTGAGGGGCAGTGGGTGGGAGAGCTGCTTCGCCTCAGCACTTTGGGATGTGGCCACACCCCTTTTCCAAGTGTTACGACATAATGACACTCGGAAGGGGTAGGAGCCACAAGGTTGCACCCCCTTGCATGCAAGGCCGGCCTCAGGATTTGCAAGGCTCAGGGCGAAGATAAAATGTGGGGTCCCTGGGGGCAACCTCTGAGGTATCCTGAACGTGGTCATATTTGGGGCTCCACTGAGAGGGAGTGGTGCCTCCACGACCTGTGCGGCTGAAAATAGAGGCCACTGCGAGGCCCTCTGGAAGAGCAGGGTCCAGGGCGGCCGCCCCAGGTTGCCCTGTGGTAGGGCCTGCCCTGCTTGCATGATCCTTCTGGCACTCTTGGCCAGCACTGAGTTTTTGCATACATGGGGCCCTCTGCCAAAGAGAAGCCATCTATGGCTTGTCTGCTGGAGAGGAGAGCCCCATGCAGAGAGGCCTGTGTGGTATTCTGTGTTTTTATTTTTTAAAGATGAGATGTCCAAAATGGTTGGAATGACATGCTGGAAAATGCAATCAAAACTCTGCATAATTTGCACAATTGAATTAACTTGCATAATTTATTCTGCTTGTAGAAACTGGATTTTTATTTTGCATGTAAGATCTGGGATTCTTGGTCACAGAATGTAAAGGTTTGTCCCCACCCCCTCAAATACATTTGAGCCATATGGAAAAAGATGATCTGGGTTAGGATGCTAGTGTGGAACAATTCCCGCACTATCAGGTCCAAGTCCCTGTCTGCCATAGACTGACGTCCTCAGTGACCTGAGGCAAGACACTTAGGGTACGGTCCTCTGCCACTGAAGTTGATGGGAGCTGAGCCATTGACTTGAATGGATGAAAGATTGGGTCTTTAGTCTCACTGTGCCTGGTTCCCCACTTGTAACATTGGGATATTAGTATTTCTCTCCCTAACTGGGTTTTTAGGCGGGTAAATGCACAGAAGACAGCAAAGAGGTCATTATTTTGTAAGTCGCCCTGAACCTTAGGGGAAAGGCGAGAAAGGATATAAATAAAGATAAGTTCCCAAGATACATAGATACACCTCTGAATGACACTGTTGTCGTCGGTATATCCTTCCCTGCAGACACCTGCGGTTGCTCTTTTCTCCCAAGCCCAGCAATGAAGCTGGCAACGAGTCTCTGAAGCTTTCGTAGATTCCTTCCAGCTTCCCCTGTCATGTCCATGGCATTCTTCAGAACAAGTTGCTACATTTGTCTTAGGGGGGAAATGAAGAATGTTGCCAGCCATCAAAACTTGGAAGAAGCCTTCCAAATCAGGAAGTGCAGGAGTTCAGCAATTAGTGCAGCATTTCAAGAGTGTAGCAATTAGTGGCTAATTATTGCTATATATTTCAACATTAATGAGACATAAATACACACAGAATGTTGGCATTTTCTTCCTACCTCCCATTTTCAGATGATTTGGCAGCTTTCTTGACTTTTGGGGCAGGAGCTGGGGAAACGGATGTGGAAGTTTGTCTGGAGCAAGAAGTATTTTCCCTCGGCTCTACCTGCTTGGGGGGCAGGGAATGAAAAATACGCAGCCAAAAGTAGCCTGAGCGAGTTGAAATATTAAGCCAGCACAGCCTCAACCCCAGAAGCGTCATGGTTTGGAAGGTAGCTCTCCTAGCAAAACCTTTCCATTGGCACTAGAAATGTGGGCTTCGATATTTATCGTTCGTATCCTCTGGCAGCAGGGCTGGAGAAGTTTTTTAATCAAGCGGGGTGTGTGTGTGTGTGGCTGTTAGTTCCACTTGGTCACTCAGTGTGCCCTCGGTGGGTAATCATCATTAGGCACACAAAACTAGACTGTCAAGCCCTGGATCATCCATGAGTGGCGTCAACAGAAACCCAAGCTGAAGGGAGGACAGCCTTACCTCCGGTTTCAGGGGGTTTTTTTTTTGTTTTTTTTAAAAAGACCAGCTTGAAGAAGCAAACTTCCAAAATAAAATCCATTGCACGCTTAGAGCATCCCCTGTAAGCAAGACTTTAACCCCTGGCCTGCACGGTGATAAGCGGTTGTGCCACTTAGTGTGTTGTCTGAAGAAACCAAGTCTGTGTGCAGGACCATTGCAGGTTTTGAGAGTACCTTTCACCTCACTGAAAAGTAATTTAAAACCTGTCGGTGGACAGAAAATAACATCCTAATCTTTCAAGGAAATGAAAAAGTTTCAGGGTGTAATCCTTTGAGTGGAAAGTGCTGGCATTAGCACTTAGCGCAGGGATGGGTCTCACTAAAGTGAATGAGAGCAGTACCTGTGCTTAGCGCTGGGGGTATTAGCTTGGAGTAGCACACTGTCAATCCATGTGTACATACATACTGGTCTCCAGTGAGAGTCGTTCATGGGAAACAAGGATTCCAGAGCATGTGAGCTATGATGGCTACAGGGAATGAATGTGGAAATGCCTGTGGTTAATAACAGACTATCCACCTAATATGTGACCCTGGACACATTCTTTAGTAGCCTTGTATTTCGTCAACTTTGCTACAAGAATAGCTATGGAAATACAAACAATATCTTTTAACGTTCTTTGATTTGAACAGTCTTCTGCACCAGTTAACGAATTCGACAGTGGAACAAATTGCCTAGGGAGGTGGTGGTGGGCTCTCTCCTTTGCTGAAGGTTTTTAAACAGAGGCTTGAAGGCCATTGTCGGGGATGCTGTAGCTGTGGATTTCCTGCATTGAGCAGGGGGATGGACGAGATGACCTCTGAGGTAACTTTCAACTCTAAGGCTGCTTGCCCACATTACTGCGGCACCGAATCGCCCAGCTGGGAATCTGACGGTGCATTCTACATGTGGGTGCTTGGTTAAAAAGCTTAATCAGCTATGTCATGAGGTTTTTTTTCCTTACGATTGTCAGGGCTGGATTTCAAGCCCTGACAATCGTAAGAAAAAGGCCACACAACACGGCAGATCACGCTTTTTACCAAGCACTCATGTGTAGAGCGCGCCGTAAGATTCCGAGCTGGGAGATTTCCAAGCCAGGAGATTCAGCGCCATGGTAACGTGGGCAAGCAGCCTATGATTCTACATACAGTACTTACATCTTACTTCTTTACAACTAGAAATACGAGTTGTTCTCTGTAAGGTACATTTTTCATGTACCAAGCCCTGTAGGGGTCAATTGGGAATTAGCCTAACCACCCTGGTTCACCTAATCACATCAATCTTCCCACTATAAGTTTAAACCTGCAGCTGCCTCTGGGGTGGTGAGGAGGCTATTTATACAGGGATCCCTTGCCTGGTGCCGAGATGCAGCTGCCTCTGGGGTGGGAGGCGTCTGTTTAGAGAGGGATCCCTCGCTAAACTATAAGGCCCTTTTCACACAGACACTCTAACACTGGTAAAATGGGTGTTACATTTTATTATACATGTTTCAGGGCTGCAGGTATGCTCTATGGGTGCCCTGCAACATGTATAATAAAATGTAACACCAATTTTATCAGTGTTGGTGTGTCTGTCTGAAAAGGGCCTAAGTTTAAACCAGTGGGGCGTATATAAAATAGGCAGGCAGGCAGGGTCTGATCCAGAGGTAAGTACTCCCAGCTGAGCTGTCTCCCTGGCTACCCATAGTGTCTAAACAGTTCCTTATACAACTCCTCCCAGGCTCTGGAACATGATGTGCGTAAGTACCCAATCCTGAAATAAGTATTTATAAACCAGTGTCTGTATACCTGAGCAAGTTCTGGCCTCCAGCCTCCCCTACAGTCAGCCTTCTTCACCAGTTGTGTATTTCCACCGGATCAAGGTGCAGTTCTTACTGACTAGTCAATAGTCCAGAAAGCCATCCTGGGCATAAAAAAGGACAGTTCCCCACCTGTCTCTTTGTAGACTGCTTTCTTCCACAATGCTCTTGGTGCTTTTGTTGGCCTCGCCTTCACATCCAGGGTCTGGGCTGGAAGCTTAGGATGCCCATTGGCAATTTGCATCCACTGACAGCTTCTGTCTTCACCCCTGGTGTGGCACTTACTCACAGATCTCTTCCCTCCACAACTCTCCCCCACAGACTGAGAGTTGCTCCTATATATATTTATTTATTCATATTTATAAAATTATTTAATACCCCACTCTTTTCGCTTATGGAGGCCCAGGTCAGCTTACAAACTGAATAAATACATAAAAATATATAAAATAAATAAAACCATGTTCAGTAAACGGTACTAAAACAATAGTCCCAAGCAGATTTCTCCCAACCCACATGCCCCCGCACCCTTAACCCACTCCTTCACCAAACGCCTGCCAAAACAGCCAGGTCTCACAACGTTTCCAGAAGGAGAGGAGATCTGGGGACAAGCGGACGTAGTCCGGGAGGAAGTTCACAGCCATGGAGTGGTCACCGAGAATGCCCTCCCCATTGTAGCCACCAGGCGCACCTGAGGGACTTTGAGGAGGGCGCCCCCAGCCAACCACAGGGGATGATCCAGAACTCGAGGAGTGAGGTGGTCCTGCAGATAGGTGGGTCCCAAGCCATGAAGGGCTTTATAGGTGAGAACCAACACCAAGACCCGGAAGACTATAGGCAGTGAGTGCAGTGAATGCAATACTGGTGTTATATGCTCAGAGCAACCTGTTGCTGTCAGAAGATGGGCCGCTACATTTTGCCGCAGCTTCAGTCTCCGAACCATCACCATGGGTAGCCCCACGTAGAATGCGTTACAATAGTCCAGTCTCAAGGTGATGAAGGCATGGAGGACAGTGGCCAACTCTGAGATATATGGCTGCAACCAATGGACCAGATGTAATTGGAAAAATGTGCTGATCGAGACAGCTTCCGCCTGGGCATCCAGGTGGAGCTGTGCATTGAGGAGCACTCCCAGACTATGAATCTGAGGGACTAGAGGGGTGAACCCCATCAATGACAGGAGTCCCCACCCCCAGTCCCGCCCACTAGCATCACTTTCATCTTGTCAGGATTCAATTTCAGATGGCTTGCCCTCATCCAGACCTCCACAGCCACAAGACACCACATAAGCACCAAGACTGCTGGGCCTGGGTCAGTTGAAAATGAGAGGTATAGTTAGGTGTCATCTGCATATTGATGACACCGGAAGCCAAAACCCCTCAAGACCTCACCTAAAGTCTACATGTACACGCTGGACAGGAGAGAGGACAGAATGGATCCCTGCAGGGACCCCACATGTAAGTTCTCGGGGAAGAATAGTCCCCCAGGACCACCCGCTGGGTTCTTCCAGCCAGAAATGAGCGGACTCATTCAAGAACAGTACCGCCCACCCCAGCTCGGTCCTGTTAGAAAGTCAGCAACATTTCATAGTCAACCATGTCAAAAGTCGCTGATAGATCTAACAAAATCAGCAGAGTTGAACACCCCTGGTCCAACTCACAGCACAGGTCATCGACCAAAGGCACAAGCACAGTCTCAGTGCCATATCCTGGGTGAAACCCAAACCGTGAGGGATCTAGAAAACCGGTGCAGTCCAGATGCTCCTGAAGTTGCCAAGCCACCTCCCGTTCAATAACCTTCCACGAAAAGGGAAGGTTAGAGACCGGCTGATACCTGGCAACAGAGTCAACATCAAGTGGTGTTTTTTTGAGCAGGGACTGGACCACTGCCTCCTTGAGGTGGTTTGGCACCGTGCCCTCCCTAAGGGAGGCATGGATCACCCCAGCCACCAACGGCCCTGACGTCTCCCAGCTGGCTTTGACCAGCCAGGCCAGGCATGGTTCCAGTTCACAAGTTGTAGCCCGAATAGCCCCAAGAATATCATGCACATCAGTAGCCAAAACCAATTAAAAATGATCCCACAAAACTGGACAAGCCAGAGCATCCGTAACCCCAAATTCCCCTACTGCATCAACCGCAATGTCAAAGTCATGGTGAATGCAAGCAATTTTCTCTGCAAAATAGTCGACAAACATGTCACAGCGAGCACTGGATGACTCCAGTGCCAGGCGGAGACAGCCTGGACCGACCAGACCTCTCACCACCAGGCAAAGCTCAGCCAGACGCGACTTTGCAGATGCTGATGGCAGCAAAAGAATCCTCCTTTGCTGCCCACACAGCCATGGTATAGGCTCTTCAACTAGCTCTATGCCACAATCGGTCATCATCAGCATGAGTATGATGCCACCGTCACTCTAACCGCCTCTCTCCGTGCTTCAGCCACCGCAGGTCCTCCATAAACCACGGGAACCTGTGGTGTTGATGCCCGGGAAGCAGACACCTGGGAGCCATCTGGTCGATGGCCTCAGTCAGCAAGGTGTTCAAAAAATCAAGTGGACGGCCGTCAAGGTCCAAGGGTAACTCCCCGAGAGCATTCCGGAATCTATTTGGTTCCATAAGTCGCCAGGGATGAACCAACCATATGGATTCTGCACCCTCCCAGGGGCAGACGTGCACCGGGAGACAGGTCCTCAGGAGGTAATGATCCATCCATGACAAGGGTGATAACAACACATCCCCCACCAACGGATCCCCCGGCTCAAGGCTAGTGCAAAACACCAAATTCAGACTATGACCTCCCTCATGTGTCAGGCCGCAAACCACCTGAGACAGGCCATGGTTGGTATGGCAGCCATGAACTCATGCTCCGCCCCTACTAAACTGGCATCGGTGTGTATGTTGAAGTCCCCCAGAACTATCAGCCTTGGGAACTGCAAGACCACCTCCAATACCAGATCTGCTAGAGTAGGTAGGGAAGCTGCAGTACAGATGGGCACACGATATACCAGCAGCAACTCCAATCTGTCTCCTGCCAAATCAAACACAGGATAGAGGCCCTCTATACTGGATGGGGTTTGCACCGGATACCTCTGAACAGACTATGTATCCCTAAAAACAATGGTTACACCACCCCCTTGTCCCTCCAACCGCAGTTGGTGCTGTATGGAGAACCTGGCCAGGGCAAGGCCGGGTTCCCAGAAGCGACTGGGATTTCTGTGCCTGATTGGTGCTAGGCACCTGCCTTGGTGCCTGCACCTTTTTAGCGTTGGCTTATAGCATGGTCCTTTATAAGTATGTTCACCTTGTTGGTGCTACCTTAACCCTATTACACTCCATGGCATTTGTCTGTAGTGTTATAACTCTTACAAATGCTATCTGACCAATCCCAACATTTCTGGGAATGTTGTAGGCGTACATAGGCAGAGACCTATTGATTTTTGGTGAAAACTGGAAAACCCAAAGCTCTACCCAATAGAACTCTAGTCCCAATCCTGCTATGTCCCAATCCTGCTATGTAGTGATTGTTTCATGTGCCTCTGCGCAACACCTGTTGTGGTTTTATATGGATTGATACGGATTAATCTGTAACTGCCCGTTATGAGAATTTATGGATTCATCTGAATCCGTGACGACCATCTCTAGTTGCTGGTGCCTGAAGTAATTGGTGAGATTGTGCTTGATGCCTCCTTGACTGAACCAACTCCATGTGTTCCTCAACTGCTGCTCTGCCCCACATTTCTGGGATTGTCTTGGCTGGAATGAGAATGCAGAGGGGTTCCCCCTGACCCCAGCCATGGTCCTTTCCCAGAGGCACAGCTCTGAAACTCCACCCAGAGTAGAGGTAGCTGACACCATCCTCCCCAGGAAATGGGGGAGCAGAGGGATTCCTGAGATCTGGACAAATGTTACTGCTGTCCAGGTGTGGAGGTTGAGTGCAGGAGGATAGGGGAAACATCTGCAAAATGCAAAGATCCACCAAGACATCAGAAAGCAGTAAGCATCTGCAAAGATCCCTGTGACTGTCTCCTGCCTCTGCCCTGAGAGACCCTGCTGTCTGACACTGCTATGGGGAGGGGGTATGCATTTTTCAGAGTTACAGACAACTTTCCCAAGGTGTTTCTTACTTCAAGGTTCTTCTGTATGTCCAAACCTATGTAATCTCAATGTCTGCCTGGTGGTAGTATTCACATTTGGGGTGAACAAATTTCATCCTCTTTTCTTCCCCCGCGCCACCCCGCCTGTCCCAAAATGAACCCTAGTATTGCTTATTGACAGGGTCAGGATAGTATCTTGGGCTACTTTGAAGTGGGACCTTTGTGTCGCCAGCAGTAATTCAAACAAATATGCTTGCTTGGAATTCTCAGTGGTAGATTATTTGCACCAGCACCATCTCTGACATTTTGCCCATGGGAACACAATAGGCTTTTTTTACCCACAATTTTCATGGTGGTAGGGCTTTAATAATATACATACAGAAGATGTGTATATGCAGCTGCTGGGTGAAGTCGTGAGAAGGTTTGATGTTCGGTGTCATCAATGTGCTGATGGCACCCAACCCTACCTCTCTCTATCATCTGACCCAGACCCGGCAGTCTCTGTGCTTACTTGGTGTCTGTCGGCTGTGGGGGATTGGATGACGGCAAGCCGACTGAAGCTGAATCCCAACAGGACGGAGGTGATGCTGGTGGGCAGGGTGGTGGGAGTGGCATCCCCCATCATTGATGAGGTTTGCTCTCCACTGGTCCCTCAGGTTTAGAATCTGGAAGTGCTCTTCAATTCCCAACTCCTCCTGGATGCCCAGGTGGGGGCGGTGGCAAGGAGTGCATTTTGCCAGTTGCATCTGGTGCGATGGCTTCGGCTGTGTGTCTCAGACTCTGACCTGGCCACTATCATCCATGCTTTCATTACCTCTAGACTGGACTATTGTAATGCATTCTATGTGGGGCTACCCAAGGTGATGCTTCGAAAGCTGCAGCTGGTGCAGAATGTAACGGCCTGCCTTCTTACGGGGATGGGCTGTTGTGAGCACATTACACCAGTGCTCCGTTCTCTGCACTGGCTGCCTGTAGTCAGGGACCCGAGTTGACTGCGTTGCTGCAATTTGCAGTGATTTTTGCAGAATCATCCAGTCCTCGCCGAATCAGTCAATCCTGACCATGACCCGAGGATAAATAAGCCCCTGGGAGATGAATTGTGGGTGGGATCTGAAGGCCCTATGTTTGCGTGAGGGAGGTGCTGAAATTCCAGAGGATTTGAGTTGTGTTTGATTAGCAAAGTTGTGATTCTATGTCAAACCTATTTCAAATTTGCTTCCCAGCATGCATAGTTATGCAAATCAAGTTAATTATGCAAATATTAATGCTAGAAGTGAATTTGCAGAATTTGGCTTCACTGGTTGCAGAATTTAAGATTTTTTAGTGCAGTCAACTTGGGTCCCTGCCTATAGTCTTCTGGGCCCAATTAAGGTACCTCTAAAGCCCTATATGGCCTAGGCCCAACCTACCTGCGAGACCGTCTCACTTCACAGACTCTGGATCAACCCCTGTGGTCAACCGGGGGCACCTTTCTTGAAGTCCCCCAAGTATCCCACGGAACGACCATGGAGAGGGCATTCTCAGTGGCTGCACTTAGGCTGTGGAACCCCCTTCCAGCAGAGGCCCGGGTGGCCCCGGACCTCCCTCCTTTTGACAACAATGCAAGACCTGGCTGTTCCGCCAGGCTTTTGGTGAGGGAGATGGGTGATGGGAGGGGGATTGAGGGTTAGCGGGGGGTTGGCTTTTTGTATATTTTGTTTTTGACTTCCCCAATTTGTATTAGTATTGTTTTAATGTATTTATTAGATATATTGTATTTATATTATTATTTTATTATTGTTGTTAGTTGCCCCAAGTTGCCTTGGCAGAGGGGCAGGATATAAGCGTTTATATAAATAAATAAAAATATAAAAAGATACTGTGAGTCACACAGCCAATGGCTTGATATTCAGAGCTGTTGACCAAAACATACATTTTTTGATTTATCTATAGAACCTGGTACAAAATGTTTCAGCTCAGTAGTTTCTACTTGTTTTGTGATTCATAAAAAAATCACAAGTTATTTAAATGCATGAGGGCAGATTTTCAGTCTGTTGTCTGTAATAAATGTATGTACATTTGTTATGACCAGTTGTGATTCCGTGAGTAAACAACTTAATCTATTCATCAGCTGCTGTAATTGCATGTATCGTGTAAGTGTGCCAGTCTGGAAATATTTTTGCAAATGCTCTTCTGTATAAACAAAGATCTAAAACCTGGATAAAATATATTTTCCCCCATATGCATAAGGGGACATCACAGAGGTCCTTATCTATAAGGCCTTTATTTGAAGACAGCCAAACATTTCAAGTAATAGACGACCGAACACATTACCTCAAGTTGGGCAGCCTTACCCCAATTTGGGCACCATTGCCATGAGATGCAGTGGCTTGTGTGCCGGGCAGTGACCTGATGTTCACCCTACCTCGGGGAGGGACAGCGAGCTGGCCTCAGAAAAAGACTGAACATGCAAGGCATAGCTGCCCAACTCAAGGTAGGGTGCTGCCGTTCGTGGGCCTGGTTCCCGTCTACCTGCCATGGGGGCTTTGAGCAGCAAGTGCTGGCACCATTCCTGTGTGGCCACGCCTTGGCTGGGTCTGGATAGTGGGTGGGCTGGTGGTGGGTGCCAGCGTCTCAGCCTGACCCAGCGCATGGTGGGAAGGCGGACAGCGGCCGGCCGGCCTGCCCAGTTTTCCTGCAGGGGGCGCAACTGTCTGCCCTGATTTCGGTACTGGCCCCGCCGCAGTGTGGCAGCTGAAATTGACCACCCAGGGGTGTGTAGGGATCAGTCCCAGCCAGGATCATCTGGCTGCAGCCACTGATGTGTGTATATGTTGAGGAAAATATGTTCTGTTCCCTAATGGGTGTATTAATGAGGGATCATGTGAAGAGAAAATAGATAATGGAATGAGGAGACAAAGAGCAGTTGCTCTACACCAGGCTATGTCATATAGTTGGGATCATTTCATTGATTAGGAGAGATGATTTGCAAACATTAAGAAAAAAATGTATAATAAACGCTTGAACCCTCTTCAGTTGGTTTTTTGTTTTGTTTTGCTTTTGCACAGTTCAGCACTACAGTCTTTGGAAGATGCCTGTGTAAATAGCATTATTGCATTAATTTAATATTATTAATAGCAAATCATGCTGAAAGAATTCATAAACCTGCACAGCTTGCTGATTTTGGAACAGATGGTTCCTGGGTAACAGAGTGTCTCATACTCATGTTTGTTCAGGATCAAAGTGTGTCTTTAAAAACGCTCAAGCGATGACAGGGACTTCATTGGTAAGGGGAGGTAACACCCATCTCTGGAAAGGATAGTGGTGTCTTTTGGCAACGTCAAAAGTTAATGGAGGGAAATAGATTGTACTATCTAATTAGTGGACACTAAAAGCCTTCTCTTGATGTTTTCAGTACGGGCGGTCTATTTAAGCAAAATTTAAATTGTGTATGCTGGTGCTATTAAAGTCCACCTGGAAGTAACAACATATTGAGAGAGCCAGAACTCAGAAGAGGAGATGTATAAACAGGAAGTCTTCTTGTTTATGGCTGTTTAAAAAGTGTTGTGAGCAAATCACAGCCCTTGCTTAGCAGTTCTTTTAAATGCATTAACTAACACTTAATTAATATTATTTTACAGTTTTGGGGTAGCAGACGAGCTACATTAATGCATCTGGTGGACAAATAACCCCCTACAATCTGTAAAAATAATTTTTAAAAACTGTAGTAGGAAAAAGGCAAGTAGACCTAGCTAGATTATCCATCTTTCCTCAACCATTTTTCTACCTGGAGCATTTGCCCAGAGTGACCAATGGTGCTACCTGGAATTGTTAAACAATGAAAAGATTGTTGGAACATTTGGTGTTCTCCTTAAGTAGGGATGTCTCTGTACTTCCAGCCTGTGGTGACAGAAGCTGGCTTGATTACATCACCAGAGTAAGGCAAAGTATTGCCTTTGTTCCTTTTGTAGATTTTCCCCATAAAAAGGTGACAGCTGTGGTGGAATAGAGAGATTATGAGATCTAAACTATGTTGATGACACAGTCATTTTGGATAATTGACAGGCCCGATGACACTTTTTACCTGGCTAAAGAAGGAAGCAGCCAAAATGGGTTTTTGGATTGGCCCACAAGAGGTCAAGGTGGATTAATACACAAGAGACTGTGGAAAGTGCGGCAAACTCTGGAATATGTAAGGTTGATGGCCAGGATTATGCAGGAACTGAGGAACATGTTTATCTCCGCCTGGATGTCTCAATGCCAACTCAAACTGAACATGGTGAAAACTGAACTCCTGATCTTCCCTCCCAATCCTTCCTCTCCCTTTTCCCTGTCAATTACCATTGACGGGGTCTCCATCTTCCCTGCCCCCCCCAAGCTCACAGCTTGGGCTTCATCTTCGACTCACACCTTACCTTCAAACCCTACATTGACTCTGTGGCCAAATTCTGCCGCTTCTCCCTCCACAACATTGCCAAAATCCGCCCTTTTCTGTCTGTCTCCTCTGCCAAAACTCTCATCCATGCCCTAGTCATCTCACACCTCGACTATTGTAACCTCCTCTTTGCTGGCCTTCCTCGCTCCCACCTCTCTTCCCTCATCTCTGTTCAAAACTGCTGCCAGGATCATTCACCTAGTCCGTCACTTTGACCACGTGCAGCCTCTCCTCTCTCCACTGGCTCCCTCTTCCCGAGCGTATTCTGCACGAGCTCCTCGTCTTCACCTACAAAGCCCTTCATAACCTCCCTCCCCCCTACCTCTCTGCCCTGATCTCCCTCCGAACTCCTGGTCATGCACTCTGCTCCTCTTCCATTCCCTCCCTCACCCTCCCATGCCTCCCCTGCTCCCCCAACTGCCTTCGTCCCTTCTTCCTCGCTGCCCTGCACACCTGGAATTCCCTCCCTGCCCACATCCGCCTTGCCCCCTCCCTTTGTACCTTCAAATCCCTCCTCAAAACCCACCTCTTCCGCTCCGCCCTTCCTAACTCCCGCTAAGCATTCCCACCCAGAATTACCCCCCACCTGTTATCTGCAAACTCCCAATGTACTGTAACCAAGCCAAGAGAGTGTATCTGAGCTCTTGCATCCTCATGAATGTTGTATCCCTTGTCTCTTCCTCTGTTCCCCCTTCCCTGTCTCCCCTCCCCCTGTCTTTAGATTGTGAGCTCTCGGGCAGGGACCGTGTCTATCTTATTCTTTGTAAAGCACCAGGTACATCACTGGCGTGATATAAATGCTTATTATAATAATAATAATAATAATAATAATTAATAAGTAAGGTATCTGCTGATGACCAGTTGAGTAAGGAGCTAAATCTAAGAATAAGATAGCCAGGGCAGTATTCTTGGGGCTCAGGTAAGTTTAGAAGTTACAGAACTTGTTAAAAGTGTAGAGCACAGAGATGCTGGTCTGATGATCCTCACCCCCTTTTCTGCAGGAAGGAAATGTTTTGGAAGACAACTTATGTTCATACCATACTAAACTCCTAGCAACGAATCTCATTTACACATTAATGGTATGAATCTGCTTCTGTTGGATCGAGAAGAGAGTTGTGATGAAGGTTAGCTCTCTGTGATACAGGTTAGCTAGTATGTTATGTCAATCAGCAAAGGTTTCCCTCCGGTTTACTTTGGGCTGGTGGGGAACCTTTCCCCTCCAGCAGGTCCCTTTGAAAAACAGTGCAAGCTCCACAGGCCAGATCAGTCGGAGATGCTTATGGCATGTGTTTTCGGGGGAAGGAAAGGGACAATGCAGATCATGGATCTGTGGCATTGATCCATCCCCACCTTATCCTGGAGTGCATGCCCTCCTCTCCGCACCCTTCTCCTGCTCTTGAGAGCAGGAATTAGGTCCATGGGCCAGATCCAGGAATTGGAAAGGGGCCAAATAAAGAACAGATTTGGCCTGTAAACACATTGCTCCCCAAAGTCATACTTTCTTTAGAGTGTGTCTGGCACTTGAAGAAAATGCTACCTTAAAGCTGTGGGGATAGAAGTCCAATTGACAAAACACAGGTAGTGCTGGTGTAATTGCTGTATGATGTACCATATCATCTACCCACTGTTCTCTTCAAATCTGACAAGAAGGGCTCTTTATAACTTCCAGTGTCAGTAAATGCCATCTTTTTGTTTCTTGGTCAATTAGATAGGAAAATACTATAGCAGGGTTTGGCAAACTGTGGCTCTCAGTGGTGTTGAGCTTGCCACAAGGTAACCACTTTCGGCCCCACTATTTTCTCTACTTCCGGGGGCCACACAGTGCCCCCGGTTTTCACCAGGGTAGAGTGTGAGGCCGCCACTTCCTTTGAGAGGGTCCCCAAAGGGGATGTGAACATGTAGGGGGGCCACCAGGGGTCCTGCATTTTTTCTTTGCCCTAGGCCCTGCAAGATCTAAGGCCATCCCAGTCTCTCTGGCAGTTCAAGTACGGCTCTTGATTAGGACCATTCCTAGGCCCTGGACTGCCTTATTGGTCCTCTGACCTCTAAAAGGCCACTTTTAGACGAGACAAATTGGCGCATGATTGGTGGAAAATGCGCATGTTTTAATGCTCGTCTAAATACCTAAAACGTTTTAAATGCGCATTTGCCATGATCGTGTAAAAGCCAAACCCGTTTTGAATGTGGTTTTTAAATAATGCACATTTTTAAAAAAAACACATTCAAAACGGGTTTGGCTTTTACACGATCATGGCAAATGCACATTTAAAACGGTTTAGGTGTTTAAACGAGCATTAAAACACGCGCATTTTTCACCAACCATGTGCAAATTTGTCTCGTCTAAAAGCGGCCCTAGTTTGCTGCATCCCAGTCTCAGCAGCTAAACCGCAACTTCTCAGCAGCCAGGATTGCAGAACACTGCCAGCCAGTCACAAAGCAAAAGAACTGCTGCTTGGGAAATGCTTCTGAGGTGCATGTGCATGTGTCGTGTGACTAAATCATATTGAGATTTTGGTATGTGGCTCTACGGTTTGGGAACTTTGCCCATTCCTAGTCTATAGCACTGCTGACCAAGCATGGATTTGAACCATCCTATAGGTAGGCAGCACTCTGTTCCGTTACTTATCCTCTGGTCATCCTGTTTCTCGTCTGTGACTCAAGTCTTCAGTTGTCCTCTAAGTCATCAAGTTTATTACAGTGCTACTGTACAGGACTTCTCTATTTACATTGTGAGCTTCCCCATTAACATAGACAGGCCTGCCTGTGTTTTTTAAATAACTTCATTGGAACAGTCATTTCTTATGTATTAAGTCACTTACCTGACATTTCCTTTCTCCAGTGAAGTAGCTTTCTTGCGGCATTTTATTCATGTCATTGCCAAACCCTGCCATTCATAGTTCTGGGTGTGTCCCGACTGAGGCTCAGCTTTTGTCGAAGCTGTCACAAACACTATGTATTTTGGCACTTTTGGTTGGGGGTCACGCTATTTTAGGTTGGGTTCAGGAGGGTGTAAAGATACCATGCTCCAGTGTTACTTGCTTCCCCCTCCCCCCATCATCATCCCTCTGCCCCCACCACCATGTGGAAGCAAGAAATCTATGCTTGTCCTGTGGAGTGCAAGACCGGGTGAGAAGCAAGTGGCAGGGCGTGCCAGTTTCACACCCTCCTGTCTTGCAAGCCTTGTAAAGGGATAAGAGAGAGATAATTCTATTTGAACAATTCTCCTCCTTTTCACTTGAAGCATAGCGAGACTTGGAAGAGGTTATACTGAATGGTTCCTCCTAGCTCAGCAAATCTGCTTCCTGCCTGTGTTCAGAATCTGATCTGTGAATTTAGAAGCAGCCAGAGTTTTCACTGTGTTTTACTCCCATTGATTCTATGGAGCTAAGGGAGAGTCCATTGCTCCTTGTTTGTAGTCAGTGGAGTTGATTACATGAAGAGTCCCATTGATTTTAAGTAATGGGCCCATTACTTTCCTGAATCAGGTCACAGTGTAGAGTTAGAATCTCAATCCATTATGCCCAGGTAAATCCACTGCATGTTGTTTCCTGTATGTCAGCGGGGACAGAATGTGACCCGCGCAGCCTTTCTGTGCAGGACAAGGAGAGAACCCAGCTTGACTGTCAGATCCAAGGCTCAGTTTGCAGAATCAATAGTGAGCGTACAACGTTTTCCCTACATTTTGAGCGCACTTGATCTAGACATCTTTGAAAAATGAGAGCCGTGATGCCAGCATGACAATGAGCGTCTTCAGCAGGAGCCGGGGCTGGCCACCTCCAGACCTGCTCCAAGGGTGGCCAGCCTGGCATCCAACCCCACCTGCACCGGCCAGGTTTACATGGAACTGGCAGCCGTCGCAGCCTGCAGTCCACCCATGCGGCACCTCCCACACCATAGATCTGTGGCTGGGTCGCCCGACACTCTAGACTGCCACCTGCAGCTTTATGGCGTTGCCTGGGGCAACCCCCAGCCAAGAGCAGAGCTGCAGCAACTGTCCACTGAACAGATGGCCAGCTGCTCCACCTCTGCTCCGCCTGTACATCTGGCGTCCTGCCTTTAGACGGGCGAGCCACCGAGGTGTGAGGTGGAGCAGAGGTGTGGGTCCTGTCCATCTAAAATCACCCATTCTCATTCTTCAGAGTAGAATGTGATAGGCTGTGGTTGCCTATAATTAATATTGCTGTTATAACGTAGATAGTTTTACTTAAGTGGAAACTTCCACTTTTAAGTGGAAACGAAACTTTGGGTGTGAAACAAAATCATTGACTTTTTACTTGTTGTAAATATTGTTTCTCTGTCTTTTTCACCTTTTCTCCAAGATCCCCTGAGACCCTCCATAAAGAAATAAAACTGTCCTGATGAAATCATACCTTTATTCTTCTCATATCTGCATCTTTAACTGGCTGTGGTTGCCTATTGTTGCAACTGGCTGTGGTTGCCTAATATTGTTACAGTTTTACTTAAATAAATACAAATTACATATGAATAAACTTAACAAGAAACAGAGTGATATTAGCAGAGTAAAAGGATTAGACATCAAGTTGTTAAGAGTGTGGGGTTAATTATGTTTTAAGCAAGTGTGATATCTGCAGTATTATACTTCTCATTGATATAAGGAATACTGATGCCATTACAATTTTTTAAGCGTATATCACCTATTGTCTAAATAGATGTTTTGGAAAGGGGAGCTTCTGCTATATATGGTCGTATGAGCTGCACACACTCTGGCATCATTGTGGAGACCTCTAGCAATAATTGCTTGATTTAGTGTTACCTTAACACTAAAGCAGTACAGTATCTGGGTACTGGCTCTGAAAGCAGAGTATACAGATAGATCCAGGCAAGTAATTTTGCATTTTTTGTCACACACATTTTTCCTCTCATGCCTCAAATGCAAAACCATATAGTGTGCCAGTTGGACAGTGGGAAACGGAACATGGCAGGTGCCCATTGATCTGGGGGAATGACGCCCTTTAATCTTTGACCTGCAGCTCTTGCATCTGTGTCCACCTGGCCTAAGCTGAGGTTTGGGGAATGTGTGAGCAGAGACAATGTGGGATGCACTTAACTGGGTGTGATGTTGCAGTCCCCATCCAAAGCCTGCATCTCCCAACACTCCCATTGTGTTAGGAGTGAGTGGGGTTTGGCTCAGGACAGACTCTGCAGCCCTGTTGTAGTACTAGCAGCTGATGGGAATTTGAAGGTGCTGGAGCTGCTGTTGCTATGGACAGTTGTGAGATAGGTGTGCCTTGAGGCTCTTTGATCAACGCTACTGAGACTGCAAGGACTGAGTGTTTCACTGACCTAGGAGGCTTTTCCCTGTCTCTGGAAAAACTTGGTTAGTGCAAAATTAAATCGCTATGGATTTTGTTTCTTTTTAAAAGCATTCAGATACAATGGGTCTCAGACTACTAGGTTCCTTCTCACACTACCCAATAAGAGAGAGAGAAGAAACACTGGTTGGTGCTTAAGACTTAGAAGCATCTTATGGCACCTATGGTAATTTCTCCTAATCCGCCGACACTGGCAGGGGAAGGAAAAGGATTGCCTTTTGACCGTAGTGAGTCCGTGGTCCCAGTTTGCTGCTGCCGTTCTTCTTTAAGCCAACGAACCAGTTTTTGTCTGCATGCTTCTTTGAGACATACGTATTGTAATGGTTTTCTTCCATTCTTTCCAGGAACAAACATTCCTCACTCGGTAACTGCTGGAAAAGAGTACAGTGTATCCACAATGAGAAGCAAATGGAATCAGCACGTCTCTTGCAGTTGCATCTAAAGAGCAGTGATCAGGGCTGGTGTTGGCCTTGAGTAGGTAATTTGCTGGAACTATAACCAAGCCTCACATTTAAAGCCATTGTGTGTCAGGTAGGTCTGATCCTTGCTTCTCCGATTCTCACTTTTATCGATGAGAATCGGGGTTTTTTGCTCATTCTTGCAAATGAGAACGAGCTGAGAATTGCCCTGAAGCTCACCGAGAAAAGTGAGACTCTCGCCCACCCCTTGCACTTGTTTTAAAAAAACCCAACCGTTTACTCCCCTGGCTGCCTCTCTCCGAGTCCGGGGCTGTTCTGGGACTCACTCCTCTCTGCTTCTCTGTGGGGGCGGGCTGGTAAAGAGGCAAGTTCGCTGAGGAGACAGCTGCCTCACAGCCAACAAAATTATTTTAAAAACCCACTGTGTATGTACAAAATGGCTACCGAGGCTATGGCACTGGCAGCATCAGCACCATTTTGGAAAACGGCAGTTGGTCTGTGCGTGCACGAATAGTGCCACGCATGCGTAGAATGACTGCCCTTTTCCAAAATGCCACCGACAATGCTGGTGCCCTTTTGGAAAAGGGCCATGCATGCACAGAACAGCCACAGCAGCCATTTTACACATCCACAGAGCAGGTTTTGAATTTTTTGAGATTCTTGTGAGATCTCAGAATACTAGTGAGATCATGTTCAGACCTCAGTAACATTTCTTGGTTCTTGCAAGAATCTCAGGCCACTTTCACATGTTGCCGGAAAGGCAGGAAAACTTCTGAGATTGCAATTACTTCTCTGTTCTCACGGGAATGAGCACATGTGAGAATGCACTAGTTCGCTTTTATCCCGTGAGAATACCTTTGGGCACCCGGTCATGCGTGAGCGTTCTTGCAGGATAAAAGCAGAAGAGTGCCTTCTGACGGACACTAATTCCCATGAGAATAGAGCTGCAATTGCAATCATGGAAGTTTTCCTGCTTCCCCAGTAGCGTGTGAAAGTGGCTTCAGTTGGATACTCTTCTATTAATATAGTTCCATTTTAAAACATGCACTAAGATTTGAAGGAGATATTTGATGGTTGTCCTAGAGTTCCCAAATTACTCCTCCTACAGCAGCTTGTTCATTGTACTAAAATTAAAAGGTGGGATGAATTCCTTTTTGTAATTGGTTCCTTCAGCAAAGAACCTGGCCTGCTTATTCAGCATCTCAGTACCTCCATAGTCATAACTGTATCATTCCATTGAAATCAGGAGTGTTGCATCACTCTCCCTAAAGCTTTCTATAGCTTTAGAGGTATCTGGAAGCTGCTTTCATGAGCACTATCACAGTGGAGAGACCACATGCTAAACACCTGAACCAGCACGTAGCATGGGGTGCCATATTGCAGCTTTGCAGATCCCTCCACCAAATACCAAAAATATTAAACTGAGGACAATTAACATGCACCAGGCAGTGACTATAAAACAAATTCAGAATCAACAGGAGGATACTAAGTGGAGTATATGAATGGTGATGGGAGGGAAAATATTTTCACCAGTGGATTGCTGGTTTTAATCCAGCTGAAATCAGTAGTGACGAAAGGTGATTACAATCTCATAGCGCTCTGTTGGTCTGTGCACCTCAAGATGGTGGTCTTGATTTAGATACTCATGACCAGGTGTCCATAACACGTTTGGCGCAAAGGGTAACTTATTGGGAGTCTGAGATGACAGGACAAGGATTGAATTGGCTTGGAGACAGAATTGCCTGTCAATCCTAGAGTGTAGACCCTTCAGAAAACTGTCCAGGTTGTGGTTAGGATCATAGACCTTTTGGGGTTGGAGGGTCCCTTCAAGCATCATCTAGTCCCACCACCTACTCTAACACAGACTATTCTCTCTCTACAGCATCGCAGACAGATGCCTGTCTAGCTGGGTTTTAAAAACATCCAAGGAAGGAGAGTCCACAATTTCCCTAGGCAACTTATTCCATTTCCCAAAGGTTCTTAGGGCCTTTTTAGACGAGACACTGTTCTCGCAGACTTGAAGTCTGGGAGAAAGAAATTCCTGAGAGGGGGGTGTGGTGTTAGACGTTCACCGTAAAACCGAAAGTTTGCCAGCGCCATTGAAAACAGCACACTCATGCATGGACAGAGATGTGGACTTATGAAAACCCAATAATGAGGTTTCATGAGTATGCATCTCTGTCCGTGCATGAGTGCGCTGTTTTTAATGGCGCCGGCAAACTTCCAGTTTTGCAGGTGAACGTCACCCCCCACTCCCCTGCAGGAATTTATTTCTCCGTGATTGAACAAGTACGCGAGAAAAGCGTCTTGTATAAAAAGGCATTTACAGTTAGGAAGTGTTTCCTAGTGCTCTGCTTGATCTGTAAAAGAGGACTCCACCTTAATTTAGTGCTAAGTTAATACACTAAAATTGCAGTCTTTAGAGCACTTACTGCAGAGCAGTCCTATAACTTCCATATGATTATTCCAGAGTGAGTGGTTTGAAGACTGTAGCCAAAGTGTATTAAGTTCTTGTATGGCAAAACACAGTAAAGAGTTCTATATGTTATCTACTAAAAAGTGAACGTACAAAACAGGGTAAAGGTTTGAAGTGAGCCCTGAGGCAAACAGGCACAATTCCATTGTCTCCTGCTTACCCCAGTGTCCCTAACAGAGTCTCCTTTTGAGAAACTGGTAATCACAAATGGTGCTACTCCTGCCAAATATGAAATGTAATACTCTAAATATTTTGAGACAATGTTTCCAAACCGTTTTATTTATTTATTTTTCCAGAAATAAAGCTGGGCAAAGGGTGGCAATCCAGCTGCAAAAATAAGAGGCTAATTGTTGCTTGCGGGTTACATTACTCAGTGCTTCGAGATTTCTGCAAACCTCCAAACCTCCCGTTGTCTGGTACCGCATCAACCTCATACTTACTGATCCATATAAAAGTCCATTGGTGTCCATAGCCAAGTACTGTCCAGACTCGGTGCTCTTTATATATACCTCGCCCACGTTTTCCGCGCTTAGCTGCAATTGAACTGAAAGTAAAAATAAAACAGTAACAAAAGGGTTGGGGGGGAGAGGGAAATATGACTGTTGAAAATATGGCAAAGCTGCTTGGGAAAGGACTTCATGCTTAGGCAAAAGATCTGCTGTTTACAAGTAAGACAATACAGGAATGATACCCTGTACTTGTACACTGCTTCTAAAACATGGTTATGAGGCTTGTATAAAGATGGACTGAACTTGCCGTTTGTTACACAAAGGGAAATTTTGGTTTACAACTCTCAACTAGTACTAAACCAGTGGCTTTTCGGCTGGGCAACTGCGGTTTGAGACTTAAATCTAATTCTGCTTAAATCTAATTCCGTGACCCCAGACAGCAACAAAGACATGCAAAGTATGTGAAATATCAGTCAAGATCATGACCCCATTCCACACAAGATGGGCTGGGGAGGTTACCATTACCTGGGCAAACGAGCCATGCGATGCAGTGGGGATGGGTCGCCAAGAGCACATTATGCCGGTGCTCCAGACTCTACACTAGTGGCTGCCTATAGTCTTCCGGGCCCGATTCAAAGTGCTGGTGTTGATCTTCGAAGCCCTTAACGGACTGGACCCTACCTATCTGAGGGACTGCCTCACTTCCTGGGCCCTTGGGTGGCTCCTGCAGTCATCGAGGAGCGCCCTCCTGGAGATTCACCGGTATAGACGGATAGGGACCGACAGGCAGGTGTTTTTGGCAGCCACTCTGGCATTGTGGAACTCACTTCTGGTGGGGATTCGCCTCAGCCCAAGCCTTCTTGTGTTCCGCCATCAGTGTAAGACTTGCCTCTTCTGCCAGGCATTTGGTGGGGGGAAGGGCTGGGTTGGGTGGGAGGGTTTTGGTTGGTTTTTTTGGCTGCAAGTATTTGTATATATATTTTTACTGTTTTATACTATTTATATTATATTTTTTAATATTGTATTTTTATTACTTTGTTGTGAGCCACCCTGAGGTGCCTGAGGCAGGAGGGGTGGGATAGAAATTTATAAAATAAATTTAAATAAATAAATGTGTCCAGGGCCTGCCAGATGTTTTCTCTGCCCCATGGTGGGGCAGGCAGCCAGCTGCTCCATGACACGTCCTCAGGAAAATCTCGAGGATGCGTCGTGGAGCAGCCTTACCCCAAGTAGGGTAAGACTGCCCAAAGTGGGGCAACCCGTGTGGCAGGGCGCACTTGCCCTGCCACATGTGGAATAAGGCTGTGGGGCCGTGAGCAACGGGCGGGAGCTCCACGTCACAGCCAAGGACTGGCGGGGAGGGAGGCAGGACAGGGCTTGATGACTGCTCATGTGGGTGGTGCCTCGGGCCGAGCCACTCGGCTCCTTGCACCGGCCCTGCAGTGTGGCGGGGCCGATTGCCCACCATGCAGGTCAGGCAGGAATTGGGCCTGCCCCTGCTCATCTGGCGTGACCCCAGATGTGGCCCTGACCCACAACTTGGGAATATCTGTACTAAGCACTGGACTGGCATTAGGGAGATTTGTATTCAAACCAGGTTCTAGCAAAGACACGTCCTGTGTAAACTTCAGGCAAATTCTTTAATGCTTTCTGCCCTCCGTTTCCGGATTTGTAAAATAGGTCTAATACTTTCACTCACACAGCCTTTGTTTTCTGTCAAATAATATTGCTCTCTCTTTGGGATAGGCAATGACTCTTACTATATACATACATGTTTGTATGTAGGTTCAGGAAGCACAGTGGGGACTTTGCCCTGAATGCGGTCATTTGGAGCCAATTTAATACACACATCATAGAAATGACCAATGAAAATGGAGTTATCTGATTTTCTATTAACATAAGAGAGAGCAGAATTTAACCTCAAGTCTTTTTCAAAAATAGTTTGTCGGTGTCCTCCCCATATAAGCAGTTGTTTTCCAATTGTATTTACAATGGGGTCTTGAGCTGCTTGGCGCAGGTGCAAGCACTTTGCACCAACACCACCAGTCCCATTTGTTCCAGTAGGTCTCACTTTGGTGCAAAAGGTTAGTATCCGTGCCGTATAACTTCAAGATTGCACCCTTCGTAATATTTAGCTGTAGCCCTCCCAGTCATAAGATGGTGCAAAAGACGTAGAATTAGTGGATACTGAAATCCTCATCCTATAAAATGTATTCATGTAAAGGAATCACATCTTTTGCTACTTCTCTGATCTGTGTACCTGGTCTGTCGTGATGCAAGCAGAGAGAGAAGTCATTTGGCTACTTGAAGTAAGAGTGGAAGTAGTTCCATTTCCATTAAATGGTTGGCATCTCAGCTGCGACTGCTACTAAGGTGCCAAATGGTGGTGAGTGTGATGTGGAGATTTGTATATTGAGAACTGGACCGAGACCATGAGTCCTTGCACGCCAGCCTCCAGACTTTGACTTGCAGTTAATACTGGCCAAACTGCATTTGAACTGGTCACTGTCAGGTGAAAGGCTCTGTAGCTCTTTTATGCTGCATGAGGTGAGTCGGGCCAAAGTGTCTGCACCACAAACACCAGCTACCCTCTTAAGTACGATTTAACGTATAAATTGCACCTTTCAACTTGAACTGTGTGGTCACTTTTATGACGGTTACTTTTCCTCTGTGTTCCCATTGACTGTGATCAAGGGGCAAAAATTATTCAAAGCCAAGGACTCATTTCTTTCAGAAGTATATTTCCACAGGATTGGGTGAGGTGGATGCAGCAGGTAATCAGTGTTAAAATCCTTTCAATTAAAACAGAATGCTTAGGTAGAAAGATAGTAAAAAAAACAACAAAAAACCCATTTTTTTTTAACAAACCAGTTTTCTTGAAACTGAAATTTTTTAGCTTTCCAATTTTGCCCCAAATTCATCGTTTTAAAATGATAAATGTTATAATTTTGAAAATGTTTGTATTTTGCTTTGCCAGAAATGTGTAACTTTTTCTTAGGTAGTAGTGGACACCTTTTCCCTGATTGTGTGTGCAGACCACCCCTGCAATTGCGTGCGTGCACAGTGTTCACGCACACGGTGCCCTGGAAAAAGTCCACTGCGGCGGTCACTCAGCCCTGCTTCTTTCTGGTCACAGTGGGGTTGGGAGGCAGGGGTTTTTCCCCTGGGCTACCCTGCATGCTCGCATTGTGTGTGCAGAGTCAGTTGATTGCAGCTTTTATTCCAAAAATTAATTTTTCTTCTTTTTGGAAACAGTAATTACTTGTTTCTTTTAAAAGTAGCGTTTCAGGTCCTGTCCGTGCAAAATTCTAACCCCCAGGTAAATCTTTTCTACCCCTGGATTAACTGATCCAAAGCTACCCCCAAAATCGTAGTAGCATGTGGTCCCTTCGGCGTAGAACAGGGGTGGGGAACCTCAGGCCAAATGCGGCCCTCGGCAAGTTTTTATGTGGCCCCTGCAACCAGTTCCTGGATCTGGCCCCTGGATCCAGTCTCTACCCCCTGGATCCAGTCTCTACCCCCAAGCATTGAAAAATGGAGCCCAGGATAATGAGGCAGAGAGGAGGGCGTACAAACAAGGCTAGGGGGCAGATCCACGGCACAGAGCCATGATCCGAGTCCTCCTTTTCTTTAATACACCTGCTAAGCACCCCCACCCCTAATCTCTCTGTGGCCCACAGAGCTCATACTCATTTTCAATGTGGCCCCCAGGACAGAAAGGGTTCCCCATCCCTGGCATAGAAGGGGACTATTTACCACTGGAGAAGTGACCATGTAAGCACTGAGTTTGTGGGAAGCAGTCTTCCAGCCATTCCATATGTAACCCAGAATCCTGCACAGTCACAGAGCAGTGAGGAAAAATTGACTGACATGCACAATGAGGTATTCTGGAATCATGCACCATGGAAAATACTTTCCCCTTCCTCTAGGTTGTGACTTAAATTTGTGGGAAGTTGCCACTGTTCCCGATGTTCATCTCGAGAGGGCAGAGTCATGTAGGAAGAGGGTGGGACAAAGAGAACACAAAGCCCTTTCTTATGTGGCCATACCCTCTTAATGAGCATTGTGATGTCGTGACATGACACACACAAACTCTCGCTGGCACACACGCTTACACTCATGTACATGCAAATACATTCATGTGCACACATGCGCACAGACATTTTGGGTGCTTTCAGATGGACATCAGCTCTGCTTCTGCCTGCGCTAGCCCACTTCACCCCCAGGTTGACCTGTCCATCCGAAGACCGACCTCCAGATGTCAGCGCACCCCCAAATGAGACACAGAGACAGTAGTTGGGTTAAAAATGGCCGCACTCTTTATTTAACCAATTATCAAACCAAAAAAAGCCGGTGGGTAATTGCACTAAGCAATTTGGGTCCAATGTGCTAGCTAAATAACATAACTTATTAACTCCAGTACTGGCCTGGATGTGCCTTCCAGTGCCAGTACCTCTAGCAGCAAACATCCCCACTTCAACAGCGCAGTGGCCATGGCCGAAGGTGGGGCAGTCCCAACTCTGGGCATGAGTAAGGAGTGAAGTGCCCGCAAGGTATGGAGACAGCACATGTCCCTACTAATCCCGCTAAGACACCCCTCCCAGGGGAATGACCCCAGTGCATGCTGTGCCCTGCATTACTCTGGGTATCACCTCCCCATCTCTTAAGGAGATGACTCTTAATATCCTATTTCCTACCTATTTACCCTACCATAGCATACTGGACCCCTGCAGAGTGCAACAAATTGTGTACCACAGAACATTATCTCAATTCAACATATTCCAAATGATGCGAAATTTTCTCATATTCCTTGAATAAACAAACAATGACCCTATTTATGAGCCAATTAAATGACCAATATTAATCAGCTTGATGCCAAATGTAATATATGACCGAATTATAATACTTCGTTAAACGAACAACTTATGCTGAATGAAAACCTATTTAAGCCTACTCTGCACTGCAAAGGAGGCAAAACAAGTGACCCTTACTAAGAAGGCTACCCGCCAAAATTCCTCCTCGGTTCCAGTAATGGCAACCACTAAATACCACAATGCTAGAGAGGAGGTGGGTGGGGCTGACTTCAGCCTCCACCCTTGCAATGCCGCTCCAAAGCGGCTCACAGGCGGTCCGCCTCTCCTAAAAGGGGCAGGCCTTCTATCCCCATGCGGCGCCTTCACTGCGTACGTGTTCCGGGGCTCCCTAGCTAGCCTCCCTGCAGCGGCCCCAACCCTGTGCCTCCTTCTTCAAATGGGGCGTGATAATTTTCCCGTCGCCGGCATTGCACCGGCGACGGGGACATGTGCAGCAGAGTAGACTACGCCTACTCCAGAACAGCCCCGCTGGTGGCACTCCAAAACATCCCAGAGCACACTGTGCAGAGCAAACTGGCCAAACCCAGAACAACAGGCAAACGTGTCCATCTAAGTGGACCTGTGAGTCCCAGCCAAACATGATCACATCCAGATCATAGATGCCGGTGGACCAAATGGTCAGAGTCGCTCCCTGAGTGAGCGTGGCCATCTTGGTTACCCGCACGTGCCTCCACCTTAGCCCTTAAAGGAACACAAGTGAAATCCAACATGCGTTGGCCACATTCCAGAACTCTGCAGGAATAAGGGAGGCCAGCACTCGAGCATGTCCAGGGGGATGGCGGAGCAGCAGCAGCAGAGCCTGCGGGAAATGGAGGTCAGCAGCTGATCCTGCCAGGTTGGGTCACAGCTGCTGGGGGGGCACATTCAGCAGCCATGGGGAGGTCACTTATGGGTATCCGTCCTGTACTGTCTCCACAGGCAAGTGCCAGCACCCGAAACACTGCAGCAACATTGCAGGTCCCATCTGTGCAGAGAAGCACAGCCCCCCAACTGGCCAGCAGAAGGGCGCACCCTGGTCTGAGGAGGAGACCAGGGCACTCGTAGCACTGGGAGAAGGGGGGTGAGACAAAAAGGTCTAGGGTTTGCTCAAGAAAACCCATAGGAATGCGGTAGTATTCCAGGGTATCTCGGAGCGGATGGCACAGATGGGGTACAGATGTTTTATGAACCAATGCTAGTAGCAGACAAAGGACCTGCAGTGTAGATAATATAAAGAGATTCACGAAGGCAACTGCAGGTCTGACTGGAAGGCAAACAGACCCCTACTATGACCTGCTGGACCGGTTCCTCCACAATGACAGGGTGACTGTGGCTTCCCAGCTGCATGGGAGCACAGTCACCCAGGACCCAGGAGCACCTAAACCCCATTGACCCTATCTGCCCAAACGGAGGCCAATTCACCTTCCCCTGGTCCCTCCCGAGATCCCTGCTGCCTACCAAACAGCTGAGTGACCATTCAGGAGGAGGAGGAACAACAAGAGGAGAAGGAGGATGACAGCAGTAGCACCTTCACCCTCCACCTGCCATCTCTTGAGGCCGAGTCCCAGGACCCACCATCTGGGCCAGCTGGAGGGAGGGAGGGAGGGAGGTGAAGCGTGCAGGGGATAGCAAGGATGTGGAGGAGAGCAGTGAGTAGTTCATTCAGCAGGGAGAGAGGTCCGGTACAGAGATGTCAGGGATGGAGGGGTGGAGCAGCCACAGAGCGTTATGCAAGTCCATGGCAGTTGTCCTATATATCGTGTGTCCAGGAGAGCAATGGGGACCTGCAGGAATGTCGCCAGGACATACTGGCTCCATGTGGGAGTTGTGAGTGTGGCAGCGCTGTGGGGGGCGACTGCAGGGTGACGCTGCCAGACCGGCGAGGGGTGGAGGGCAGGGACACCAGCGGGCACCAGCTTCCACAGATGGGGGCTACACACCAGGGCACAGAGGCTGGAATGGGGGCACCATGACCTAACATTCCACCTCCCCATGTCCTTCTGCAGGACCGCTACCACCAACCAGCCAGGAGCACCCAGAGGAATTGGGAGTGGCAGGTACAGAACAGGCGGCACAGAGAGCCGATGGAAGAAACCATGCACCGGGTGGATGAGACCAGGGATGCCATCGAGGGCATGCCTGAGTAGCACAGGAGGGCCCTGGACCAGAACCATCAACACATTGGCCCTCGCAGCTGAGGCCCACAGTGACCATCGGAGGGAGGACAGGACTGGAATCATCTCTGGGCTCAGCTGCAGGGTGACCACACTGAGTTGGGTGACAGTGGAGAAGAGGGGCTTTATGTAACAGTCCCTCTATTTCCAGAACTCCCTCAACTATCATGTAAGTGCGGTGAGCACCGCCTTGCTTGCCCAGACACAGGTTCCATATGCCTCTCCACCCTGGCAGATCCTGCTGCCCTACTCAATCCCATCTGCCCAGGCTGGGTTTACCCCTCAGCTAGCCCTGACTGACCAGCAAGAACTGGGCCCTTCCCACCCTGTGCCCCTCCTCAGTCCATAACATCTCCATGCCTGTGCCTGACCCTCTCATCCACCAGTGGTTCCAGCGCCCCAGCCAGCCCACGGGAGCCACAGGAGCAGGAGGGGGAGTATGCCCTCCCAGCAGGAACCCATGTAAAGTGGGCAAGAAGAGTTGTAGCCGGGAGGGGGACATGGGACCGAGGCCCTGATGGTCTCATCCCCCCTTATACCCCACCCCATTGTAAATAAAGCCTCTGTTGCCTCCTAAGCATGAGTCCCGAGTCCTCTCTGGGGTGGGTGGGGTGGGGTGGGCAATCTGGGTCCCGTGGCGACAGGTGGTATCATTAGGCAGCTATCAGCCCATGAGCCTTGGGTTGGCATGGATAAGCATACCACTTGCGTGTCCTGGAATTCCCAGGATGTTCCAGATGTCACCCCTCTGCTGTTATCCATTACACAGGCCCGGGAGACCGCAGTGATGCCACCCCCTTGGGATGGGTGATTGGGGGGCTATTTGCCAGCCATCAGTGGGCACAGTGTCAGGGTTCCCCAAAGAGTCCTCCCCTCAGTAGATTAATCATATTTACTGTTTACAGAGGGAGGCATGTGGACACACAGGTAATGGTTGACATACGTTTATTTACATGGGGTTTTATTTACACTTATATACATAGGGTTCCTGGTCCCACTGTTCTGGGAATCAGGGCTGGTTATTCCTTGCTGCTTTGAGCACCATATGGTGGCACAGGGTGTTCCTCATCCTGTTAGCCATGCGACGCTCAGTCCTGGCCCCCTGCTGCTGGTACAGGGGCACCGTGTCCGTCCGGGGCACCTCCTTCCATCTCCACAATATTATGGAGGGAACGCAGACACCGGAGCTGGAGTGTGGTGGTGGGGAACGTGTGCCCGGCTTGGACCTGTGGTAGCAGCAACCAGAGGAGTGAACGAGCAAGCAGAGGGGCAGAGCCTGTGGTACGGAGCTTCATTAGAACGCAGACACCGGAGGCGGCATTGGAGGCGGCACAGGAGGCGTGCGCCCGGGCTGCACACCTAAGGGCTGCGAGCGGCCTTAGATGCCGGCGGGAGCCAGGGGAGCTGTAGCTGCAGTTTGCTTTTCTTTCACCCCGTTGTGGTTGCTTTGTGTTCCTGTTCTCGGTTTTGAGTATGTCGGTCAAACCAGGGAAAGACTTGGTGGGGGAGACTCCTCCACTAAAACAAAGGAAATTAGATAAGTTTCTTCGACCATCTGTGACCCAGGTGGCACCTTTGGTGGACAAATCCCTCTGATCTTTTGGTGTTCCTCTAACCAATAGATTTGTACCTTTAAGCCATGAAAATTCTGATGGAGAGGAGGGGACTGGGGGTCGGTTGCAGAGGACTGGTGAGGGTTCCAGGAAACGTCGGATGACTGTAAGGACTGTGGGTGATTTCAGAAGTGACGTGGTGAATGTCCACCACAGTCAACCTCAGTCAAACGCGGGGGGTGGTGAAAGCGCCATGCATGTCTGTTTGCTCGCATCCAGATGTTCACCACAGTCAAACGCAGCCCGGGGTGAAGATAACCACGCTTCGTGAAGACGGGGCGGGAGGAGATCCAGAAGTGTGGTGAATGGTCACCACGGCAGGGGTGAATGAAAAGTAACTTCTGAACGGAAACCCGCAGCCGCGGTGGAAGGAATTGACCCCAGCCACGGTGCATTCTGGGGCTCGAACCGCGGTCCACGTCTCCACTGCATGTCTGTTGTGTTCCCCCGGCCCATGTTCTCTCTGATTGCCCCCAGGCAGTGGTCACGATCCTGTCACTTCTGTTGGGGCCGCACGTGTCACCACAGCCCGCGGTGAATCCATTCACTGTGGTGAATTGGAACGCGTCACTTCTGAAATCACCCAGGATCGATTTCTCCGGCCAGCCCGGATCCTCCATGTGACTTTGATAATTCCCTTTCTGCCAGTGGTCCTGCTGATGTAAATTGACAGAATTGGGCTCATATTCTTGCTGATCAAAGGATACTAATTGGGAAAACCTTGCAGCATATTTTTGCTCAGCTTTGTATACTCACT
This sequence comes from Sphenodon punctatus, assembly GCA_003113815.1. NCBI lineage: Eukaryota > Metazoa > Chordata > Lepidosauria > Sphenodontia > Sphenodontidae > Sphenodon > Sphenodon punctatus. The sequence continues at coordinate 1,474,367 of QEPC01010167.1, forward strand.
CATGTAGTAGAAGATAACAACAAGGGTATTAATGCAGGTTTAAGTAAGGCTGAGGGGATTGGGGCTGTTTTCCTGGGTGGCCCCCCTCTGGGGATAGTAGTGCTGTGAATAGACAGGGTTGTGGGGAAAAAGCATCTGCCCAGCCCCTCCATGGTGCCACGGATGTTGGTGACGTTTGTTGCAGGGGTGAACTGCCCCCGCTTCCAGAGGAGGAAGTTGACAACTTTAGTTACTGTAGATCTGCTATAGTAATTACGGCGTACCCTTTACCCTCCGGCCATTTGCCTCAATAGTCTACCCCATATTTGGTGGCCCGTCATATACGGTCCCTTCTTTCTATTACTTGTTACCGCAGAGATATCAAAGATATTCGAATTCTCCATAGGAATCAGGATCTTTTAAAATCAGTAATCTCTTTTAGGAGTAGCTATTTGACTGATTGCCTCTTTAGGGCCAGCCAGGCCCCTTTCGATAAAGGGGTACATGTTGCCAAAATCTATGTAAATAATAAGCTACACATGATTGGTGATAGGAAGTTTAAAGAAAAGGTAGGAGTTTCCTTGCCTGTGTCCCAAGCAAGGAATTTGGCTGCCCTAATTGTAGATTCGCAGGCCCCTGTTGTGGCTCAGCGGGTCTCTGCACTTAATAACAGTTCCATAATAATGATGGGGCTAAGGAGACTGCTGAAGGGGATAATTTACTATTAGATATGGAAATTGATATGGGGAGAAATTGGTACAGGTTACTAGTGTAGCAAGAGCTACTGGAACTGTTCTTCCCGAAGAGAATAGGGATAAGTGGGAAATAAAGGCTATTATAGCCTCTGTGGGGCAGATGGATCCAGATCTAGGAGGGGTGGTTGGGGATCAGGTAGATCCCTTAGGGTCCTTAGAGGGGTCCTGCCCATTGGAAGTTGGGGTGATGACCGTACAGCCTGCCCCAGGGCCACCAGTGGATTTTGTTTGTGTGGAGGGGGATCGGGACCTGGGTTTGGTCTATGTAGCTAACCCCGGGAATAGCTGTCCCATGACGACTAGCAATAATTGGATTAATAGCTGTGAATTAGGAAATCAGGAATTGGGTATTGTTGAATCAAATCCTGCTTCTCTGTCTGCTGGTCCAAAGGCTGCCCCTGGGGGCGTGTTGCCCCTGGGGGCGTGTTGGCATTGACCCAACAGTATAGGGATACGGTAGAGAGGGAGGTAAGGCCAGTTAGATTAGGACTGGGCATTGGTTCGGGGCCCTTTGACACAGTGCCTTCATATCCTAGGGAAATATATACTTCAGAGGCCGAAAGGAGAGAGGGAGACTTAAGGACTAACCCTAGGGGGTCTGAATTAGTTACAAATCCTAATTGTCAACTCCTGGGGCCAGATACTAGTAGTAATACAGAGGTATCGATTAAAGCAAAAACAGACTGACTTACCCTACCTAGAGAGAGTAGTCCTCTGAATGTTCTTTCTTGGAATGTGGCAGGATGGAAATCTAAACTACAGGATCCTGGATGCCATCTTTTTGGGGGATTGTTTGATATTATACTAATACAGGAAACCTGATTTATGGATAAGCTCTCTTTTCAGGGCTATAAGACAGTTTGGCAGGCGGCAACTAAGGTAGCTTCTAAGGGCAGACCTAGTGGCGGGTTAGCCTGTTTAGTGAATACCTCTTTGAAGGCTGATTTGGTTCCTCTCTCCCAGGTAACCGCTCATGCCTGTGGCTGCCTATTGCTGCCCCCTGGCTATCCATTAATGACTGTTTCAATCTATATCCCCCCCCCCCTCCGGCAATGCTACTAACTATCAGGAGGGTATACTATATGGACAGAGGTGGCATCTTTTTTGGAGATGCTACAAAGGCTTGACCCTGATGCCTCTCTTCTGATGGCTGGGGATTTTAATGCCCGTGTGGGCGCATGGGACCAGGACCTCATTAGGTTCGGGGGAATTTGGCAAGATGAAGATTCCTCGCCTCTAATGACAAGATGTTTGAAGGATACAGGCCTGAATAGAAATGGAATTTTGTTTTCTCAACTATTGTCTGATTTGGATCTTTATGCTTTAAACGGGTGTGGGTGGGGGGATTGCCTGGGAGAATTCATTTATATATCCAAAAGAGGCAGTAGTATTATTGATTATATTACAGTGTCTGCTGGTCTTATTCCACTGGTGCTTAATTTTCAGGTAGGGCCATGGATTGAAGGCGATCATATGCCCCTGACCCTTGCACGGCATATAGATGGGACAAATGCTGAAATAGATACTACTGTCGCTACCAGCTATGGGTTAGTCAGGAGAAAATGGTGTGGGGAGTTAGGCTCTTCTCTATTGGCCTCTCTCCGATGCCTAGCGGGGAACAGTATATGAGAGAGCTGATTGAGGCTCCCTCTCCAGATGATCTTCTCCACTCTTATCAGAATTTGATGAATTGGCTATTGCCCCAGTTAACTACAAATGGTTTGGATAGCCATTATGTAAAAGGAAGTGTGGATTTAATTCCTTCCTGGTTTGATAGGGTGCCATGTGGCCAGTTCTACACTTCGGCGTCTCTATCGGTTATACAGGGCATCCAATAAAATTAGTTTTCGGGAGGATTTAGCTGATGATAGGTGGAATTATAGGGAACTTTTAAGGGTCAAAGGAGAGTTATATCATAGGCAGGCTTGGGAACTACTGGACAGGGCCTCTAGGGATATGAATTCCCTGAAGTTTTGGAAGATGGTCAGAGGGATTGGTAGGGATGAGAATCAGGGGAAGCGGGTTCGGGGGTACCCCCAGGTGACAACGGAGATGTGGGAGGAACATTTTGCGGCACTTTATGCACCCCCGAGCTGTGTAGGCAATACTTTGGAGCTTTTACCAATGGTCTCTGAGTGGGAGCCTGTTAGTTCTGAAGAAATAGTGGAGATGATGACTTCCCTCAAAAGTGGTAAGGCCCCAGGTATAGACTTTCTCCCAGTCAAATTTTTGAAGGGAGAGATGGATTGGTGGGCTCCTGTCCTGGCGGCCCTGTTTACTGGGATAAATGCCTCAGGTATCATCCTGGCTGACAGGGGTGAGGCTATTGTTGTCCCAAACTTTAAGAAGGGTGCTTCTGATGACCCCAAGAATTTCAGACCCATTAGCCTACTTAGTATAATTAGTAAATTATACGCAAAATTCCTACTCTCAAAACTTAAAAGATGGATGGAGTCCCTGGATATTTTGGGAAATGAACAAATTGGTTTTAGGGAAGGGAGGTCTACCATGGACCATTGTTTCCTCCTTCTCCATCTGATTCAGAAGTATGCTAGTCCAGGGAAAGCATTATATGAGGCTTTTGTGGACCTCAGATCTGCTTTTGATCTAGTGCCAAGGGATTGACTCTGGCAAAAGCTGTATGCCCTTAATATCAACAAGAGATTGTTGCATCTGATAATTGGACTTCATAATAATACCTATATTAGTGTCAGACTAAATCAATTGGGGGCCCTGTCTGGTAAGATTGAAACAAGGAGGGGGGTTAAGCAGGGATGTATCCTGGCCCCTACTTTGTTTAATTTGTATTTAAATGATTTGGTCAAGGATTTCCCTGTTTTGAAATGCCATCCCCCTCTTATCAGTGACACTAGTATCTACTGCCTCTTGTACGCTGATGATACTGTATTTCTCTCGCGTACCCAAATCGGCCTCAGGCGATCCTTGGGAATATTTGGGAAATATTGTCAAGAAAATTTTCTAGAGATTAATTACGCTAAGACCAAAGTGGTGGTCTTCTGATGTAGGAAGTTAGGACACAGGTGGTTTATAGAGAGCAAAGAAATTGAACAAGTTGGAGCCTGTAAGTATCTAGGGTTCCTTTTCCAGACAACAGGGGGATGGTCCATGCAATTGTTGGCTACCTTGGATAGGGCAAAGAAATTAAATAAAGCCCTTCTGGCTTTTTTCCGCTCGAGGGGTGGCTGTTTGGTAGCACCTGCAATTAAAGTTTTTTCTCATAAACGTGTGCCACAATTATTATACGGTACACATTTGTGGGCTCTAGGGAAACTTAAGAATCTTGAGAAAGTGCAGTCTGGATTTGTTCGAGCTTTACTCATGGCCCCGCTTGGGGTTAGTAATGAGGCTATTGCTATGGAATGCGGCTTGATTCCGCTACAGGAGAAGATCTGGTTGGGAGCCTTAAACTACTGGTTGAGCTTATATTTTAATTAGGTTGCTCCCTTATCTCAATTGGTGGTCTGGAATAGGTCCCCTAGTGGTTGGGTAATGACTGTTTTTAAAAAATTGAATTGCCTGGGCTTTACTCCAGAGGCGCTTGCCCCCCTGGGCTACAAAACTTCTAAAAAAACTGGTCGCCGAGCGGTTATTATTATTATTATTATAAACATTTATATAGCGCCAGTCGTGAGACCTGGTGCTGTACAGAACATAGAAATAGACATGGTCCCTGCCTGTGGCTTACAATCTAAATTACAAGGAAGGGGAGACAGGGAGAGGGGACAGAGGGAGAGACAGGGGAGAGGACAGACAAACAAAATAGGAGGCTCTTTTTCCTGGCGAGGGTAAATTATTTCCCCTCAGCTGTGATTGAAGGCAGATATCGGGACATACCATTGGCAGAACGATTGTGTAAATGTAATCTTCAGCATATTGAGTCCCTAAAACATATTTTATTGGATTGCCCCTTTTATGGTGAAATTCGGAAGAGATTCATACTCCCTGTGATTGCCCCATTTCCCGGTAGATCGTGGGAATTTTATATAAAACTGCTGTTTAGAGATTCCTCCAAGGAGGTTACAAGGAGTGTGGTATTGTTTTTATATCATATGTATATTAGTAAATTAGATAAGATTTCTGTAATTTAGTATGATCATGTTCTTTTCCTCATATTATTTTTATTTTTAATTATATTAATTATATTCCTACTTTATTGGGTAAGGGTATGGATTGTACCCTTTTTGCATGGGTTATTTTATTGATTTTATTAGTGGAATGCCAAGGTTGGTTTGTATTGTGTATTTTGTTTTGCAATGGCCTTCGGCCACACAATAAAGTTATTGATTGATTGATTGATTGATATTAGGGAGGATGGGCCGTGATGGCCAGCAGGCCAACTGTTTTGAATCTGAAGTCAACCCTCCTGGCCAGCAGCCTACAGCACTGTTTGAGGGCCCTGACTGTTGAGGACCCTGCCCCACTCCATGTCTGTCTGCTGCTTGCTGCCCGTGCGCCTTGGAGTCTGATGTCTGTGGGAATGGCGGCTCCCGCCAGTTCCCGACCTGAACTACCTGCTCTGCAGTCCTTTCAGCTTCCCCTTTCCTTGTTCATTCTGGCTGCTTGATAATGTCTGCTTTTTTGCTCCCAGCCGTCGGCACTGTTTGGATGTCACAAGGTCCCCAGGGCTGGCCGTGTGCTGGCGTTTGTCCGCCCCACTCGGCCACCTGGGGGACGGGGAAGGGGGTGCAGCTCAGCAGGGGCTGGACCTGCTTCCAGGGCTGTGAGCAGTAAGGGGTTAATGGCTGCTGCCACGTTCCATTGCCATGGTTCTCAGAGCTGGGTTCCTGGCAGGGGGTGGGCTCCAGGGCAGGGCATGGTGTTGTGAGTGAACCGGGCCGGGCCAGGCTGGGGGGTTGGCTTGCCTGTCTGTGTGTTCCCAAGCCGGGGCTTTCCTGGGGCAGGCATGTTTGCCGCCTGCATGTTCGGTTCAACCACTTGCTGGGCTGTCTGTCTCAATGTGGCCAAACTCGTGGGGGTGTGCAGCTCCGGTTTGGGTCACCCATGTGGCTGTTCTGGGGCTCTGGCCCACTTCCTGTCCATCTCAAAACACCCTTTCTCTCACACACGGACGCACTCTTCTTACTGTGGGGGTCTCAAGGCATTAAGTGGGAGGGATCTGTTGGGAAATGTAGTTCCTTGAAACCCAGGGGCGGTTCTTTCTTAAGGGGAAGGGACTACATTTCCCATGATGCTCTGGGATGTGCCTGCCATTGTCCAGCCTACGACGCCTGTGGAACCCCCCATTGGCAGATGGTGTAAACCCACTTGGAATCCTTGGCTCATAGTCTGGGTCTGGGAAGGTCTGCCCTAGGAACTGTTGGGGGAGTTAACAATTGGCCCAAATCTCTGCCCATTTTTGGAACCTGAATGTGAATTTCAATCTTGAAGAGTGTGGAATGTTCTGATTAACTTTCATTCTTGTTTCCATAGTAAAAATCTCTAAGGGAAAGGAAAGTGGAGTGATCTGCAGGGAGCAGCTCCTGCCCTGCCTCCCTGTAGAGCACTTGGGAACGTCTGTTGTGCCCCCTGGCTCCAGAGGCCCCTGCTTCCCATCACCCCAGTGTGCACTGCCCCAGCGTACCCCCTAATACACTCAAGCTTGTGGTGGGATAACATTCACCACCTCTCTTTTAAGGATTGCAAGATTGTACTGGTGGGATTACTGGTAGGTTCAGAGGTGCCAAAAAGTTAGCTCTCCTGAGATTGCTTTTCTGATTTTGCACCCCATCATGTTTGGATAAAGTCCAGCTGTACCCTGATCCAAACAAAATCCAATTTCCAAACCTTTTGCAGCTTGTCCATGATCAGTTGTTTGCAAACACAGTTCTGCCAGCAGGAAAAATCTAAATAGGTAATGAGAATTCTTTTTCCCTTTTGTGTTCTTGTAACAACAAGGTCATTCTTGCCTTCGCAGGTTTGACGTGCCCAATTTATTCTTCCGAGGCTGCATTCCAGAAAACGCTTAGTTTGGTGCAGTTCCATGAAAAGCATTGGGAATGTGCTGGAGTAAAAGATTTGCGTATGGCATCCTGAGTAGATCAAATTTATATTTCTGGTTCTGTACCCTTAGGAAAATGGGTCAGTTCGATTCAGTGGGTTTGAAGTTATTCTTTGTGGGTTGTGTTTGCTATATGTTACATTTGTTGTATTTGAAATCATCTGCATGCCAACTGCTCACTTGCCCCTCATGGTGGTGGGCCTGACTGGCTTTTGGGACCACCACCCAGGGCAAGCACTAGCTGATATTATGTGGGGAAAGCACACCTCCGTCATGCTGTCGGTCCTGGGGAGAAGTGACGGGTAGTGGCAGAAGCAGTGCAAGTCCCTGTGAGTGTCGGTGAGCTGCCGCTGCTCTACACCACTGCTGCTGACAGGGACTCCCCTCTGCGTCGGCCACTTGTTGCTCCCCAGGACCTACCTCTGCGTGACTGGGACGTGGGGGCCAAGTGGGAAACAATGGTGGTGGTGGCAAGAGTAACGTCCGTGATGGCATGTCCCGGGGAGCAGAAGGGGCAGGTTGTGGGGGGCAACAAACTAACACTCCTAGGACCTTCCATCCCCACTCCCCACCTCTGCCATTGCTGCTGCTCTCTGGGGCCTGCTGCCAGCCTGATGTTCCCTGTGACTTCCCCAACTTCTCCAAACATTTCATGGGGAGCTACCGCGTGTACCAGTGGCTACACACGAGCTGTTAATTACATGTACACAACCCAGGATTGCCCATGCTAGCAATCCTCTATGTGTACCAGACATAACATATAAAGCCACTCTGAAAGTTGCTAGCCAGACAGAAATAACCTCTCACAAGCGAGAATAGCCCATTAGATTCCCAAGGTGAGGTCACCAGTCTGCTCTCCTTATACACAGAAGGTGAGTTTTACTAAGCCATTTTCCAACTCACTTAAGTATGTCTAAACTACCAAGAGGTGGAGGGATGGAACCCGCTAAACCCATGCCTTTCGGTGCATAGAAATGTACTCTGCTACCAGAGTTATTCCATTGGCACATATCCCTTTAAGGAGTTTCCTCTGTAAATATTTTCTTGTCAGGATATCCAAGTTTAATAGCTCATTTACACTAAGTTCCTTTCTGGCAAAGGCTTACAAACATACATCCTTCAGCAAGCAGCACTGGTAACACGCAACATGTTTCCAGAGGAGAGCAGGCAGCCTGGAGTGAGTGAGTGAGTGCATGGGAGAGAGAGCTCCTTGCATTAGCCACCCATTTCTTGGCTTTATAGAACTGCACACTCTGATTCTCCACGGAAAACTGTTGGGTGAGGAGCTGAATGAGAGGAATAGGCAGGCACACTTTGGGCTGGGAGCTAACAGAGACTGCTCTGGATTTGTAGGTGATTTTAGTCTAATGCTTCAAAGTCATTAATATTTGGTAGCCTCTGGGAAACAAGCAGATGGTCTCAGACTAGATCCAAGAGGGTCAGTGTCCATGTCATAGAAAACACCACTGCAGTTGTAGTCAGCTGGGATTTTTGTTGGCAGGTTCAGCAGACGGGTTAAGGATGGAACAGAATGGGCCTAGAATTGGTGTGGGGAACCTTTCCCTTCCTGAGAGTCACTTTGACAATCAGTGCACACTCTGTGGGTGGGATAGAAGTGGAGGGTGTGTGCACTTAAGGGGAGCGCTCAGGATGGGGGCGGGGGGGAGGAAGGGGAGGGTCCAGATCGCGGATACATGCTGTCAATAAATGCCCTGTCCTCGAGTTCACGCCTTGGTCTCCACTCCCTTCCCCTAAGCGCTTTCAGTGCTCAAGGATCTGTGAGCCAGATCCAAGAATTGGAAAGAGGCCAAATATAAAACAGCCAGGGTTGTATTTGGTCCCCAGGCTAGAGGTTCCCCACCCTTGCTCTAGAGAACTGAAGTACTTGCTGCTTCCCCAGAAAAGTGCCTATCCTATCCTGTTTAGGAAAGGAGTGGAGGAACCTTGAACTCTCCCTGTTGAAGTCCTTTGGTAGCAGCTCTCAGAAGGGACTATCATCCACTTCAGGGTGGAAGTATGGTTCCCTTGCTCTCCCTTCATTCATAGAATATTACAGTTGGAAGGTACCTCCAAGGTCACCTAGTCCAACCCCCTGCTCAATGCAGGAAATTCGCAGCTATTCCTTTCCCTTTCATTAAAAAAGACTATGGCCGCTTTTAGACGAGACAAATTTGCGCATGATTGGTGAAAAATGCGCGTGTTTTAATGCTCGTTTAAACACCTAAACCGTTTTAAATGCGCATTTGCCATGATCGTGTAAAAGCCAAAACCAGTTTGAATGTGGTTTCTTAATAATGCGCATTTTTTTAAAACCGGTTTTGTCATCCTCCGATCATCAAAGGGGCTCAAAACCGGTTTTAAAAAATGTGCATTATATAAAAACCACATTCAAAACGGTTTTGGCTTTTACACGATCATGGCAAATGCGCATTTAAAACGGTTTAGGTGTTTAAACGAGCATTAAAACACACGCATTTTTCACCAATCATGCGCAAATTTGTCTCGTCTAAAAGCGGCCTATGTCTGCAGCCTATTAATGGTGGCAGAAAGAACATCAGAAGTGTGAACCAATGTAGTTACAAATTTTGAAACCTGCATGCAGCCTAAACCAGCGCTACAAAGAGGTGCCATCAGACCTGCTAATCTCAGTCAAGGCTCTGTGGACAAAGACTGCTGTGAGCCAAAATCATGGCAGCGCGATCACATGACGTTCCGCGCATGTGCACATGTTTGGTTGGTTTTTAGCCCATTTCCACTGTGATTTCAGTGATGGATTTTCCCCCCTGCTGTGATTTCGGCTTGCAGCACCCCTACCATCTCGTGTGCAAGCAGCCTAAGTGACAGGGGAATGTGTCATTTATCCAGGATGCCTCCAAAGGGGTTCCCAACCTGCTGGTTGCAAAAGGAGCACCATGGGATGGTGATAACACAATGGGAAAGGCAAAGGGGTTAGTAGGGGAGAGAGCATGCCCTGGGGCAGTGCCAGTATAAAGAGTTGAGTGTCAGGGCAGAAAAAGTTGAGAGTCTCTTTTCTGTGGTTTTCACAACTGCAATCTGCACCTTTCAACCAAGGCTACATTTAGCATTACAGGCAGAAATGTTTAAAGAAAAGCGGAAAGGTGTGTAATTAAGCATTACCAGCATCCTGGAGGGACTCTGGGTCTTTCTGGGACAGTGCAGAGCAAGACTTTCCTTTCCAATGTAAACTACAAGGATCTCAACCAAGAGGAAATCAGTCCATTTCTGACAGTTTGTCTGAAATCAGTTTGCTCACTTCCAGCTGGTTTCCACTCTCTACCATCCTAACTATCACTAAGTATAAAATGGTTTTATCTGGCTGCACTGGATCTGGATCTGGATCTGCAATGGGGGCGGGGGGACTAGGTAGCACAGATCTAACTCAGGCCACCGCTAGGCCCAGAATCTCTCTACGTTTCTCAGGTTGGGTCAGACCCTTAATATAAAAAGAACATGCATTAGCTTTCAGGCTTCAACATGCATATCCCTAGGAAATCCCTTGGCAAAATTCTTCAGTTGCTTATTTTTCTTTTCTTTTTTGCACTGAGAATCAAACTGTTCTGTGCTTGAGGAGGGGAGTGTGTTCTCACCCAGACACAGTCACAGGCATTGCGAGGATAAGCCCCTTTCAAAGCAGGCAGCATTTTCAGCGCCTTGACTGAACGTTGCCAGCAAGCAAAATGTGAGCATGATCGTGCCTTTCGGCAGAACCCTCCATGTGTTTGCTTTCCCATCTCCTTTCCCTGTGCGTGGTTTGAGAAAGGTTACATGCCCAGTTTATTCTAGGTTAGAGACTTCCTGTCCCTTGCTCTGTTTACTCAGAATGATGTCATCTTCATTCAATCTGCTCTGAGGCTTTTTTGTGCGTGTGCAAGCGAGGAAATGGCATTTATAATTAAAACTCGGCCACAAAGTGGCTTTGACAAAAAATAAAATGAAAAAGCTAAGTTTGGGTAAAGGGGGGGGGGGAACCGGGGACCACATATTCCTGTGGGTTCAAACCCCACCCCACCCCCCGTGTTTTTCTTAGAATTTGTAGAGTGCGTCTGACTCCTCCCAGCACATCCTTTTTGTCAGATAGGGCTGCAGTGTGGAGCTCAGTTCTATTCCAGTAAATGCTCCTCTGTAGAGTGTACACATGGAAGCGGGAAAAGGTCTCTGCTATGAAATCAGTGCATTAAGAGAAGGTGTTCCAGTGCAAAGTGCAGCACTCCAGCATCTGCCTCCTGGATCACTCTAAAGAGGGAGGCTTGCTGGACTTTTCCTTTCCCCATTTCAACCTCCCTTTCCTTAGCCCTTTTGGCATTCATTTTATAAAACCTCCCAAGCATTTTGCAAGCATAACAGCCCTAATAGCTTACTACTTCCAAACCGATCCTTTTGAATTTATGTCCATCTCTTTTTCCCTGACACGGCTATTTTCTGTCTGAATGCTTTTTAACTGATCCCGTTGTTCTGCAGAACTTGCTACATTGCTTTGCTAAACAGTTCCTTTAAAGAGATTAGCTTGTCCGTGAACTGCTAGGAACTGTCGGTTCTGGAGAGTTTGGGGGCCAGAGCCCTGCTTCTCCAGGTGTTGCAATGCAACTAGAAACTTGTCCTGATGTGACATCTGGGGCTTAACTTTAGCAAAGAGAAGTTTCCAAACTGTGGGTCATGGCTCCCATAGTTTGCATGTCTATATTGTTGTCTGGGGTCACAGGATTATAATTAAGGGTCTTAACTAACAAGTTGTTAGCCCGCTGCAGTCTAGATTTGGTCTATGCAGCCCCCACTTACATCTTTAGCATGTCCAGCCTAGTAGGCAGCCCCTGGCGTGTATTTCATATGCTTGCAGGCAGCCCCCACTGGCGGCACCAGTGAGAGCAGAGAAAGGGGCAGGAACTGGTCGCTCCTCGGATGCTCTGGGATTTTCACCCACGACTCCATGGTGTGGGCAGACATGTACGTGCAGAGGCGTTGCCCACAACCTAATTGATGGGACGTGAACTCATGCATCCGCATTATCCCGCATTAGCCTGCATGGCGGGCTCCGCATTCTCCGAGACCACGCCATGAGTGGGGACTGTCGGTCTGGTGGGCGGTGGTCCCTGTCCAGTGTGGACAAACACCTCACAAACAAGCAGGTGAACACCCACATAGTGTGGGCTAATGTCTTGTTTCTTAACACCCTAAGTCTCAAAATGGGGTCACAGGAGCAAGAAGTTTGGAAAACAGTGGTACAGAGGAAGCCATAGGCAGTATAAAGCCGATGTAACCAACTCTATGCCTCCCACTCTATTTCTTCCTGGTGTAGGAGCCCTGTTGGGACTGAGTGAAAGCAAGGCCATATTCTGATAAACAGTTACTTTAACGTAGAAAAATCAGGAGTACATACTCCCCCTTTGGAGACTGCTTTGAAGAAACTGTTCCTGATAATGCAGGCTGGAGGGGGATCTGGCTGCACTGCCTTTATTTGGGCAGAGACCCACGCAACCAGTGGGTGAAGGCAGTGCAGCGAGAATTCCCTCCATCGTGCCAGAGACTGCTTGTCTCTGATGGGGTGAAAGGGAGTCTGGCTCCGCTGGAAGAGACCTGCACAGTCTGAGGGTCTCTGCCTGGTTGAAGACAGCACAGACAGACGCCTCTCCAACTCTCTGGTGGGGTAGGAGGCCGGTCAGGCATCTGGGAGATACTTTGGGTTAGCTGTACATGTAAATGTAAAGTACATGTAAAGTGTTTTGTTTTGAAAAGGTGTTTTGAGATCCTGCAGGATCCCAACTGTTCTAAAAATGTTAAGGGGTTGTTATCAATGCTTTAGTTTCCCTATTGCTCTTCTCCCATGTCTGAACTACCAACTGTTGTTATCATTGGGTGTTTTTACACACACGTTTTTCCTACATGTTTGCTGTTACATCCTAAACTTTCAGTGTGTCTAAATCACTCACCCAGATCTTTAACATCTGGATCTTTAAACTTCTGCGTAGAACTTCTCCCAGACCTTTTGTGTGTGAAAAGTTCTCCTGGTAAACTGCTTTGCTCCAGGCAGCTGTGGTCACTTGGTTTCCATGACAGCCTGTCACGTCTACAGCTGCAGCTACAGCTACTTAAGGCTGCCTCAGGGCAGTGTTTGTGTGAAGGATGCATCCAGGAACTGCCTCAGGGCAGTTTGTGTGAGAAATGAATCTGGAACTTACTTGTGGAATTGTAAACCCAGAAGACTGAAAAATCTGGAACTTCAAGGTGTGTGTAAAAATGCCCACTGTCTTAAGTGCTTTCGGATTCCTGGCATGTGGCAAGCAATCCTCTCAGGCAAGGACAAAAGTAAGCCACAGGCAGGGAGCACGTCTATTGCTATGTTCTGTACAGCGCCAGGCACATGGCTGGCTCTATATAAATGTTTATAATAATTATAATAATAATAATTATTAAGTCAGTCAAACCATTTGGTAGTCACATAGAGAAAAGGTATTCTTGGCCAAAGTACTGCTCTTACTACTTTAGGGGTTCCCAGATTATTATTTTTTTTCCTGCATGTCCCCATTTTGAGATGACTATAGTCTTGTGATCCCAGACAGCAACAAAGACATGCAAAGTGTATCAAATATCACTTGAGAACATGGCCCCTCTGCAGAATCCTTCCAGTACATGACCAACATTTTGGGAACCCCTGTACTATTTCTTGATCTCTGTGAGATCATTAATAACTCAATGCAGTGGAATAACAATGGTCCAAAGGCAAGGGTGCACAGTCCTGTCCCCTGGCTCCACCCCTGTTTTTAAAAAATCAGTTTTTAAAAAATTAAAGTTTTAAAAATGAAATCAATCACATACATACCCACCTCACTCAAACCCATGACCTTCAGCTTTCTTTTTGCAGTCTCTTGCTATCTGAACTACAAAACAACAGATGGCTGATCTTTTTAAAGTATCCACAAGAGAAGGACTTTGCATATTGTCCTGATTTAAATAACTCTTTTTTAAAATTCTGCAGCAGCATTAGCAGTGTAGCTCGATAGGCAAGCTTTGGGGCAAACATGCTAAGAGTTCCATTCCCTCCCATGGTCTCTGCTACCTCTTCGTTTATTTATATATGAGGGAGCCCATCCCAGTTCCGTGCATTACTGAGTAGGGTGGTCTTTGAAAGGAAAAGGGAAGAGATGTCTCAGGATAACAGGGAGGGAAAAGTGAGATTCCTAGTCACAACCTTCTGTGCCAAAGCTTACAAACATTCCCTAAGGTTACAGAATATCTGCAGCTGGAGTGAGTTTGCACTCTCTGCTGTGCACAGTTGGCATAGTTGTTGAAATTAAGAAGTGGGCTGTCCTCCATGCTCAAGGGAGGAGAGAGAATTGCCCCCCCCCTCCACCTAATTTTTTTCCCATGGCTACGCAGAAGCGACAGCATTTTGGGACTATTTAAAGGTGTCTTGTCACAAAGCCACTTGCATTAAACTGCATCCTCTGTTTTTCTGTCTTGTTGGGACAGCCGTGAGGAGATGGAAGCTGGAATCTTCAGATGGGGAGAAGTTGGGAAAGGGAAGCTTTCATGTGCGGAAACTGGAAGACTCACAGGGCACGTATTTACATATGTGATTCATAAAGAAAATAAGGTGGTGTTTTTTTTTGCAGACTTGGACCTGTGCAAAACGCCATAGCTGAGCCATATGGGAAACCAAATCAACACACAAGTATGGGAAGGAAAAAATAAAATCACGGCAGGAACACGTTATAAGTTCTTTTTTAAAATCTTGGCAAGGCCTGACTGAATATGGACAGCAGATGTAATGTTTGGTGAGGTTAAGATCAGAATAGAGCAGCTCAGACCCACCTCTAGTGCTGACTCAAAGGAAAACAGATATATGGTTAAAGTAGTGCTGTGATACATTCCACTATGAAGAAACAAGAATACCAAAGAGAACAGCAAAATGTGACAACAGAACTCTGTTGCAGCTAGAGACCTTGAGGTTAGATGATTTTTGTCTGGCTTAGATAGGTGCCCGGATGTGAGGGTTTCAATATAAACTGCTGCACCAACAGCATGCATACATCCATGCAGGCAAGACTATGTCCCGCATGCAAGCTACACATAAGCCGTGCGTGCAGGGCTTTGCAGGGCTTAAATTGTGGGGGGGCTTTAAATTCAAGGGGGGCTGAGCCCTGGGAAATATTCCCACTAGGAGAGTGCACCCAGAAATGTGAAAGGCCAGGGAAAGACAGTGATATTGGCCATTTCAGGGTTAGAAATGAAAGGTAGAAAAAACCTGCATGATTTATTTTGCTTTCATTAATGACTTCTGTGCCTCATCCCCTGTGCTGGCCATCATACAGATTCAATCACAAGAACCTTTGGTTTATATTCAGCTGTAGAGAGGCAGGTTAGTCTAGTGATTAGATTATTAGCTGCAGACCAGGGTTCATTTGGACCCAAAAGCATTTATTTTGCAAATGGAAAGATTGTATGCCCAGTTAGAGGAGGGCAAAGCAAAGCATGACCCGGTGCCAGTCGCTGAGTGCTATCTTCCCACGGCTGCGGGTCCAGATGTCCCTATCAACCCTCATTTGCCTTTGCCTAATTCTGTCCAGGGGAGCTGTCTGTTTAAGGCTTGTAAGTTTGCAATGTCACCTAGTTGTGAGGTACTGGGAAATTTGCCAAGACTAGATCTAGCCAATACTTCTGACGGGGGCCCCCTGATGGAGGTTGCTTTACCTCAGGCTGGGAATTCCTTGGATGCTATTTCATTCTCTCCCCGTAATGATCTGAGGGGAGTTAAAGTGGGGGTTGTGTTGCCACCCTTGGCATCTTCCCCAGAGACCCCGAGGAGACGGACCAGTCTGGCACAGGTGCCTGCCTCCAAATTCCAGTCAACCAAATCCAACTCTGAATCTGACACCTTTTGTTCCCCTGAATGACCAGAGTGGACAGGAAGTGGTTGTCTTAAAATAGCGAGTTGGAATACAGGTGGCTGGAAACAGCGCATGCGGGATCCAGACCTCCACTTTCTCCTTAGTAATAATGATATTCTTCTATTCCAGGAGACTTGGGCTAAGGGGGAGATCAGTTGTCGAGGATTCTCTGTGCTAAGTTTAAATGCTTCTGCGGTGCACAGTAAGGGGCGGGCGAGTGGGGGATTGGCATTATTTATTAGAGAATCTTTGAATGCTAAACTTTCATTGGTAGGGAATTTTGGATCCTATTTTGCCCTGTGGCATTGCTCCCTGCCACATGGCCTTGAGATCCTTTTAGCCAATATTTATATTCCTCCTGTTATCTCTCTATATTATACCGATGATATCTGGCCCTTTGTTGTAACTATAGTTTAAGAAACTTATTTGAAATTCCCAAGGGCATTCCTGATTTTGGGAGGGGACACTAATATTTGTACTGGTAACCCTGTCGAAATGTCTGATATTTTAGATCCAGAGGAA
This sequence comes from Sphenodon punctatus, assembly GCA_003113815.1. Classification (NCBI taxonomy): domain Eukaryota; kingdom Metazoa; phylum Chordata; class Lepidosauria; order Sphenodontia; family Sphenodontidae; genus Sphenodon; species Sphenodon punctatus. The sequence goes on from QEPC01010167.1 coordinate 1,490,545, forward strand.
GCGATAACACCCCCCTTTAATAACATTTGTGTGTCCAAGGACAAAGTGAAAAGCTGCAGGGCTCACAGGATGGCACAACTTCAACATTCTTTAGATTTAGTAGTGCTAAACGCCACGGTCTTCTCCCTGATGATTTGGCAGGTAACTTTACCTACCATTCGATCTTGGGATCCAGTGTGATTGATTATATGCTACTTTCGTCCAGTTCCTTGTTCAATGCCCTGGAGCTGAAGGTTCTTAGGGTAGCCGAAACAGAGCACTCTCCATTAGTCCTATTTTTACGAGACCCCCGTAGTGTCATTTCAGGCCCACAGGGACTCTCATCCAATCAGAATGAGGACAACTTTGTGCCCTGCCCTGTCTGAAGAAAGTGGTCATCGGAGCTGGGGAACGCTTTTTTGGCTTTCTCCTCCTCTGAGCCGGTCTGGTCATTGTATGCCCAGATCCATGTAACTTGCAGGGGCTCTGTGGAAGCTTTTGAAACTCTGATCTCGATGCTTACCCCACTATTAGTGACTGACCAAATGTGTGCGCCCAGCAATTTCCCCTCCTCTACATGGTATGACAAAACCTGTGTTAAAGAACGAAGACTTCTTTGGAGGGCCTCAAAGAAGCTATATAGCTGCCCCTCTGAAGCCAATAGGTACTTAGTGTCTCACCGTAGGAAGACATACAAAGTACTTATAAGAGAAAAGAAACTTCAATTTCAAAGACAGAAATGGCATCAATTACATCAGGCTGCCCTAAGTAAAGATCCTACTCAGTTTTGATCCCTTATAGCAGGAGCTAAGTTGGGCGGTTCTCCAAGAACTCTCCCACTGCGGAAAGATGGCAATGCCACTTTAAGGCCCTATATGCCAAAGCAAACAATTTGCCAGGGGACATTGTCCCCCATTCTCATAATAGATTTCAGGAGCGGCAGCCAGTAGTCCCAGAGGAGCTATTTGATCTCATTGCTAGCCTGAAGAGCGGCAAGGCCCCCGGAGTTAACGATATTCCTCCAGAACTGTTGGAACATGATGTAAATTGGTGGGCCACTATGTTAGCTCCACCTTTTATGTCAATTAATTCAACAGGTTTGATCCCCAAGTTGTGGGTTAAAAGTCTGGTGGTGCCTATTTACAAAAAAGGCGGCTCGGGCAACCCTGCAAACTACAGACCGATTAGTCTGTTGTCCATCATTGGGAAGTTATATGCAAAATATCTTCTTGCAAAGTTGCAGTCCTGGCTTGATGCCAATCAGATTATCCATCCTGAGCAAGCTGGATTCAGGGCTGGCCAGGTCGACCACTCTGTGTCCCCCAGGTACTCCTGAGGGCTGAAGTAGCGATGCCTTCCATCAGAGCTTTGGCTCTGGTGGCTATTCTGAAATTTTGGCTCAGGGTGGCAGTTTTTCCTTTGCCATCTTCATCACTTCTGTCTTTCATTCCAAGCTCCACCATTGGTGACCACTGGAGCGACCTTGTGAGACTAGAACTAGCCAAGCTGGGGTTCCCCAAAGAAGTCTTATTCCCACTTGGTTACAAGGGGGCGGTAACGCTGGTCAAACGACGAGTTTTCCACCAGGAACAACAGAGAGAGTTAGCCGCTTTGGCTATACAAAGGATAGCTCCGGATTATATTTACATCACCCCCAAAGTGTGCCCTTCTTCTTTAGTAATTAACATTACCCAGTGGCCAGAATGGCCTCTCAGAAAGGCTTTGGCTCTGATGCATTGTGGCGTCTTCCCCTCCGCAGTGCTTGAAGGTAGATATCGGAGAGTTCCGAGGGAGGAGAGAATTTGCCCTCATTGTGACATGCTGGTGATTGAATCAGATAAACATATGCTCCTGGTCTGCCCAAAGTTCAGTACTTTAAGAAATAAGTATATTGGGCCCTACGTTAAATTGACTCCCAGTGGTTGGAATGATGATTCTTTAAGCCAGTACCTACTTGATGGCTCTGATTCCCCTCGCTCGAGAGCGGTGGCTGCTTTTTGTGCATGTATGGTTTTCTACAAGCAAAAGTAGACCACTCTTCTTTTTCAGTTGGTAACAGTGTCTCTTGGATTTTCGAAAATCATCTTGACCATCTGTGTATTTTGTTGAGCTACACTTAGACACCTGTTTTGTATATGGTCCCTGGGTCAATCACTACTTGGTTTCCTAGGGGAATGCTATGTGTTTCCCAGTGTTGATCTATATTTATAGTCTGTTTATCTTGTCCGGCTGGCCTGCCCTCCTAAAGCCAAGGATTTTTAGTTGGCGTTTAATGGACTCATAACTTGGATTCGGGGCTAAGTGTTACCATTATAGGCCTCGAGATGGTCAATGTAACTAGAGGCTAAGATTCTATGTATGTATAACTGGAATCTATACTTTTATATTATGATTTTTGTTTATTGTTGGTTGTTTCAGTGACTTTATATCATGATTGTCTGTATGTATTTAGATTTGTAATGGCCAATGGCCAAACAATAAAAGTTTACCTACCTACCCTGTTCTGTCAAGTTCTGGGGCAGGGAGCATGGCTCACAAGGTAGGTTTGGACCCTGGCAATTTATTGTTTATAAATTAAGCACTGGGGGTTTGGAATCAAGCCCACCAAGCGAGGTTCTACTGTATTTGTTAAATAATGCTGGAATAAAGTCTGCTTTCTTAACAAAGTGGTTTTTTTTTAAAAAGGAAATTAATTTAGAAAACAAAACAAAACTGAGAAAAACAATGTTCTGTAACAACAGTGATCCACTGCAGCGTGATGCTAAGGGATCCCCAAACAATTTGTTAATTGAAACACCTGTAGATAGGCATCGCTTTATCTACAGCTGAAATGCAGCAAGGATATGATCATGTACAGCAACACTACTCAACAAAGAAGGGCCAAAAGTGACAGACAGTTCCGCCTCCAGTTAAACCGCAGTGGGAATTTAGGTAAGCAGCACATAACTAACCATGGTAGAATTTAGCCAACACCTGACTGTAATAAATCATGTTAGAGTTTAGTCTGGTTTCTGTCTTGGCCTTAGTAACCTACAAGCCTGCTGAAAAATGAGAACACATTAATGTTTTCTTGTCAGAATGAGTAGTGCAACCGTACCATGTACATTCTTTATGAAATAACAAATAAGGCCATGAATAAGCGCACAAAACCAGCTAAAACACACAAAATCCAACAGAAATAGAATACTCCTGTTGTGAGGGGGGAAATATTAGCTGGAACAGAAGTAATTTTTTCTTTTAATGTTAAAGCACAGAACATTCTCTTTCAGTTGATTCCTTCCCCTGCTGGCATCGCACATTCCCTCAGGAATGTACTGAACACTGCTACGTAAGGGAAGCAGAAGAGGAATCAATGATGAGAATACATCCGGTGCACAGCAGAGATAAAATGCATTCTGCAATCGGAGTCTTAACTCTTACTCCCCAAGAGCAACCTAGCTGGCAGAGGTACAGCTGGTTGTTGTTGGTTTGGGGGGGGGGGGGGGTGTCTGTTTTGAAAAAACTGGTTTGTCACAATCTCACTGTCTTTACTGAGTCGTGACTCAAGCAAATTCAAAGACACTCCAATACTAGAAGACTGCTGAATCTGCTTGTAGGATTGCTGAGCCCCTTGCTGCTTCTTGACGACTCACAGTGTATGCTGATTGCTGACTGTGCTTCAATTAATATTTCAGTCTGCCCTGCTAGAGTTGGTGTGTCTGGCTACGATACTTGCATGCCTAGTGTTTTATAATCTAATCATTTTACAAATGTGGAATGCTATGCATAATGTGCATCTCCTGTGCAGGGCAGCCTTGTCTAGACATCTGGGTGGTACACTGTCACGGAAATGGGAAAGAGACTTAGTGCGCAGCATACATTTTATGCCAATCCTTCCCTAGCTGGAAAAGCAATTGATGTGCAATGCCAGCTTCCGAGAGGAAAAGAGGCAGCAAGGTAATGCTAACATTACTTGTATAAGGCAAGCAAGAGCTAACGGAGAATATGTTTGTGATTTGCTTACTGTGCCGGTCACTTCGGTCTCTTGTGCCATCCACTTTGCCATCAGGACCTATCCTCAAAAAGTGCCCTCCATTGCTGCAGTACAGGAGTTTGGGCTTCTTGTAATTCCCCAGTGGAAGATTGAATCTTTCAGTCAGAGCCGTGAATGTCGTTATTTCCCCTTCTGCCATGTCTCGGCCTCTCCCAGTGGCAGGTCTTCAAGACTGTTGAAAAATGCAACATGCTTATAGCAATAATAGCAACAAATTTGCTACAACCATGCATTTACAGGGGAAGGGGGAAAAGATTTTAAACATGCCTGCTTGGAAGACTTTCTGAAATGGCCTGTGTTGCAGGCTGTTGTTTGACCTTGGACTGCAAAGGTGATTCACACCACAGAGGGGGTGGGAGTCTAAGCCAGTGACAAACTACGGAAGGTATGCTTCCTTTAAGTGTTGATCTTCTCTTAGTGGCAGAGGTTTTTTTGGTACATTTCTCACTTCATATTAGCTGCAGTTAGAGTCACCATAAGACATTCCTTTTTTAAATTGATCATTTCATTTAAAAAAAAAAAAAAAAAGTTCAGTCCTGTTCCTAATGTCACACATGGTAAAATTAAACATTCTTTAAAACAACGCATGGTGTCTGATTGAAACCCACAAAAGCTAGGATGCTTTTATACTTACTCTCCCCCTATGCTATATTGGGTATTTTCAGACATTACGAGATCACAGTGAACCACAGTCAATGCCCACATGGAGCCAAAGCGCCCTGAACGTTAGTTTGGCGGGATTCCGGGCCGTGGTCAAATCAGGCGGGTGCTGTGCCCGCATTGGCCGCGGTGCCCACCCATCTCCCAGAGGGCGGGCAGCGGGGGAGCGTGGGGGGGCGGGGTCATGCGGCCGCACGTTGCGTCGCGCGGCCCCTCCCCGATTCCCCGCCGGGATCAGCCGTCATGTCTGTTGGACGTGCCGGAGTGATCCCGGCGGGGAATCATTTGGGTGATTCCGGGACGGGGCGAATGCCGCCCCATCTCGTCTGAAATCACCCATTGACTAGGAATTGCAACCCATTGTGATAGCCTCTGCAATAAGAAGACACGCAAGTGGTTTAAGAAATGTATGTGAACCGGATACCTCAGGGAATTGCTAGTGAGATCTGAAGTCTTTTCACTTCCCGAGCACTATTTTATATATCTGTCGGGTTGGCAGCAGCCAGAAGTTATACCTGATTAGTTTATTTCATATACTATAAATCACTAAGTTAGCACACACATCTTATGCTGGGGATGTATCTCCATCGCAACAGATACTGTATTGTCAGCCTTGGCAAGAAAACTGAAGATTGTGAGCCAAGTCCTTGGTTTGTGTAAACTGAGAAAAGTTTCCCCTGGAATCTGGACCTGAAAGTGCTTAGTGAGAGTTATCTATCCTTTCACCCCTAACCATTGTTCTTTGAAATTAGGGTTGGGGCATTTTGGAAGGTCCATGTCTGGCACCTTTCCTAAGACGTTCTGAAATCAGAGATCTGGGAGTATGTGTGTTCAGTTATACACAGTGTAATGCACATTTTGGATGTCCAACTCCAGACTTCCAAAAGCAGGTTTTATTCTCCCAGCTCAGTCAAGGCTGAGAAGAGAAGGGCAGAGAAGGTGTTTCAAGGAATTCCAGAAGGACGTCCAAGGAAGATTCAAGGAAGTCCTTAAGGCTAATCTGAAAAAATGTAATTTTGATGCCAATTCATGGGAGACCATTGCCCAGGACCATCCCAAATGGAGGAAGAGTCTACTAAAAGGGTCTCAGTAGTTTGGAATCTCATGACAACAAGAGGAGGAGATGGAAAAGTGGGAGTGGCGAAAGTAGCATGTTGTGGACCAAACTCTGAGAATCCTCCACCTCACTCAGAATCGCGTGCCCGAACTGTAATGGAATCTATCGCTCCTGGATTGGCCTTGTCAGCCATCTTCAGACTCCTAAATAAGGCAATGTATAGAAGACAATCATCCTTGACTGCGAGGGATTGCTGATGAATGAACATACACAGAAGTAACATGCCTCTCTTGAAAAGCAGCTGTGGAAAATGAATAATTGAAATGGTCAAACCTCAGAATTGCTCATTCTAATATTTTTAGATGCTGAAAAGGCACTGATCTACTTTTAGCCAAATGTGATATTCATATGACAAAGACGTTTTGAAGTCCCAAAAGGAAGAAAACACAACTTTAAAAAAAAAAATGGAATTATTGGCAGGAGCCATCATTACAGGCAGTGACACTGGATTCACAGATGCTAGTGCCAGAAGCTCTGGTACAAAGTCCAAAACCTATGCTAGATGCATTGATTAGTGTGTGGGTTTGATTCTTTTTATTGCTCAACACCTTCACTCAGCTGAAAGTATGATTAGGCACGACCTCATCTGGTTCAGCAGCTGCTTGACTTGCAAATAAGTACACCAGCATGTAAAGAGAAAGTGACTGATATACCAAATTGTCACAGCTGAATTTGAGAGAAATCTGTTTGGTTTGGTTTAGGTAAGCCCTTAAAATGTTCCCACATCTGAAGATTTGCTTTAGTTTATTTGGTCTATAAACTAAATTAATGAGGAATTCTTATTATAATAGTACACTGCGGCTTCCCAGTATAAGAGCTGACAGTCTGGCGTATCAACTTTTCACAAGGGGGTGGGGGAGAGGAAGAATTATGATTGAATGTCTTGTCATGCATATTTGTTAAATGTTGTGAGCGGGTGGGAGGAGTAGTCAGTGGTTCCAGAAGGATGAAAAGTCAAAGTTGTTAGATTACTTGAGAGTGTAACACTCAATTAGTTAGACTAATTGAGAGTGTAATAAGTTGCATACAAGGCAGGGGCCTGGTGATTGAGTATGAGAGAGCCAAGGGGAATCCTAGCTGGAGGCAGGTCTAGAGAAGAGTTGTGTAAAAGCCTATTTGAAAGGTATATGTCTCAGCAATGCTGACAAGCCGAAGTGCTGAAAACAGAAGGCAGCAAAGCCCCTATGTATCAATAAGGTAGGTAGAGGAAGATGAGAACATTTATCCTTTGGCCAGGGAGAGAAATTGCTCCAGGTTGTGAAAGGGCCTACAAGGGAGGCCTGGCTGGAAAGCCTAGTGAGGAACTGCAAGACTTTGAAATTTACATCCATGTGGCGAGAGAATTTGATAGCAAAACCCTGAGCTCAGATAAATTGTCGTAGCACCATGGGCAACAGAACTTTTTGTGTTTGTGTGAATTAAACCAACCAATCCAACAAGAGAGACAAAATACATTTGTGATTCCTCAATGGTAGATCCAGTGGAGTGTGAGATACAGAGCAGGGTGCATCATGGCCCATAGCATGGACACCGGAGTCTTATTATTTTTATTTATTCATTCCAATTTTCCCCTTGCACTTCCCAAATGGGTCAAGGTGGCTCACAAAACAAATAAAAACAATACACATAAAACAGCATAAAAAAACCAACCCCCCAACCTTTCCCCTCACCCCTCCCCAGCCACACAAAACCCTTCCCAACAACCTACTCACACCCCTACCCCAAACCCCCACCAAACCCATTCCCTATCCCTGCCTGCCAAATGCCCTAACAAACAGAAAGGTCTTCCACCGCTTCCAGAGGATCCTCGGACTTGGGCTCAAATGAACCTCTGGGGGAAGGGAGTTCTATGACACCAGGGCAGCAACCAAGAACGTCTCCCTGCGAGCTCTCACCGTACAAAAAAGACCAACAGATGGTACCCATAGGGAGGTGCTTCTGGCCAATTACAAGGGCTGCAGTGGGGCATGGAAGGACAGATGATCTCTCAGGTATGTGGGGCCCAGACCATTTAGGGCTCTGAAGGTCAAAACCAGCACCTTGAATTGTGCCCAGAAAGATATAGGGAGCCAGTGCAGACTAAGGAGCACTTGTGTAATGTGCTCCTGGCACCCCACCCCCAAAAGGAGGCGAGTCATCGCATTCTGCATCAGCTGCAGCTTCCAAGCATTAATCAAGGGCAGCCCCACGAAGAGCGTGTTGCAGTAGTCTAGCCTCGAGGTGACGAAAACATGGATGGCAGTGACCAGATGTGAATCAGAAAGAAAAGGCTGCAACCTCCTCACCAGATGGAGTTGGTGAAAAGCGCTCCTGACCACATCCGCAGCCTGCCAATCCAGGTGCAACAAAGGGTTCAGAAGCACTCCAAGGCTGTGAACCTGACTGACCAGAGGGGGTCAGACTTGGTCAATAACAGGAGTCCCAATCCCCTCCAGATCACAAAGCCAGCCAACCATCATCACTTCAAGCTTCAATCTGCTCATCCTCATCCAGTCCCCAACAGCAGCCAGGCATTGGGTAAGCACCAAGACTGCAGGGCCTGGGTCAGATGAAAAAAGAGAGGTAGAGCTGGATGTCATCAGCATACTGATGTCACTTCATCCCAAACCTCCAAATGACTTCACCCAGCAGCTTCATATACACGTTGAACAAGAGGGAAGACAGAGTAGAACCCTGAGGGACACAACAGGGGAGATTTCTTAAGGATGATGAGAATCACCCATCACCACTCTCTGGGACCTTCCTGACAAGAAGGAGCGAAACCACTAAAGAGCGTTCCCATGCACCCCAGCCAGGTCCTGCAGTCGTACCAACAACAACTTGCGGTCAACTGTATCAAAGGCCACCAAAAGATCTAACAGGATTAACAGGGTAGAATTCCCCTTGTCAATCTCCAGGTGTAGGTCATTAACCAAGGTCATGAGCGCAGTCTGAGTACCATACCGAGAATGAAAGCCCAACTGAAACAGATCCAGGCACCGAGATGAGCCTCAAGCTGTCGGGTAACCATCCATTCAATAACCTTCCTAAATAGGGAAGGTTAGAGACAGGCCGATAGCTGGCTGGGGAATCAGCATCCAAAGATGGCTTCTTAAGCAGGGGCCGGACAACCACAGTTTTAAGAACGTCCAACACCCTACCCTCCTGAAGGGAGGCATTGACAACCCCAGCCAGCAACGGTCCCACTGTATCCCAGGTGGCTTTCACCACCCAGGACGGGCAGAGATCTAATTCACAACTGGGGTGGTGCTGCCCTCACCACCCCAAGCACCTCCCCCACATTGGTGGATGATACCGATTGAAACTGATCCAAATAAACAGGACAAAAAATAAGCTTCCATAACCTCAAACTCTGACTCTGCAAGTAAAATGGCATCACCAAAGCCGTGATGAATACGGGCGATTTTTGTCTGCAAAGTAATTAATAAAAATGTCACAATGGGCATTAGATGGGCAATGGGCACTCCATTTCCAGGTAGAGGCAAACTGGATTAACCAGGTCCCTCACCACTCAGAACAGCTCTACCAAGCAAGACTTGCCGATACACCAAAAGGAGACAAGACACCAACTTTTGGATTTAAATGACCGCACTCTTTATTAAACCAGATCAATATGAATTGCAAATTAGGTGGGGGAAATCGCCTAGAGCAATTTGGGTCCAGTACCTGAGCATCATCCTAACATCAACAAACAGGGATGGTTTTGATGCACCATCGATTACCACCCCTCAAACCAAACAACATCTCCCCCTCGTCGCAGCACTTGTCGCGTGCGAGGAGGACCAAGCTCCTTCCAGAGTTGAGTAAGGAGAAAGGGGCCTGCAGGTGGGGGACCACACATCTCCCTTCCACCCTCGCTGACCCCCCTCCCAGGGATTCCACCCCACCGGTTGCCATACCCCTGCTTTTCCGGTGGGTGTGACCTCCCCATCTCTGAAGGAGCTGACTCGTGCTTATCAACTTTTTAACCTATGCTTTGACCCTCAGTACTGGACCCCTGCCGCTAAAGGCTCACAGTGTTTACTCGGACAAGCCCAACCCCCACCATCCTAAGCAATTCAACTTATCTACCAACTCTCTAAAACTCGTTCTAACTTTTCTTTCAGGGCCCTCAGGTAGTGCTCATTTCCCTCAGGTGACAAATGCACCGCATCTCGGCGAAACAACTCAGACCGTTTATGGGACAGAGCGTAGCTAAAGAGCCTTTCCCCGCCCAAGTTTACCAACCACCTCCCCACATCCTTGTTGATGTTCTTCTGGGCCTTGTCTATCTTTCTAGGCTGAAGCCCTCTTCCCCACGAGATCCGCCCCACCAGATAATAGTGTCCAAATAATTATAGTGGATGGGAAAAGCATTTGGAAATAGTGTCCAAATAATTAGAGTGGATGGGAAAAGCCTCTTTACCTCCCATACGTCCTGTTTAATGGTTCTAATAAGGTGTACACCATTAAGACTGGGTAAATTGTTCTCGCCCAGATGTAGGACAATAATGTCAGGAGGTTGGCCCCTGTATGGCCGATTCAGTGTTAGCAAAAGGTGCTGCCATCTCATGCCAACCCGGCCCATCCAATGGGCACTCCATTTCCAGGTAGAGGCAAACTGGATTAACCAGGTCCCTCACCACTCAGAACAGCTCTGCATGTGCTGACAGGCCCTGCTGAGTTCCCCATTCAGTCTGACTGGCCTCCTTGCCAGCCCAGCGCACCAGGCTGTCGCCCACAATCCAGATCTGCTTCCTTCGTCAGGGTTCACCTAAAACAAGAAACAAGTTTAGGGCTGGCCATGGTGCGGAGACCGGCGGATATAAGACCGGAAGGCCCCGGAGCCCGGACCGCCACTGACCTACTGTTTGTATATCGCGGTCTAACAGCCCTGCCGCTGCTGCGAAGCTGGCTGCCCCTATCCGAAAGGAATGGGTTCCATACTGCTCCACCGGCAAGCCCAATCACACAACGGCAGTTTTCATAACAGCTGCAAACTGGTATCTAGTCAGCACTTGCCCGCCAGCGTGCTGAAAAAGGGGGCCGGGGACCTGCGGCCATATGTTAAGGTATGCCTCAACCGCCTGTATTGGGCAGAAATCGGTTCTCCCGGACCAGGCCAGCATGACCACTTGCCCTCGACCCCTCTGGTCAGTTTTTGAACGGCGGATCCGTAAAGACATCTGCACTGACCCAGTGTGCACATCGCTGATATTAAACGCCCTACCTGTGTTGTCCCTGGTGGACTCAGAAACGAGCTCACTCACTTGGAAGGCCCCGAAGAAAGCTAACTTAAATGCTGTATTAAAAAAAGCAACTTCGTAATTATCATAACAAACTTGCGGGAGCACGCCGCAAATATCCAGCAGCACAGTGGTGGGATAGGTACCCTTCGATCAGGAATCTGACCCCGCTCCCTGGCCCAGCTGTCCAGGAGACACCTAGTGAAAAAACCCCTGTCGGGGGGTGGATGCCCGGCAAGACTACTCCTGAAGCCCAGAGCCACCAGTTTTCCAGCTATAGTGCCCGGTGACACCCCTTTCCGTTGAAGCTGCAGGGCAAACTGAAGCATCTGCGGCTCGAGAATCGGGAAACCTAAGTCCCACCCCTGCACCTGCCTAAATTCCTGGAATTGGCGGAAAGCCCAATCGTATGCCGCCTTTGTTCGAGGGGCCAGCGATCCCTGCACGACGGCGTAAAGTTCTAAGAGCAAAGGTTCCACATCGATAGCAGCAATGGCTCCGGGTTCAACCTGGCTCGGGGGGCCAACAGACAGAAACACTCCATCTGGAAGCGAGAAAGGGCATTGGCAACTCCATTGTCAATACCAGGCACATGCCTGGCCCGGAACAGAATATTATAATTTAGACATGTGAGCACAAACGCCCTGACTAGCTTCATCACTCGAGGAGACTGAGAAGACAGTGTGTTTATGATGTGCACAACGGCTAGGTTGTCACACCAGAATAACACCATGTGGTTTGTTAATTCGAGTGGCCATAAGTGTACTGCAAGTACAATGGGAAACTGCTCAAGGAATGTAAGGTCTTTGGTGACCCCTGCTTCGCTCCATTCTGTGGGCCAGGGTGCAGCTGCCCATCTGTTCCTGAAAAACACCCCAAACCCGGAACCACCCACCGCATCTGAGTAGACCTGCAATTCTGCCTCCAGCAAGAGCTGTTCCCGCCAGAAGCTGACACCATTAAATTTTGCCAGAAATGACACCCAAATCCCCAAATCTTCCTTCATTTCCCTGGTGAGCCTAATGTGGTAATGGGGGGGGGGGAGGGGAGGGTGGTGTTCCCCAATTTGGCATAGAAGCGGGACAAAAAGTCCCACCCCAGTGCCACCACCCTGCAGGCAAAATTAAGGCTCCCAAGCAATGATTGAAGGGTACGGGCTGTCACCTTGGTCGCTCGCAGGCATTCCTCCAACTTGTCCCGGAGGGTTTCCAGGGGTAGATGAGACACAGATGCCACCGTGTCTAGCTCTATCCCTAGATATGTCAGCCTTGTGGCTGGCCCTTCGGTCTTCTCTGGAGCCAAGGGGATACCCAATTCCTTTGCCTCCCTCTGGAAAGACTGCATTAGTTCAAAATACTCGCCAATTCCAGCCCGTCCGATGAAGAGGAAGTCATCCAGATATTTTGTGACTTCCCCCACTTCGGCCCGGTGCCACACGATCCATTCGATGAGGGTGCTGAACCTCTTGAACGCTGAGCATGAGATGGAGCACCCCATCGGCATGGCCTTGTCATAGTAATACCACCCCACACCCTGAAGTGGAAACCCAAGAGTGGAAAACTCTCCAGGTGAACTGGAAGCAGGTGAAAGGCTTCCTTAATATCGCACTTAGCCAACATGGTGCCCTGGCCACACCTCCAGACCAATGCAAGTGCGGAATCAAATGAAGTGTATTGAACCGTGGCAAGCTCCCTTGGAATGGAGTCAACTTGGAGAGCCTGCCCACTCAGGGAAATGGGCCCCACACAGTAGCCCTCAGTGGGGGCCGGCTGCCCCGGGTAACCACCTCCCATCCCTCGGGGTGGGAGTGAGACCAGAACGGGTGCCCAAGCCCCATTCCACCATATCAGTTGAGCTCGCCCCGCCTCGCCTGCAGCCCAATATTCTGGGGCCATTAGGGGGGGACAGCACAGTTAAAAATTCCCCTGCACAGGAGGTGCTTTGCTGTCCCCGGGGTGCCCGACCAGGCGCTCTCCGCGTTGGGGCCGGGTCATCCGAATATCGCGCAGGGGTGCGATTGTCCTGCCCCCTCTCCTTGGGCTGGTCTGAGCCAGGCCTTCTCCGTGCCCTCCCCCCCCGGGCTTCGGTACCCCTGACCAGGGCTGAGAGGTCGAGTGTGGAAGCGGGACACGCCCCATCCCGGTCACCCAAACCGCGCCCCCCCCCCCCACCGCCAGCACACGCAATAGGGCTTCACAGCCCACCAATCTATCCTGCAGGGGGAGATCCACCCTTCCCCCTTCCCCCCCAACTGGCAAACCCGTGGGCTCGGGGCCCCTTGTTACCTGTTCCCCATGTGGGAGGGCCGTTTCCCCGTGCCCCGTGGCTGATGCCTGGCTTCTCTTCTTGGGTGCCCGCTGCCGCTTATTCGTGGCGACAGGAGCCCTCTTCTTAACTTTCCCCATCTTCGGGCTGTTGCCACTCAGCGGGAGGAGGAGGGGGGCACACGCAGCACCACCGCTCGGGCTATCACAAGGTCCTCGGCTGCAGGTGCTGCTTTCTTGTTGAGCTCCAGCCCGCAATTGAGGCTGGAGCCAACTATGCAGCGGGGTGAACTCTGCACCTAGGGTCCTGCCCACGTGGGCCCCTCCTAACCAATCAACAGTGCTGGGGCTGCCTAGCAACCCCGGCAGGTTTCTAACTTTTTCACATGCTCCCCGAGCGTGGCCGTTTCTCTATCACGGGGCTTGCAGCCCCAGCAACGTAACACCCCTTCCTCGCTGTCTCCAGGCGGGCGCGGCAAGGAGTCTGCTGCCCCCCACCCTGGCAGGGGAAAGTGGAGGCAATTTGCAAACACTATGATAGCGGTGCCTTATAATGGCTGCCTTCTCCCAAACTTTGTCTCCATGCAGAAGTATCACACTCTAGAAATGAAAGTAGCTCAGTCTCTAGTGCAGCAGTTTCCATGCAACCCCATTTTGTAATCCTGCACCTCCTAACAGCGACCAAACCATGCAAAGAATATTGAATATCAATTGATAGGACCACATCCACAGATGCTGTGACCCCAGTTGATACCATAACCCACAGTTTGGGGAACCTTTGCTTTAATGCTAAGTGCTAACACTGTCCCAGTCATCCTCTGAAGAATTAATCATGCCAAACCTGAGAGCAGAACAATCAGTGTATCTATTAGAGTCCAGAGTTGAAAGGCACTCAAGAGTTTACAATGATTGTTTTTTGTTTCTGACAATTTACATAAAGTCAGGAGTTTCAAACATGATCCCAAATAAAACTGCTACACTAGCTAAAATAAGCGAGTGGCAGACCACGACGTATTTGGTTGTCTAGAGATCCAAGCACTTCAACGGATAGTTTTAACAGAACGAGCTCTATTGGAAGTTTAGAAATGGTTTCCTTAATTTCACGTTCTTCCTTTAAGGTTTTACGCTATTTTTAGAATATGTTCTTTCCTGCCAACTGCCTTTGACTCCACAAGAAAAGTTGAATGAACGCGATTTTCCACTCCCATTGTCTGTCTTTGCTAGACACGAACGCTGTTCTCATACTTTTATGACCATGTAGTTGGTATTCTACACACAGTACCACTCATGGCCCTACTATTATATGTTTGGCAAGACTAGGTTAGGTTTTACGGGAATGAAAGAACGAGAATGAGAGAGCAGACTCAAACCAAAGACAACATAAAAGGCCTTATTTTTTTGGGTAAAGGCCTAACCTCTTAATGATTAAATGGGCTGGAGTGGAATAGAAAACTCTATCCAAGAGGCTAAAGTGAGAGACATCTCTCTAGTGGTTATTTGGTGCCCCACCGGGAGCTTGAACTGCTCCAAAGAAGAGTCCCTAGGGAGCACTATCCCCAGCCAGTCTGTACTATTATTTCAAGTAGGACAATAACCAATTCTGGAAGGACAGAACGGGGTCTTTTACTAATTCTCTGTGCCTGTAGCACAGATGCAGCGTGGCACAAGTGAATGTTGGATTCTGACTGAACTGAGGCACAATCCTGGCTGTGTGAGAGCTGGAGACAGGGTGTGACAAGGTAATAACCAAGGATATGTGATCTGAGTTGCAGATCCAGATGCATGCTGGTAGGTTGAAGCCAAAGCGACAGTTCTAGATGCAGGTCTAGGCATGTTCTGGAAGGACAGAGCTAAGTGATCAGAAGTCCAGAGCCAAAGGAGTCACCATGATGGGCATCAGTAGGCAGTGGTCAGTCCTGAAGAAGCAATCTGAGGGTCAGTGCTAGGATAGAGCTAGGAGGGATATTGATGGTCATCTAGTCCAGCCCCCCCTGCATACAGCAGCACAGAATTCACTATATCCAAACTACACACACAGGAAAATCCAAAAGAAACAGAGTCTATGCAAATTTTGCCACAAAAGGAGACAGGGACCAACCAGAGCACACCAATGTCTTGAAACAACAGGGAATAATCCTATGAAAAGAAAAATCCAGATGTTTCAAACAGACAAGCCACACCCATGCTCTAGGGGAATGTAAAAAACCCTCTGAGTCAACCACTCTCCCACCACCACCACCACTGCCGCTCTTGGGGACCTGCTGCCACTGCTCCCAGTAACAACCCCCTTCCTCTTATCATACCAGTTATCGGTAGCCGCTTTGTGTTTGAGTGGCTATCCAGTAGCTGGTACATCTTTTCAGCCAGTTGCCCATATTGCCATTCCTGAACATCTATAAGTTCTGAACATGATGGGACTGGTGTAGGTGGAGCAGACTTCTGGTCTGCCAGCAGCAGGTGTAGTTTCTTACTGGCTAGGGCTACTGGAAGATGCTGCTCTTCAGCAGAAAGAGTACTTTGCTACCAAACAGCTGAGCCATGGTAACAGTAGACTTCTGCCCTCCCCTTCAGGAGCTCTGCTGAGACTCCTGTGGGGAGGCTGTTCACACACTAAATTGGCTATATGAGTGCCACAAATGCAGACAATTGCTCCAGATTTTTAAGGAGCAATTGCCTTTGTTTAGTCATAAAACCAAACTCATGTTTGTGTGTCTGCTGTGACCGTAGGTATGTGGCCAATGTAATGTTAAAAAACAGCCAGTGAGAAAGCTTGTGTGCCTCCTGGAAATGAATGAGGAACCTTTGCATAATTTTGGCTGTCTATGTTTTCTGCAGATAAAAACATACGTAGTGCCATACTGAGTCAGACCAAAGATCCATCAAGCTTAGCATCCTGTCCTCCGACAGTGGCCAATCTCGATCACATGGGAGAAGAAACAACAGTCACAACGGGCAATCCATTCCCTGTTGTTCACTTCCAGCTCCCGACAGTAAGAAGTTTATCCCGTAAGCTACTTGGTTAATAGCCATTAATGGATCTACGCTCTAAGAACTTATCCAGGCCTTTTTTAAACCCAGCTATACTACTGGCTTTGACAGTGTCCTCTGACAACAAATTCATAAGTTAATTATGCGTCGAGTGAAAAAGTACTTCCTTTTATTTGTTTTAAATCTGCCGGCAGCTAGTTTCATGGAGTGTCCCCTAGTTCTAGTACTATTTGAGAGGGTAAATAACGGTTCCCTATCTACTCGTTCCACACCACTCAAGATTTTATAAACCTCTATCATGTCCCCTCTCAGTCTTCTCTTCTCTAAGCTGAAGAGACCCAGCTTGTCAAGCCTCTCTTTGTACGGAAGTCATTCCATACCCTTTATCATTCTCGTTGCCCTTCTCTGTACCTTTTCTAGTTCAGCTATGTCTTTTTTGAGATGGGGCAACCAGAACTGAACACAATATTCCAGGTGCGGTCGCAGCATTGATTTATATAGCGGCATTATGACATCGTCTGTTTTATTCTCTATCCCTTTGCGAGTAACTCCTAACACTGTTTGCTTTTGTTGACTGCTGCTGCACACTGGTCTGAGGATTTCAGTGTATTTTCCACAATCACTCCCAGATCCTTTTCCTGAGTGGTAACTCCTAGCTTAGTACCCAGCATTGTGTACGCATTGTTTGGGTTATTTTTCCCTATGTGCATCACTTTGCACTTTTCCACATTAAATCTCATCTGCCATTTAGATGCACAGGCACCCAGTCTCATAAGATCCTGTTGCAGTTCTTCGCAGTCTGCTCGTGTTTTAACTACCTTGAATAACTTGGTGTCATCTGCAAATCTGATCACCCCACTCTTAACACCCTTTTCCAGATCATTAATGAATACATTAAACAGCATCTGTCCCAATACAGATCCCTGGGGCACACCACCTTTTGCATCTCTCCATTGTGAAAACTGACCATTCAGAACTACTCTTTGCTTCCTATCCTTTAACTAGTTACCAATCCATAGTAAGACACTCCCTTCTATTCCATGAGTTTTTAATTTTCTCAAGAGTCTTCTATGTGGGACCTTATCAAATGCTTTCTGGAAATCCAGGTACAAGATATCTATTGGGTCTCCCTCGTCCACATGCTTATTTACACCCTTTAGAATTCCAACAGATTAGTGAGCCATGACTTACCTTTGTTAAATCCTTGTTGACTCTTCCCCATTAAGCCATATTTATCAACATGCCCAGCGAGTCTGTTCTTAATGATAGTTTCCGCCATTTTGCCCAGCACAGACGTCAAGCTTACTGGTTTGTAGTTTCCAGGATCACCACTGGATCCCTTTTTAAATATCGGGGTTACATTTGCCACCCTCCAGTTCTCAGGTACAGTGGCAGGTTTTAGCGCTAGGTTACAAATTACTAACAGTAAGTCTGCAATTTCATTGAGTTCCTTCAGAACTCTGGAGATCCACTATTTTTATCTCATATTTTAATCTCATATTTCGCTCTCCTTCCTGCCTCAGTTTTCACCCCCTTTTCTTTTGGTATTGTTGGTGGTCTGTAACTTAAAATCAGTGGTAATGTTGATATTCTAGAAGTCATGTAGAATAGTTCAGAGGATGGCTGTACAGAAAGCAGTGTAGATGCTCAACTTAGCACTGTCCATACATGTACTTCTTCTCTGGATAATCATAGGGCTTCATTCTCCTAGGTACTAAGCCTGGAATATGGTTGGTTGGAACCCTGAATTTGGACTCCTCAAAGTCTATGTTCGCGATGTGAGCCTCTTTCTAAATGGGCTTGAACTGAGACACCCAGATCAGACACTATTGATCTTGTGGGTTGTTGGAATCTGCATCCAAATTTAATTATTTTAGTCCGGTGCCACTGAAATATTTTAATTTAGCAAGATCCATGGCTTCTTCCTTGTCTTCCTCTACACTCTCCTCCCCCTTCAGTAATTTTTCCAGCTTCTTTCAGATGCTTTTTCCTTAGGTAGGATCTGGGGGAAAGTATTAATAACTATTCCTTTCACTTTTCTCGTAAAATGGTTCTCCAATAATTTTTCACAGTTGTCTCAAAACCACACCTATTCCTCTTCCCAGTGCCACTGCCCAGTTGTTAGAATAACATTTACTTGATTACATTTGTACGTTCTCTTTTGGTGTGTGTGGTTGAACACTGGGCAGCCAAGCACGGATTTGCCTCAGCCACTCTTCCAGGATGTCAATATTTAATACAAGAGAGTAATAAAATCAGATGGATTTCCTTGTACTGATCCAACAATAATAATGTTCTAATGTCATAACAACATAGTACACCTGGGGATAATGAGAAGGACAATGGAAATCCAGTGTGTAAGAAGAATGAGCTGGAAAAGCAAATTTCCTTACGTGTTTCATTGGTAGAGGATGTTTTTTTAATAGCACTTTTGAAGCTTGCCCAAGGATGTCTTCAGCCTACCTTCTTTTAGTCCCAACTGACTGGCTGCCATAGACTTAGCTGAGATGGTTCAAGGAGGAGCATTTGCCATTTTAAGGTGGAAAATGAGAATAAATTAAAAAGACCCATTGGTTGAAGAAGGAATGCTTTTTTTCTCAACTCTTTCCTCCTTGACTTAGTTTTCCTTATGAGTCAACAGACTGTAGGTAAGTGGTGTTTGGGAACAGGTATAAAATGAATTTGATGGTCTCAGAGTAGTTGCTAGAGTGAAGGTGTCTACCACAAGGCACCCGCTAGCACCACTGATTGGAATCTTTTGTTGGCGGACTTAAAAGAAGGCAAAGATTGATTGAACCGAGAGGGACGCCTCCTAATACAAAGTTGAAGAAGATAGGTAAGGCAGTAGGGAGGAACTGGAGTCTAAGCTGCAGCTTAGTTTTCTTTCTTTCGTATTTTCTTTCTTAGCATTTTTCTCTTGATGGGTTTTCAAATGAGCAAGCTGATGGGGGTGGGGTGTCCATGGTCACAGTGTGGAGTACTCACGCAGGTGGAGTGCATGGGGAACGATTCAAATGGGTGGCTCCCAGTGTAGCTATCATGGCCACAAAGGCACCCACCACGTACTCCCCCTGTCACATACCATGGGGGAGGGGAAGTGCACGAGGTTGGCCTTTGCAAGCAATGTGTCCCAGCCATGAGCACTGGGAAACCCAGGTTCTCCAGTGCTCCCCAGCCAGGGCTTGTGACTTGCAAAGGCTCTTCCCCCCCACCCACAGTGCCTCTGAGTGGTTGACCCATCTGCTGGCGTGGTTGGCTGCTGCCGTTCATATGGGCAGTGGCTCCATGGCCACCCATTGCCATGCGTCCATTTGGCTTACCCCACAGAGAGCACTCCGGATTTTCTGGCAGTGCTGCATGAGTGGCCATGACTGAGTGCTCCATGACCCACAGGAGCGCACATCCAGCTGCTCTCCCTTTAGATGGGTGGTCACCTCCGTGGCTCCTCGGGGGCCATGCAGGGTAGTGTCTCGTCTGAAAACACCCTTTGTGTCTCTCTGCTACTCTTGAGTGCCTTTCCTTCTCTGACTCCTTTTAATACCCTCTGGCCAACCTGTGTTGCCCCTTAACTTGAGACTAGTTAGAGCTTCTGGTACTTAATAAATCTTGAGCACAGCATGGTGAATTGTTCTCTTGTCAAAAGAGATGGTGGCAGTTCCACAATAGTAGACTGGACCCTTTTGTGTTGAACAGTCGGTCACGACTGCTGCCTTTTACAATGTCTGCTCCACATTCTCTGCACAGGTTCTGGGACAGACAGAGGGGTATATAGAGGAGTCTTTCAGGGACATTGTAGAGCGGTCCCACCTCCACTCTGGCAGCCTCTGTGCTGCTATGGAGGTGCACATTCTCCAGGAAGGAGAACATCAAACTGGAATGGCAGGAAGTTATCCTGTAGCTGGGACCTGCCTTCCAGATGATGTGTTATCCGCTCACACCGAGGATATGTCTCCAGGGTAGCAAACCTCGCACGTTGCCTAGACAGAATTCTAGAGAGTGCTGGGGAGGAGCTGGTTGTTGTGGTACATGTGGGTATCAATGACCTAGGAAAAAGTAGCAGGGAGATTCTGGAATCTAAATTTAGGCTTCTAGGTGGGAGACTGAAGTCCAGAACCTCCAGGGTAGCATTCTCAGAAATGCTTCCAGTTCCACGCGCAGGACCCCAGATAGAGGTAGGCTGAGCTCCGGAGTCTCAATGCGTGGATGAGACGATGGTGCAGGGAAGAGGGCTTTAGATTCATTAAAAACTGGGGGACTTTGGGGGGAAGGGAGAGTCTATACAGACAGGATGGGCTCCACCTTAACCAAAGGAGGACCCGGCTGTTGGCGCTAAACATTAAAAAGGCGATAGAGCAGTCTTTAAACTAAAAACTGGGGGAAAGCTGACAGGTGCTGAGCAGCATGCGGATCGGGCTGAAGCAGCTGCAAAAGATGCTGTTATTTCAGGAGAATTAGAGTATCCTAATATAGAAGACAGGACAAATCCCCAGGGAGCCCAGGTGGAAATCAGTTTGCAACAGTCAAACTCTGTTGATCCCCAAATAACTAAAACAGTTACTTACAATAAACAGATTAAAAATTAAAAGGATACATTTAAATGTCTATATACAAATGTTAGAAGTCTAAAAATAAGATGGGAGAATTCGAGTTTATTGCGTTAAATGAGGATATAGACATGATAAGAATCTCAGAGAGCCGGTGGAATGAGGACAACCAATGGGATATGGTATTACCAGGATACAAAATATATCGAAATGACAGAGTAGATTGAGCTGGTGGTAGGGTGGTGCTATATGTAAGAGACAACGCTGAGTCAAGCAGGATTAATGATTGTAAAGGAAGCAAACAGTACTCTGGAATCTCTGTGGATAGAAATTCCACGTATAACAGGGAAGTATATAGCAGTCGGCCTATACTATCGTCCTCCTGACCAGGACAGTGAGACTGACTGTGAAATACTAAGGGAGATTGACAGGCTACTAAAGTCGGAAACGCAGTAATAACGGGTGATTTCAATTACCCTCATATTGACTGGGTGAATATCTCCTCGAGGTGGGATGCAGAGATAAAATTTCTAGATGTCGTGAATGACTCCTTCCTGGAGCAGCTCATCCTGGAACCAACAAGAGAACGAGCCACTCTGGATCTAGTCCTAAGTGGAGTGCAGGATTTAGTGTGAGGGGTAACGGTGCTGGAGCCACTGGGCAATAGTAATCATAATATAATCAAATCTGACACACTCATAGGAGGGGAAATGCCAAATAAGGCATTTTTAGGGAAGGTTATTGAACGGGCTGTGGCATGGCAGCTCCAGGAACACCTGGACCACACCGGTTTCCTTGATCCCTCCCAGTCTGGGTTTCAGTCTGGGTATGGTACGGCCTTGGTGGCCTTGGTTGACGATCTCCGCCTGGCGTTGGACCAGGGTCGTCAGACCTTACTGGTCCTGCTAGACCTTTCAGCTGCATTCGACACAGTCGATCACGAGGTGTTGGTGACTCGCCTGCGGGACCGTGCCGGAATTGGTGGGATGGTCTTGGACTGGTTTTGTTCGTTCCTGGCTGGGAGAACTCACTGGGTGGTCTTGGGGGAGTGTATGTCTTCCCCACGAGACCTCACATGTGGAGTCCCGCAGGGTACCATTCTGTCCCCCCTCTTGTTTAACATATATATGCAGCCATTAGGGGAGATCGTGAGGGGGTTTCAGGGCATGCAGTGTCATCAGTATAAAAAGGAGATGATGCTGTCATCAGTATACTGATGACACTCAGCTCTACCTCTCTTTTTCCATCGACCCAGGCCATGCAGTCTCCTTATTTTCCCAGTGCCTGTCAGCTGTGGGGGCTTGGATGAGGTCAAGACATCTGCAATTGAATCCTCACAAGACGGAGGTGATGTTGGTGGGCGAGGGCTTGGGGGGCCTGGGGGTGGTTGAATCTCCTCTTGTTGGGGGGGTTCGCCCCCCCATGGTCTCTCAAGTGCGGAGTCTGGGTGTGCTCCTTGATTTGCGGCTCAGCTTGGAATCTCAGGCTGTGGCCGTGGCGGGGAGTGCGTTTTAGCAGTTACATCTTGTCCGGCGGCTTCGGCCGTATCTCTCAGACTCCGACCTCGCCACTGTCATCCATGCCTTCATCACCTCGAGGCTGGATTACTGAAACGCGCTCTACGTGGGGCTGCCCGAGAAGCTGGTCCGGAGGCTGCAGCTGGTGCAGAATGTCGCGGCCCGTCTCCTGACGGGGGCGGGTCGCAGGGAGCACATGACACCAGTGCTCCGGGCTCTGCACTGGCTGCCTATAAAGCAACGGGCCAGGTTCAAGGTGCTGGTTTTAACCTTTAAAGCCCTTCACGGCCTGGGCCCTGCTTATCTGCGGGACCGCCTCACTCCCCACTGTGAGGGTCCAAGGGAGTAAACTTGGATCCTCAAGGGGAAGGGGATGCGAGTTACACACACACACCACGGAGGGGAAGGGGAAGCAGCAAGGCAGTACCTGGAAAACGTGCCCTCAGGTTGGAATAGGGCTAGCGGGACGATAAATCCCCAGCCTATATCATCATAGGGCCTGTGAGTGAGCGTATGCCTTGTTTGCTGCCAGGGATTGCTCGCCACGCACACGGGGAATGGGAGAGGGAAGGCAGGGTGCACGCTGTGGGGGAAAGGGAACAGTGCACAGCCCAGGGATGGAGGGAGGTGGGAGAGGTCTGATACGCCAAGGGCGGGGCCCAGGAGGTGCTCCCCAGCCCCCCCCCCCCGCAGGAACGCACCCACACACCGCACCTACTCTGTTAACCTCACTCACGCCCACAATCACTCACCGCAATCACTCACCTCGATCTCTCCACGCAAACTCTAACTCCCTTCAGGAATAGGGAACCGCACCAGCAACCAACAAGGAAGGATAGGGGCCAGTCTCACGGGCACAAGGCTCCGATCACCAGCAGCGAGGTTTGTCTGTGGCAGCCTTTTATGCTACTGCCCCAGGCATTGCTGCAGTCGTGCAGAGCGGCGTCGAGGTGGGGGCGTGGCCTTCCGGGCTGGTGGGAGGGTGTTTCCGCTTCCCCCTGTGGCTGTATGGGAAACAGCTGTCTCTGCGGCGTTGCTCCGTTCCACTGGGGGCGGGGCCTCTGTCGGCGCTGTGTCTCAGCCCTCGGAGCTTCCCCGGCCGTGAGTTCCATCCGGGCGTGAGGGAGGGGGGTCCGCTGGTTGTGGTTTGTGCCCGGGGGAACTTGGGGGTTTCCCCTTCCCTACTGGCGGTTTTGCTCCCCGCTTCCTTACACCCATGTGCCCGTGCGACCCTTGAGATCGTCTGTGGGAGCCTTTTTGGAGGTTCCCCGGGCGAGGCGGGTGGCCACCGATGTTAGATCTTTTTCAGTGGCCGCCCCTCTGCTGTGGAATTCGCTCCCGGAGGAGGCTCGGCTGGCTCCCACTCTCCTGCTGTTTCGGCGTATATGTAAGACCTGGCTGTTCCGTCAGGCTTTTGGGGAGGGGGAGGGGTGGGGTGGGGGTGGGTGTTTTCCCCACATATTGTATTTTTAAATTGTTTTAAAACATTTTACTGTTTTAAATAATGTTGTTCGCTGCCCCGGGCTGCCCTGTGGGCAGGAGGGGCGGGATATAATTTTAAATAAATAAATAAATAAATAACTTTAGAAAGGGGAACTATGTTAAAATGAGGAAACTATTTAGAGGGAAAATTAAAGGAGCAGTTGCAAGAGTTGAATGTCTACAGGCAGCATGGCGACTATTTAAAAACACCATCTTGAAAGCTCAGATTAAATGTATCCACAAATTAAGAAAGAGCACCAAAAATCTGCCTGTCTGGCTAAATAGGGAAAAATAACCCAAACTATGAGTACGCAGTCCTGGGTACTAAGCTAGGAGTTACCACTCAAGAAAAGGATCTGGGAATTATTGTGGAAAATACACTGAAATCCTCAGACCAGTGTGCAGCAGCAGTCAACAAAAGCAAACAGAATGTTAGGAGTTATTTGCAAAAGGATAGAGTATAAAACAGAGGATGTCTTAATACCTCTATACAAATCAATGGTGTGACCGCACCTGGAATATTGTGGTCAGGTCTGGTCGCCCCATCTCAAAAAAGACATAGCTGAACTGGAAAAGGTACAGAGAAGGGCAACACGAATGATAAAGGGTATGGAACGGCTTCCATACAAAGAGAGGCTTGACAAGCTGGATCTCTTCAGCTTAGAGAAGAGAAGACTGAGAGGGGACATGATAGAGGTTTATAAAATCTTGAGTGATATGGAACGATTAGATAGGGAACGTTTATTTACCCTCTCAAATAGTATTAGAACTAGGGGACATGCCATGAAACTAGCTGCCGGCAGATTTAAAACAAATAAAAGGAAGTACTTTTTCACTCAACGCATAATTAACCTATGAATTTTTTGCCAGAGGATGTTGTCGGGGTCAGTAGTATAGCTGGGTTTTAAAAAAGGCCTGGATAAGTTCTTAGAGAGTAGGTTCATTAACGGCTATTAACCAAGTAGCTTACGGGATGAACTTCTTACTGTCGGGAGCTGGGAGTGAACAACAGGGAATGGGTTGCCTATTGTGATTGTTGGTTCTTCTCCAATGTGATCGAGATTGGCCACTGTCGGAGGACAGGATGCTGGGCTTGATGGACCATTGGTCTGACTCAGTATGGCACTACTTATGTTCTTATGTTCTCAGCTGAGGCTTCCAAGTAACATACTTAAGGTGAGCTTGGCTTTATTTTTCTTAAATACAAGGATAGAGTTACATGCAGAAACAGGGCTGGACTCAGGGGCAGGCAAAAGAGGCACTTGCATTGGGTAGCAGATTGCGGGGATGGTAAAATTTTTTGCGGAGGACCGACAGAACTTGGGGCCTGGGAGGCTTCTCTCAGGACGGCACCCATACCACTCCCTCCCGTCACCAGAGCAGCACCACAGTCACTTTGCCTGACCCCGGTGCTGCCCACAGCCTGCAAGGGGGGGGGAACCCATTGAGAAGCCCCTGTCTGCTCACCCGAGCCCGGCCAACCCCCACAACGCTCTGCCGTGGGCACTGCCATTCCCTCTTTGCTGACAAGACAAAGCACACATGCAGTAGTGCAGTTTGCTCCTTTGCGTGTGTGCAGTGTCACTGCCATCTTTACTCTACTGGAGCATCCTGGGAACTGTAGTCCCAGCAGCTCCAGGAAATAGGGCAGTAACAGTGTGCACATGCGCAAGGCAGGAAAGTGCACTACTGCGCATGCACCACTGTCCGCAGGACCTCAAAGCATGCGGACTGGCCACTCAGGCAGGCTCAAAGCTGTGAAGCCAGCAAAGTTAGCTAGTCCTCCCGGAGTCCCAGCAGCACATCTGTTAAGATAAGGGCAAGAAATACATTCTGGGCCCCCCTCCCCTGCTTTTCCTTCTATTTCTTGGGGTGTGGTTCAGTAGGGCGGCGGGTGTGGCTTTGGGAGGGGGCAGCATCCTGAGGAGTGCCTAGGGCCGATAAAACCTTAAGTCTGGCTCTGCGCAGAAAACTATATATATATATCCCAATGACCATGTCCTAAAGCAGGGTTTGGGATTGAGTCAAATATGCTAGAACAGTACTTGGCTACAGATAGAGTGCTTTATAAAGGGAAGAAGAAATGTGCCTGGTGGTATTTCCAGCATTCTCTGGTAATGCCAAAATAATCAGACCTACAACAGAAGTATAGAAACCTCAACCAAAATTGTAATTGCGAATTACTTGTCTGTTACATAGAAGACAATCATGCAAAACTAGGAAGCCTGTAAGTAAATAGAGATGCATACTGTTCTTATTTTCACCACGCAGAGAAAGTGGGAGCAGAAATTTACATTTTATTGTTTAAAAGCTAGACACATGATGTTTTGTACAGAGAAATTATTTAAGGAAGTATAATCTAAGGAAGTATTTCAACGGATCTTTCCTCAATTAGTAATTACCAAAATTATCCTCTTACGACTTAGGCTGTGATCCACAAACCGCTTATGCCAGAGTAGTCCATTGAAGTCCAGTGGTTTGTGGATCATGGCCTATATAATGGGGTGCAGTATAAATTATTCCAGTGGAAAATCTTGGAATGCATTCCATTTTTCAGTAAATATTCCATGTAACTAGACTCTTAACATATTTATTTGTTTTTAAACTCTCTGTAAAAATAAATCGGAACAGATTGCTTCTTTATAAGGAAAAGAAATGTACCATCTGCAGACTATGCTGTTGTGTGAGGAATTTTTTTAACCAGTAATTTATACTTGCTTGAAAAGGAGGGTTGATTTTTAGGATCATAGGAAACGATTTGATTTTAATTTGGTTCTGTAACTTAACTAGGGATCGCCATATGGCACTGTTTATAGACCATGACAGAGCTAACGTAGCAGAAAGGATGACTGCTTCTCTTCTGGCCCTTTAGGCATTTGTATGACACTTTTGCAAGCTGCGCTTCCGCCAACACTAGCAACTCAGGGGAGGCCCCGAGACCCCATCGCCAGGATTTGGATTTTGCCTTAACTGAAAACCCACTTCACCTCCACACACAGCTGTGACTTTGGCTGTTTTTACATGAGATGGTCCCACTCATCCGCTGCATGGGCATGACTGGGTGCCGCCCATGTGCATGCTGCAGCCGGTGAGCAGGGGCACGTGCGCACTCCCACGACCCACGTATCCCCACTCACGGAGCAACCGACAAAAATGGAGGTTGTTCCGTAAGTGGGGATGTGTTGGGGGTGGGGGCGCGCCCATGTGCACCGCATCCACGTACTTCCCACACTGCAGTGCGCACATGCTCACGCGGCTTGTATAAAAACGGCCTTTGTTTCCCTACTTGTAATCTTTACAGGCTATTTCTCTTACACCAAGGTGTTCCTGTGACCCACCCTTGCAAGAAAGTGTGCTGGGCCAAACACACAAAGCCAGATTCACAAGTGCAAACCTGTAGCCATCTGAAACTTGCAGGGTTCCATAAGAAAAACCATAGAAAATATATTTGGGTAGTCTCACCTCAGTTTCTAAACAGAGGACCACTTCAGAATTCTGTTCCCAGGTCAGTAAGCGCATGCACATACCAACTTGAAGTAAAAGAAAGACTTATTTAAAAATAATGTTTGAGTTAAAATAAAAAGGAAAAAATGGTTCAGAGTTACAGACAGTTGCTACTGTAAAGGAAGGGTTAAAACACAGATTAAATTCACTTAAACAGTTCTTTTCTCCAAAGCTCACTTTCAACTCCAGTTCTTAGCAAAATCTTTCACGGCTCTTGTCAAATCAGAGCCAGATGTTCCTATTGCAGATGATTTTAGAAGCATGCTGTCCATTTTGATTTGTGGGTTTTTATAGCTCCCAAGTCCTTTGATCCATCCAGTGTTAATTTGATTTCAGCTTGTTTGACCAAAGGTGCTGCCTACAGATTAATAACATCCTGCTAGCTTCGCTCTGCTTCCTGGGGCATGCCTTAACATAGCCTTCCCAGATAGCATTTGCACATCAGCACCCTTTGTCTTTCAGGCTGGGAGTCACTGATTTGTGGACTTTTCTAATTAATTTTGCCTGACTTCAGAATTTCTTCTATGATTAATACAAGGTTACATTAATAACTTCTGTAATATACTTCTAAATAATAATATTCTTATTATTGTACTCAGTGCTTCATGAGTATTAAAATGACATCAAATATGCATTGTTTTCATATGCATATTGGAATGTCAGGAATGTTGTTTTTATATTGCATAATCATAGAAGATTTCCAATAGCCATAAACATGTAAATCCTTAGGTAATCCTGAGATTCTGTTACGGGCCCCAACTCCTGACAGCTGAACAATCTTGCCATGAGGGGTGGATGAAATTTCCCTTGGTGCAGAAAAATGTTGTGTGTAAAGGGGGAGGAGGGGCAGAAAATTTCAGGAAGATCCAATGAATTTCAGGGAAATTTTGGGAGGTTATTGCAGTGATCCCAAGTGTCTTGACTTGATTTGATTTATTCCTGCGTGACTGTAGTCATTGCAGAACACA
Organism: Sphenodon punctatus; assembly: GCA_003113815.1. Taxonomy (NCBI): domain Eukaryota; kingdom Metazoa; phylum Chordata; class Lepidosauria; order Sphenodontia; family Sphenodontidae; genus Sphenodon; species Sphenodon punctatus. Next base: position 1,518,826 of record QEPC01010167.1, read on the forward strand.
AAATAAATAACACATATCCAAGTGTCTTGAATTGTGTGGGATCTCCCAGTTCTTGTCCATCCCTGTCCCATACATGTGCTCCTAGGAGAATGCACCCAGCAGGAAGCAGAGGGAAAGGCTCTGCATACTCAGCTGCTTGCCCCCCCCTGCAGAAGACAGAAAGCTCTTGTCAAGACAGTGGAGTGGGATCCTCTCTGCCTGTGAATGCTCTGAGAGTCAGGGGGGTGGGGTGGGGGGGTAGGAAAGGCCCTCCTCCCTGTGCGGGGCAGAGGGAAGTGATAAATATCCTTTAGGAAGAAGGTCAGCCACATCTGGAAGGAGTAGGAGACACGCTTAGAGGAAGCAGACACAGGTTTTTTTCAAATGAGATGCGACCTCGCATGACCACCCAAGAGCCACGGAGCCAACCATCAGTCTGAAGGTGGAGCGGCTGTGGAGATGTGCACTCCCGTGAGCATGGAGCACCACTCATGGCCATGCACAGAGCATGAGTCCGGGAAATCTGGAGTACTTCATGTTGGGCCAGCCAAATGTACAGTGGTCGCCTCTGAGGCCAGGGTAGCCATGCTGGGAGCCACCTGTTAGAAGCACTCCCTACTCAACCTGTGTGGGTGCTCTGCAACAGTGCCACTCAGTGGCCAAGCTCCCCACCCCCAACCCCGCTTGGCATGCTTCTGTAAAAACAGTCACCAACAGTCAAACAGCCCCCTGAGCTGATTCAGTGAGTGGTTATGCACTAAGCAAGCTTCCTCATGGATGCGTTTGATCCAATTTGTTTCAGAGAAAAGGGTTTGCCTTACAGAGTAATCTGCTCTCATTTTGGAACAGGTCTATGTGAAAGTGCTGCCTCTGAGAAAATTGCTATTTGTTCTGGAGCAACTTGTGCATGTAAACAGTTGCTACAGAGGTTTTGACTACAATTTGCCCGAGAGCAGAATATCTACCTGGTCATCAGAATCCAACTGCTGTATATTGAGGGCAAATTGTTCCACAGTAAGTATTTCAGAGACAAGGTGATCCCATCGCACCCCTTAAATGTCCTTTATTTCTAGTTGCAAAATAGAATAGCCATTTTTGCCAAATATTCCAGTTCTTTTTGTTATATATATCTGCAGGGGAATTTGGCGATACCGCAGCCGATTTTGTATCGCTTCCCGACAGTGGCTCTCTCCCTCTTCTCAAGGCTTTCTACCCAGCAGCTACACATTCCTTACATTGGGAGACCTGCCAGAAGGCAGAGAACTCTCCAACTGTGGAAGATTTGGCAAGAGACTGATCTGTGGTGCTAGGGGAGACCAGAAGCACAATGAGGAGGCTTGGGTAAGGTGGGGGCACCAGGCTCATGAGGTGGAACTTCCAGGGTGATCGAGGAGGGTGGTTTCCACCAAATGCCAGCAGTGACATGTACCCGTGGTTGCAAAACTTGGTTCCACTGCTACAGCAGGAGAATTAGGCTGCATTCATATGAGCCTTTTCTCTCATCTCTTCAGTTTCTTACATGAAATTGTAATCTCAGTTTCTTACATGAAATTGTAATCTCACTTTTGAAATGTTCCTATGCTCTCTCCCCCACTTTAAGTTACCCTCTATTGATGTGATCACTAGTTATCAAATATGTGGTGTTCCTACTCCAAAACTTAAGGACCTAGGGTCAAATAGGGCCAGTATGGAATTTTTTTAATTCCTGAGGCATCAAAACCTTTGTTTGTTTGATAAATGGATTATTTTCAAGCTCTGCTAGTGGTGATATAACTTTTAGAGTGGGCAATCGAAGTAGTACCATCAATTACATTCTGAATGACCCATCAAGTTGGTATATTGTCTCAAATTTTGAAATCTTGCACTGAGTTGAAAGCAATCATTCCCCGCTGGTGCTTTCTTTAGTGGCCAACCTATTTCATGGGTCATGTGGAGAAGGGAAAACTCAGGTGATACAACACGGTTGTAGCAAGAAAGATTATTATGTTTGTAACAAAAGACTCCGCTGGGATGGAGAGTTAGCGGATTGTGTGTCCCTTAGGTCAACTGAACCAGATATCCTTAAATTGAGAAATCAAGTATTGTCCACAGAGGACCCTTATGAGACCCTCCTCACTATGCAGTCAATTACTGATAGTCTTAAGCCATGTTTAGTCAAGGAAATTATAATAGGGCAGTGGAGGTGGGGGGTTCAAGAAAGAAACCAAACAGGTTGGTTCCTCTCAGAGTGTAGGAAGGCTAAACGTCAGCTGAATAAGCAATTGAGGAAAGTTGGTAAATTTAGTATCTCTCTGGCTGAGTTCCATACACTCCGTACCCAATATAAGTCCCTTGTACAAAGGAAAAAAGGGGAGTATTATGACCAACAATGGGCCATGTTGAAAACGGCAGTTCAAAAGCAGGATTACAGGGCTTTTGGGAGATTGGTTGCTAAAGTCTTTGAATCAAATAAAGGCCAATTGGAGTGTATTTTTGCCCTCCAGGCCTGGGTTCAATATTTTTCTAGTATTTTTATGGGGGTGGAACATCTGATCCCAGTTTATAGTGAGCCGTTCAGCCAGGAACAGTTGTTACCTTATCATTTGACGGAGGATGTAATGGGGAGGTTGATAACCCGGCAAAGGAATAATAAAGCCCCTGGGCCCAATGGTATCCCAGCGGAGGTATATGCCTTGAATTTGGATTGGTGGATCCCACTGTTGGTACGCTGGTTCAATTCTATTATCCAATCGGGTATTATACCAGAATCTTGGAAAGGACACATTGTAATACCCATTTATAAAAAGGGTCGTAAGGAGCTGCCATCCTCATATAGGCCAATTAGTCTCTTAAATATCTCCTCAAAAATTTTTGCTAGGCATTTATTATTGCATCTGGATAAATGGATGGGGGACCACAATCCACTTTCTGAGACTCAGGCAGGTTTCAGAGAGGGGAGATCAACAACTGACCACCTGTACTTCACAAGTACTGCAGGGTGAATAGGGGTTCACTCCATATAGCCTTTGTCGATTTAAGGGCGGCTTTTGATTCTCTTGTTGGAGATTGCTGTGGGCCAAGCTTCAGGATCAGGGGGTGGATCCCTTTCTCCTGAAGTTGATCATTGCTTTACCTCAGAATAATTGGGCCCAAGTATGGTATGGTATTAAAAGAGAGGAAACAGAAAAGTTTAATGTAGATAAAGGGGTTTGACAGGGATGTGTATTAGCGCCCACACTGTGTATTTATTTTATTTGGTACATTTTTATCCCGCCCCTCCTGCAAACAGCTCGTTTAACTTGTATGTTAATGACATCTTAACCTCTGTACAAAGTTTGGATTTCCATTCCCCGTACCTGTTGTGTACTCCAGTAGGAGTCCTAGTATTTGCTGATGATATAATGATTTTGTCTAGGACCCCTATTGGACTCCAGAGAGCCTTAGACAAATTCTCGGATTTGTGTGCCATAAATAAGCTCGAGGTGAATTATGAGAAGACAAAGGTTGTCACCTGGGGTAGGCCTATTTGGTTTTCTTGGTCTATGGACGGGGTCAGTTTGCAAGTACTAAAAGAATTTCGTTACTTGGGCCTTGTGCTCAGTCCTGGCATGAGTTGGAAGAAACATCACAGAGAAATAAAAATAAAGGCTTATCAATCATCTATAGCAATTATTAAATTTCATAGCACTTATGCCCGGAGATCCCTGGTGGATGTTTATAAGGCCAAAACAGTTATAATAATAATAATTAATAATTTGTTTATTAAGTCATGATGAAGGGTCGAGACTTAGAAAATAAAACTCAAAAATCCATACATGAAAATTAACACAGAAAGGCCATAAAGTCGTTCTATCAAGAAAGGAAGAGCAATCTCAAAAAATTAACATTAAATGCTTTTCTTATGTTATCTTTGCCCTGTCTGCCCGGGATGAAACCAGTTTGATTTTTGTGTATTATTTCCCCACTAATTGATTTAAACCTGTCAGCAAGAATTTTTGCAAAGATCTTGTAATCTGCATTTAAAAATGATATTGGTCTATAACTACCGCAATTATCCAGATCTCTCCCAGGCTTTAAAATTAGGGTTATGGTAGCATTATAAAAGTTTTCCGGCATAGCTCTTTCTGCTAGAATATTATTAAATACCGTCATAAGATATGGTGCAAGCCTATCCGCAAAGGCCTTATAAAATTCACTAGGAAACCCATCTGGTCCTGCTGCCTTGTTGTTCTTTGCAGCCAATATTGCCTTGTGGACTTCCTGTATTGTGATTTCTGCATTAAGAAAAGCCACTTGTCCTGAATTTAGTTTAGGTAACCTGTACCAAAAGTTATGGTTCTTATACTCGATGGAAATGCTTCATGCAGAGCTTCAGAACAATAGGCATAACTTCGAAGAAACCTGGTTGCCAGTGATAACTGTCCTGGATGAGAAGAAAGAGGGGAAGGTAGATCGTCATCAGCTCCTCTAACTTAATATATTGGTGCCAAGTCGTGACAAGAGAAAAACTGACTTTTTGTGTGTGGGGTCCTTGTTTTCTACGTTGGGTTTAAAAAAACAAAAAGTTATTTTTAATATATGACATGCATTATCTGATCATAACTGCTGTTTTCGGTTCTATTGTACGGGTATTTTTCATTATGATCGTTATAATTAGTGTATTATAATGTAAATGATAAAAGTTTATAAATAAAACTATAAAAAAAAAAATTTAATATTAAATGTAAAAGACATAGAAGACATACCAAGACATATTGCCCTTTACCAAAAGAAAAATGAATTAAAATATCGAAACATAACAAAATATGTTGGAATCTAAAGTTCACAAAGTAGATAGTGGGGAATCACCAGAGATAGAGTTTAACCCTACATTTTCAAGGCATCCTTGCTCCTTTTATTCAGAGCGAGGGCCATTTTGACAAGGTTTCGAATAACATCAGTATCTTTGGATGAAGCCAAAAAGATTAATAATTTTCGAGGTGACCAATAGGTCTTATTCTTTGATGCTGAAGACAAAAAGTTCTGACGGAAGCCTTCAGTACGAGGGCAACAAAATAATAAATGCAGTAAGTCTTCAGTTTGCACAAGATTGCAGCTACACAGTCTGAGGGAGTATGGAAGGCCCTTCCGCCTCCCGAACAGCACCTTAGAGGGGATAAGTTCAAAATTAAGAACAGTAAGAGCTCTTCTTAGAGCAGGATTGTCGAGAATTGACAAATAAAGTTCAGACCCAGGAGCTTTTTTGAAGAGATGGTATAATGGTACAGATTTCAATTTGGCAATTTTCATCATATCCTCTGAAATTGCCAAATCTGCCAACTGTCTATATATCAGGGATTTTATTTTTGTATTAGACATGTGTTCCAGTGCCTCCACAGATTGCCCCGCCAGTCTTAAAACAAGAATCAACTTCCCATACCACTGAGACATGTGAGTGGAAGAAATAAATTCCGTAAGGCATAGGAGGGGAAGCCTGTCCCTCACCCTTAACCAATAAGAAACTTGAGCTAGGCTTGAGCCATGCCCCTCACCCTTAACCAATAAGAAACTTATGCCAGGTCTAGTTTTACCGTGACCAGCAATACACCTGTTTCCAGTCTCACAAGGCTGGCTGGAGTGCTCTTAGGTACAGATAGTATCGCCCTTAAAAAGCGATCTTGAAAGAACTCTATATTGCCCCTGAGGAAAGGTCCCCAGACTTCAGCACCGTATAGGGCTTGCGGGCTGGTCATCAAATCAAGAAGCCTCAGAGCAGGTGTTATAAGCTTCCCTCCCTCCGACCTCCAAAACTTAACAAGTCCCCCAATGCATTGATCCATTTTTAATTTAATAAATTCAACATGCTTTGCCCAAGAGCCAGAAGCAGAAAATGTCATACCTAAATAACAATAAGACCTAACTTGTTCAAGGACTTTTGGACACTACGAGAACTTTAGTTTTAAGATGATTGGTCTTACAGAAGTCCCCCAAGGCAGCAAGAAGCCTCTTCAGTCCCAATCTGGCATTCGACATACGAACTATGTCATCCGCGTAGAGCAGTCGAAAGACGCCTGCTCTGCACTGCAACAGGATAATATATGTCCCCAGTAAAGCCAAAACGGTTGCTCAGTTGTCTTATGGTTCTGAGGTTTGGGGGTGGTCGGCTGAGGATTCTATTAATGTAGAACAAATTCTTCTGCCAACTCCTTGGTCTTCCCCAGGCTATGCCAGCAGCTTTTTTATTTATTTTATTTATTTCATTATATTTATATGCCGCCCCCCCATGCCTACAGCATCTCGGGGTGGCTTCCAACATAATAGAAAACAATTTTTAAACATAAAAAATCTACAATATCATTAAAACAGATTTAAAACACCCCCCACAAAAATTAAACCCCCTCCCCTCCCCTCTAAAGGCCTGGGCGAACAGCCAAGTCTTACAGACACATCGAAAGGCCAACAGGCCCAGGGCCAGGCGAGCCTCCTCTGAGAGGGAGTTCCATAACCGTGGCCCGGCCACCGAGAACGCCCTCTCCATTGTGGCCCCCCATCTTACACGGGGGACCTCCAGAAAGGTGCCCCCGGTGGACCGAAGGGATCGCTCTGAGGCGCGGAGGGCGAGGCGGTCCCCGAGATATGAGGGGCCCAGACCGTGCAGGGCTTTGTAAATCAATACTAACACCTTGAATCTGGCTCGGTACACTATAGGCAGCCAGTGCAGAGCACGAAGCACCGGTGTTATGTGCTCACACCGCCCTGTCCCCGTCAGGAGACGGGCTGCCACATTCTGCACTAGCTGCAGCCTCTGAACCAGAAACAAAGGAAGCCCCACGTAGAGCGCGTTACTGTAGTCTAGCCTCGAGGTGATGAAGGCATGGACGAGAGTGGCCAGATAAGGCCTGGAGAGGTAAGGTCGAAGCCCCTGTACCAGATACAGCCAGCGAAAGGTGGCTTTGGCCACCGCTTCCACCTGCTGATCCAGATGGAGGCATGAATCCAAAACCACCCCTAGACTCCGAACCTGAAGAGCAACAGGCGGGCAAACCCCCCCTATCAGGGGGGCCAGCACCTCCCCCGCCCTTCCCACCACCATCACCTCCATCTTATCGGGATTGAGCTTCAGTCTGCTCTGCCGCATCCAATCCACCATAGCCTCCAAACATTGGGAAAGTAAAGAGACAGCAGGATCTGCTGGAAACTGGTATTCCCAATCTGGTAACAATTCTGACTATTAGAACCTTGGGATACTGGTTCAAGTTGCTGGCTGCATCTCCCTCACAATATGTCAAGTTGTGTTGGATTGAGGATATGGGTAGATTGGCTAGCATGCATTCACCCTGGGTAAGGTTTGTTAGACAGACCTTGTATAAAATAGGCCTGGGTTATACTGCTAATAGTGAGGAGAGAATTTATTCCCTACAGAAGAAAGATCAGGTTTACCATAGGCTTAAGGATATTTCCTGGCAGGAAGATATGGCTAGGGTCCATACCTCTAGGATGACGGTCCATTCCTCTAGGATGACATCTTTTAACCTGCTATGGAAGTTCCATGTGGGTATAGAATCAAATGGATCTGGATTGGAAACTAATTAAAGCTTATTGCAGACTTAAGACTGAGCAAATATCCACGGCTATTAGTAGAGGAAGAAGGGATGGGATCCCAAGGGAACAAAGGCTATGCTCTTGTGATCAGGGGGTGGTGGAAGATTTAATTCATTGTATTTTGGAATGTTCCCACACGCAAGTGCTTAGGGTTAGATACTTTCCCCTTGAGAAGGATTTCCCTTGCCATTTTTCACATAAAGAAAAATTAATTTGGTTGTTTCATCAATCTGATTTTAAAATTGTTCGTAACTTGGCAATTTTTGCATTAAAACTGGAAGGTAAAGGTTTTAAAGATAAGTTCTGTTTATAGTTATGTCCTACTCTGACTAAGTTGGGGGTTGGTACTCCCTCCTAGAGAATTTTTAGTTTGTCAAGACTTATGTGCTGATGCCTGGCGAGAGCTGAATCAGATTAATAACATTTGATTTGACAATTCTGTTCAAGGGCCAAGTATTGGCTATATCCAATCCCCAAGGAGAGGTATTCCCCTTCCAGGGGTCGAGCACTCGCCACGTGCAACCCCCGAGAATGGTGAGGCATCTATCAAACAGGGATCAAGTACTAGCCGCATACAAATCCTGAGAAGGGTGAGTAGTGAGACTGAGTATTTCTTGCATGTCTATGTCATAAGCTAGAGGCCAAGCATTTACTGAGAAGGGCAATGTACGATTACCTAGTGTTTTAAGATGTATTGTGTTGTTTTGTTTGCTTTTGTATTTTGTAATGGTGATGGCGAAAGCTGAACCAATAAATATAGATTTAATTGACCACTAGTTATCCCATAATGCTACACGGCTTTTCACTGATTCTGTGGCACAGACAGGCTGAAGCCTTCATATACTACCAAAAATGCATGTAATGCATGTAAACGTACGTTTTTGAATTATGGTTTTTTTTAACTAGATGTGAATTACACATGCTGCATCTTGCATGTTAAAAAAAAAAGCATTAAAAACGAAGAAGAATGGGAAAAAGATTTTCTGCAACTGAGCTTCTCGTGAATGCAGACCAAGGGGGCTTTCCAGTGTTACAAAATGTGCACCATTTGCCTCTGGGAAAAACTCAAGGAGGCAAATGCTGCACAGCTTTTGTCACATGGGAAAAGAAAGCTGCGTGGTTTTGACGTCAATCATGCGGAGGATGGAGATCTGGAAAACTGAGCTCTGCATCCACTGCATGATCGGGACCAAAGCTGTGCGGCTTTGTTTTCCCACCTGACAAGAGCTGTGCAGCATTTGCCTCTTGGAGTTTCTCGCAGAGGCAAACGGTGCACGTTTTGTAATGTCAGAAAGTGTCCTTAGTTAACTGATTTGTTCTTTCTTCCAGATGTGTTAGTGCAGATACAAATTACTGATTCATTGACACAAACAAAACAAATGGTGTAAAAATGGTTCAAATCTAGAGCTGGGTTGAAATTTTAATTTGCATATTTTACAAGCACTCTACAGATCTGTCACAGCATCCATAAATCCTCCCTGATGATGACTCATACCATGGGGGGGGGGGGGNCGTTGAGCACTGTAGGGGTGGGAATTCCAGTTCTCCCGAGATCCGATATTGCCGGTATTTGGGTGTATCGGCTTAATCCGGTAAATCCGATATTTACCTGTACCGGCATACCGGATTTTTAACATTGGCCGCAGTACCGGATTTTTTACATTGCGGCCATTGAAGTCAATAGCCGCAATGTAAAAAATTCGGTACCGTGGCCAATGTTAAAAATCCGGTATGCCAATACCGGTAAATCTGGTACCTTGGAGATCCGATACCAGTACATCCAGTATCCGGTATTCTCCCTGGTGTCCCGCCCCACTGAGCAGTAATGCCAGGTAGTTTTTATTCATCCAGACATGTTTTCATGCCTCTTAGCTAGGCCAGACAGCCTCCTTGTTTGCTGACTTGTGCTTTTTATATGTACTTGAACTGTTCATTGACATGGACAGGGACTGTGTGCCAAGAGCAAAGAGAATGGCCCCCTAAATCTTCTGTTCATGGCAGCAGTTTATTTATAGTATCACTGTCTCAACAAATAAAAAGAGGACACCTAAACTCAGGTTTTGCAGGATATTTTCAGCTACCTTCCTGCTGAGAGTATCATTAGATGCCAGATTCAAAACTCATTGAGATCAGTGAGGAGATGCTCATTGCTTTCAACGGCCTGGGGAACTGGGCCCTCTGAGAGTGTCTTGCTTTCATTAGAGCAAATAAATAGCAGAAGGTTTTTTTCACCGACATGTACAACCCCTTTTGGAGTTACTGGATTGTCAGATCATCTTGCGTATCTCTGTGTTCCTTTCCCCTGCCTGCTGTCACTCTGGGTGGATGGATTATCCAGTAACTTCCTAGGATGTTTACATATCACTTGTGAGGCATGGGAAGCAGTTACAGCAGGTAAAATATTCAAAGAGTATCTAGGGCTTCAGTCCATCCATTGTCTGTCCTAACAGATTCCTGAAGCACGGTGTGCTTTCTAATATGGAAATGAACACCTCCTCCATGACAGGGAGCTGACCTCGGGGGAGGAAAGAACTCCAAGGATTGTCTGATTTTACCTGAAAACTTCTCCTCCAGTCGCTAAGAATTGTTCTCATTGAAAATGCTTGGGTTCCATTCTGTGGATTGTTTCCCACCTAGAAAAAAAATGGCCATGCTGTTTGCAAGGAAGGGCTGGATTTTATAAAGGAGTTTCCAAACATATTAGCAGTGAAATAAATGACTCTGTTGTTGTGGGGCATGCAGCACTGATTCTTGTTATGTTCTGTTCAAGCTCCATGTGTGGAATTTCCTTTCATCCCAGTGGCGAATATTCCAGACTATATTGCACCCTACGATGCACGTTTGCATTTTACCTTGATCTGGCCCTCTGAGTGTATTCTTTAAGGTGAACGCAAAAGCAGTGTTGCATCATAGCAGGTTGAAGATTGAAATGCTCCACTGCTGGTGAGAATTTATACTATTTTTTGACAATTCTAGAACAGTGGCTCCTGAACTGTTCATACTTCTCCACAAGGGCATGGTACGTGGTCTGGGGAACTATATTAAACAGTGAAATATTTGATTGGCAAGGACTAAGGAGTCCAGGAAAGTTGTAACCACTATTAGTGCTGCCAGCTTGCTATGCTGCATTAGCTACAGCTGTAAAAAAAAAAAAAAGAGGATATATTCGAGACCTGCTCCTGGAGCCTCTCACTGATGGTTATCGGCACTCAGAAACCACCCACTGTTTAGGGATCCAAGCTTTAGTTGGCAAGTGATTGGGCCCTTGCCGTGGAGGGCCCCTCAGTGTGGATCTCCCTCCCTCCGGATGTCTGCCTTAGTTCTTCCCATACCTTTAAAAAGCACCTGAAAGCTTAGGGCATTTTCAGACAAGACACTCCCCACCCACCTCCCACCCACTATACATGTTGCAGGGCACCCATAAGGCAACACTGCAGCCCTGCAACATGTATAGTTAGGGAGTGGGTGGACAGTGTCTTGTCTGAAAACACCCATATTTATTCTCTAGGTGCTTTTAGGATCCACTGCCGGTTCCCTTAATGTAGTTTGTCCCCACCCCCCACCCCTTTATCTCCCCCTTTTAAACTGTTTTAAATTGATTTCATATTTTATATTCTTTTTATGTTTTCTTTTTTTTTTTTTCCTTTTTATATAGCTTTTATTGTTTCAAAATCAAAAACAGCAACAGGTCTGACCAGTTACAATATTTTACATACATTTAGTCTGGTGAACTTAACTGGTCACTTAGTTACATCTATTCGAACTTATTTTACCCTATACCTTGAGCTAAACATTTAT
>QEPC01010167.1:1531844-1585150 GCA_003113815.1 Sphenodon punctatus
AAAAAAAATCCAGGCTGGGCAGGGTGGGTGGGGGGTGTCCCCCCTTCCACCCGCGCAGCCTGGACTCGGGGAGGGTTTAAATTTTTACTTTTTGGGTGGGACTTTTACATTGCAGCCATGCATTTAAATGCCTGCAATGTAAAAAAATCCGGTACCCGGAATCCGGTAACGGGACCGGATTTACTGGGTTGAATCCGATAATGCCGGTACGCCCAGTACCAGCATTATCGGATTCCGGATTTACCGGTACGCCCACCCCTACTAAATACCACAGCAAGAACTGCTTATTCCTTAAAGAGCCCAATTTGAAAGTTGGCGTGTGGAGGAGTGCTATTATGTTTACAGAAAGTTGTGTGGACTGTGGATTTAGGAGATGGGGTCTCCAGGTTATAGCACCTCAAAATTAATGAATGAGGGCCAAAAATAATCATTCTATGGCTTCTTTGTCTGGTTATTTGGACTCAGGGAGTGTTCTCCCTCATAGCCAGCAGGAGGCAGCACCGACTTTCAACTGGGCATGTGCAGGGAGAGCACGCCGCCATCCCCAGTTAAAAGTCTGCCTCTGGCCGGATAGGGGTGCAGCGGGGGTGCTCTGCACCCAGCAGGACTTTCCAGCCCTTAAGAGCTCTCCGAGGTGGAGAGCTTACATAGGTTTGGAGGGGTAACCCTCCTGACCTTCTGCCTAGTACCCTCCGGGCGCCACCAAACAACAGCAGCCCGTGCCACACCAGTTCTTTTCCCCCGGCACCAGCCCCAGGGTACGGTCTGGGGTGGAGCAGGTTCGGGGGATCAACCCGCTGGGTACGACCCCCCACACTTGCGGTACCTGCTACCATGGCAGAGACTGCTAAAACCTGCCGGGCTGCTTCCTGCCGAGCTGCAGCGCAGGCAGAAGTGGCAGGAAAGGAAACTGCAACTGCCCCAGCCAGGACCCAAATTCATGCCGCGGCTTGCATCCACGAAGAGGAGAAGCCATCCCGCAGCAGATCAGAAGAGGAGGAAGAGGTGGAGGTGGCCTCATCCGCCTCCCAACAAGTAAGGGGGACCCCGGCCATAGACCCCATCCAGCAGTTACAGCTGGATGCCCTTCAAAAAATGATGGGCGTCCTGGCCAGAATAGAAGGGAACCAGGCCATGGTACAGCAACCCCGCAAACGTACACCCTCCCCCCACCCCTTCCAAAGCAGGCCTTCAAGGGCTCCTCCAAATCCTCAGGGAAGGGTAAACAACCCACCCCTAAAAAAAATCCCACAAACCACAGAAGGGATCCCTTAGGGAGTTGATCAGATCCTCCTCAGGAGAGGAGGAGGGTGGCTCTACCCTTATGGAGGAGGGGGAACTACCCCGCCAGGAGGAGTCGGATACCGGCTTCCCACCACACCCCCAGCCAAAAAGAGAAAGGGAGTCAGGAACACCAGAGCCCCACTGGTGATGGAGGAAGACTCCTATGAGGAATCGGATCAGGCCTCATGAGGCCATTCCTCTCACTCCTCAGACAGAGATCCCCCAGAGCGGGAGGAGATCTTATCTCAGACCTAGGGAGTTGCCCTCTGATCAAGGCCCGAAACTGGTCAAATGGGCAGAAAGGGTCCTCAGAATCAAACCCAGGTCCCAAAAGAAAAGGGAATCTGACCCTTCCTCCTCCGAGGAAGACTCTGATCAGACTACATCCCCAAGCTGCACAATAAATCAAGGGGGGTCACCCTGGACAGAGCATTAGAAAAAATAATTAGAGCTCAGTGGAAGCAGCTCACGAAGGCACTAAAACTATCCAGGGTACAGCAGTCCTTGTATAACTTCTCCAAATATAGTGACTCTGTATTCAAGCTACCACAGGTAGATGAGACTGCAGCTTCTTGGCTTGTCAGTCCATGTTCCTTGCTGAGGAAGACCTTCTTCCTAAGGACTCCACTGATAAAGGGGTGAAAATAGGACTCAGAAAAAACTATGAAGCCCTAACTAACATCCTACGGATGGCCACTACTGCCTCCTATGTTTCTAGAGCCCTTATGAGGTGGTTTAAATTGGACAGAGACCCGGGAATATCGGAGGCTATGTCCCACAAGTTAGCCACCAACGTCACTTTGGCGCACACCTTCCTGATCGACTTGTCTATGGATACCGTCACTTGGGCAGCTAGGGGCATGGTGGCTAATGTAGCAGTCAGATGCAGATTTATTTATTTATTTATTTATTTATTCTAAAATTTATATGCTGCCCCGGCCTGCCTCCGGCATCTTGGGGCGACTCAGGATTTTAAAACATATTAAAACAAACAATTATAAACTACAATTAAAACAATATAAAACCCAACCCACCCACCCCATCTCCCTTGGGAAAGGCCTGGCGGAACAGCCAGGTCTTACACTGCCTACGGAAAGAGGGGAGGTCGGTAATCAAGCGGACCTCCAAAGGGAGGGAGTTGCGCAGCCGCAGCGCAGCCACAGAGAACGCCCTCCTCATAGTGGACACCCAGGGGACCCCGAGGAGGGCGCCCCTGGCTGACTGCAGGGGCCAATCCAGGACCCAGAGAGTGAGGTGGTCCTGCAGGTAGGTGGGGCCCAAGCCATTTAGGGCTTTAAATGTCAGCACCAACATCTTGAATTGGGTCCAGAAAACTATCGGACTACCGTTAGTTGAACTACCGTTCAAAGGGGGCAAGCTGTTCAGTTCAGCCTTAGATAAAGCCCTTACTGAAGCATCTAATAAGGAAAGGAAGCACTTTCTAAACCAAGTACAGCCTTTTAAAACTTTCTTTTGACCTTTTCAACGCTTTTCACGGGGTTCTAGAAGAGACCAAGCTCCTGGCAACTCCTGGAACTTCCAGCCACGTGGCAAAGGCTACCATGACCGCGGGGCGAGGTCAGGCAGATACTCAACCCATCCTTCACACTCCAAGCGTTCTGGGTCTCCCACCTGGAAGCAGGACTCCTGACTATTGCAATGGCCGTTTCCCCAACCTGTGTTCCTCTCGGCGGCCGCCTGGTACTCTTCACTCACAGGTGGGTGCAGGCAACCTTGGACACCTGGGTCATCGACACAGTTGCGAAAGGATACGCATTAGAAATCAAATACAAACCCAGAGAGTTCTTTCGCATGTGCCCACGTTCATGCGACCAAGCCAAACGCACAGCCATGAACCAGGAAATAAGAAGACTGGAGGAGATAGGAGCAATAGAATGGGTCCCTGCAGGAGAAAAAGGAAGAGGTCTCTATCCCATCCTATTTCTGGTACAGAAGAAAAGCAGGTCGTGGAGAGCGGTCCTTGATCTGAAACGCTTGAACAGAGTGTTAACGACTCAAAGGTTCAAGATGGAGACCCTTGCCTCTATTTGTCTCTCCCTCTCAACAGGCGACTGTCTGACATCCTTGGATCTGAAGGACACTTACCTTCATGTCCCCGTCCTCCCAGCTCACAGACTGTGGCTCCGCTTCTGCTACACGGGACACCACTGGCAATATTGCGCCCTCCCCTTTGGCCTGGGCACATCACCATGGACGTTCACCAAGGCGCTCATTTCCCTAATCGCCAACCTGTGTGTGGAAGGTATAGAGGTCTTTCCTTACCTCGACCACCTATTCGTCCAGGCACCATCCAAGAAACTCGCACTACTCCATCTTCAGTGGACAATCGACTACCCGGAGTTCCACGGATTCCTGATCAATCAAGACAAGAGCCACCTCACGCCAATCTAGCAGCTGGAACACCTGGGGGTGATAATCGACACCACCCTGGACAGGATATTCATCCCACCACAATGTCAGACAGATTCTGAAGCTCATGACATTGGTTCGATCTTGACCTCGAACCTTCCTTCAAATTCTGGCATCCCTACTGGGTCTGATGATGTCCTGTACCTGTCACCTGCAGTGGGCACGCTTCCACTCACATCCACTTCAGAACCTGCTCTGCCCTTGGCAGTCACACATCATCAGCAACACATCAATGACCCTCGCAGTGAACAAAAAAACCCTGCTCTCCTTCACCTGGTGGGAGGACCTACACTGCTTCGATCTGGGGGTGCCACTAATGGAACAAACCAGAGCGGTGATCACAACAGATGCCAGTTTGTTCGGCTGGGGAGCCCACCTAGAAGCAAGTATGGCGCAGGGCACCTGGTCTGTATCAGATCTAACACACAGCATCAACTGGCTAGAGCTCAAGGCCATACATCTCCCTCTAAAACACTTCACCCACCAGTTGAGGAGACGCCATGTCTTAGTCTTCATGGACAACACGAAGGCCTTGGCCTACGTGAACAACTAGGGGGGATCACGATCTCAAGTACTACATGAGGAAGCCACCCAACTACTGCAGTGGGCAGAAACTCATGTCCTCTCTCTTTCGACCCTCCACATCCGGGAAGTGGACAACGTAGAGGCGAACTGGCTAAGTCAACGGTAAGTAGACCCAGGGGAATGATCCCTCAGCCCAGCTGTTTTCCAACTGATCGTACGCAGGTTCGGTCCTCTGAAACTGGACTTCTTTGCCTCTCCCTCAAACAACAAGACATTGATTCTTTACAAGGGGTCCCAACCCCAGAGCCGAGGCACAGGATGCCCTGTTATCTGTGACCCCCAGGCCTACTATATGCCTTTCCTCTCATAAGTTGAACAGTCCACAAATGCAAATGGGAACGAGCTTCCCTCATACTTGCGGCCCCTTACTGGCTTTGCAGACCATGGCTTGACACTGTCGGCAGGCGAGTACCTGGAACTCTCTCCCACACCCCGAACCAGATCTGTTGTCACAGGGTCCCATCTTCTACAATCAACCGGAGTTTCTGAAACTGACAGCTTGGCTATTGAAGCCATAGTCCTTCGCAGGCTTGGTTACTCAGAAACGGTCATTAGGACGTTGCTGGCCTCTAAACACAAGTCCACCCAACGCATTTATCAATATACCTGGGAGGTCTTTGTCAACAGGTGCCACACCAATGGGGTGCCTGCACAATCCCCTCCAGTAGACCAGGTTCTCCAGTTTCTACAAGAGGGTTTGGATAAGGGTCTTGGTCCTAACACACTGTCTAGACAGATAGCGGTGTTAGATAGCACCCTGGGGACCCTGGACGGGGTCAGGCTTTCCAATCATCAACATATTAGCCAGTTCTTGAGAGTTGCTCAACAAATCTTCCCTCCTGTTGTACATAGGTTTCCATGCTGGAACCTCAATGTGGTACTGAAAGCCCTGACAGGCTTGCTTTTTGAAACCCTCAGGGAGGTTTCTCTGTACTTCCTATCTCTTAAGGTACATTTCCTAATTGCCATTACCTCAGCTAGGAGAGTCTCAGAAACTGGAGATGTCTCAATGGATCCGGCCCTGTGCACCTTCAGGAGGGAATCAATTGTGCTACACCTGGACTCTTCCTTCGTCCCGAAGGTGAATTCATATTGACTCAGGAAATAGTAATTCCCTCTTTTTACCCTCAACCTCAGCATCATTTAGACAAGCTGTGGCATACCCTTGACCTTCGCCGGGCACTTAAGATCTACCTGGAACATAGAGTCCTTTCGAAGGACTTTGGGCCTCTTAGTCAGCTACCACCCTCGTGTTAGGGGTAAGAAGGCTTCTAAGATGGTAATTTCCAAGGGGATCTCCTCCTGTATTATGGAGGCATACAGGGCATCCGGTGACCGGTCTCCCTCCTCCGCTGAGGGTCCTGGCCCACTCCACACGAGGAGCTGCTGCCACCTGGGCCTTTAGATTCAGGGCCTCCAATGGTGAAGTTTGTAGGGCGGCGACATGGAAAAAAAAAACCGCCATTCACCAAACACTATGAAATTGATCTCTTAGATCCTGCCGAGACCGCTTTCAGCCAGCGGATTCTGCAGGGAGTCTTGGGTTAACCGGGATTTCATCTTCGCAACAGTCTGTCTGCTGCGAGGGCAGTTGCCTTCTGCTACTACCCATCCAATGCCGAATAGGGGGTACTGCTTTGTTACCTCCCTGTGTCCGAATAACCAGACGAAGAAGCCATAGGAAGGAGAATTGGGTTGCTTACCTTGGGAATTGTCTTTCTATTGCTTCTGAGGGAGGTTATTCAGCCCTCCCTGGGATAGTGCGTTGGCAACCAGTGACTTGCCTTCCGTGCTTTTCCCATAGAGTCGACGGGGAACCACAGGTAGTCAGACCCTTCTTAACAGGTATTTCGTTAGGTTTGACCCCTAGTTGTGGAGGGGGTGTCTTTTATTTATTTCTCTACAGACTTAAGCAATTCTTTGGCTGTGTTACACCTGGGGATGGAGGCATGCTCTCCCTGCGCATGCGCAGCTGAAAGTTGGTGCTGCCTCCCGCTGGCCATGAGGGAGAACACTCCCTGCAACCGAATAACCTCCCTCAGAAGCAATAGAAAGACAATTTCCAAGGTAAGTGACCCAATTGTCCTTTCTTCCTACCTTTTATTTGCTAGCCTCTTGCTCTCTTGGTTCAGCTTTACTGAGTTGAAAAATTGCCCTTTTCAGTTTCTTTCCGATTTTAATTAATATAACTTACTTATTAAATAACTTTAAAGTTATCATAGATCTGAAATGGTGCTCTTAGCCTTAGAGAGATCTCATGTGAAATTGGCTGCAGTGAGTTAAGGAGGAAGCACTGGATGTTTTAGGCAAGTGCCTTCCCACCTATTTGTAAGGGTAGGAGGGTCGGTAAGGGTAGGAGGGAGGAGGGGGCCCGTAGGGGCCTCGGAAAGGGGAAAGGGACAAAGGGGGGAACTCCCCTGAGAGGCCCGGTCCCGGCCCTGGGGAATAGTGGGGAATGGCAATCTCTCTCCCAGAGGTATGGTAGGCTCCCGGTAGTCCCCTCAGGTTAGAAGGTGGGCTTTCCTCGCAATCTACGAGGGAGCCCGAGTCATCATAGGGGGGGAGAGAGGTATTGCCAACCAGAGGGGAGAGGGGTAGAGGCAGCCTTGCACACAGAGACGTTGAACCAGCCAGGGGGTCCCCACCCCAGGTGCAAACCGTGGGGAAGGTAGAGTGCTCCAGGTGAAAGGGAAACAGGGCCAGGGAAGGGGTGCCACAAGGGACTGGGGGGGAAGGAGGGACAGGGAGTCAGGTGCAGGGTTTTTGGGGGAGGGGGAAGGAGCGGAGAATAAAGGGGACGCACGTGGAGGCAGGTCTATTGCTAATAAGAGGGGGGGGAAGGAAGGGCAGCAGGGAGTGAGGGGCACACAATACACACAACACAGCACTGAAGTCAAAGGGGGGAAAACTGAAGGACAACAAGGAACTCGCGCACACACACACTCACACAACTCAAACTAGAATCAGGTACACTTAGCTTCAAGATAGCAGTCAGGAAGTAGGGGCCAGCTTCTCTCGCGATTACCGGCGGGGAATGGCTACCCCGCCGGCGTTTTTATTGCTCTCAGCTAGTCCCCGCCCGAAAGCCCCGCCCCTGACTCCGCCCCCCGCGCCGCTATGCGAGCGCTACGTCGGGGGGGGGCGGGGCTGTCACCCGACGTCTCTTGTTGCTGCGGGGAGGCTTGTGTTTGCCGCCGCCTTGCCGGTCGCGGGGATCTCCCCGCTGCTCCAGGTGGGGACCTCTGGGGAATCCCCTTCCTACCTTCTCCTATCCCTTGTCGCTGAGGGTGAGGCTTGACAGGTCCCCCCCGTCCAGGGCCCCGTCCCCCCCCCACCAAGGTTCGGAGGCCGGGGCGTGCGGGGTGGCGGCGGTGGAATGCAAGGACCAAGCGGGGAGCGTGAAGGTTGGACGCAGGTTCCCAGGATCGTTCTGCTCTACCATAGTTTTTCCAATCCACCAAATAGTGGAGGCGGGAACCAATGAAGCGGGAGTCCAAAACTGCTCGAACTTCGTACTCGGGCGTGCCGTGTCGCAGAATTGGAGGAGGGGGAGGATCGGTTTGCTGCGTCGGGTAGAGAGGGGGTGCCGCCTTCTTGAGCATAGAGACATGAAAGGAGGGGTGAATGCGGAGATGCGGAGGGAGGTCCAAGGTGTAGGTAACACGATTAAGTTGTTTTCGAATTGGGTATGGCCCCATGAAGACGTCGTCTAACTTCTCGGAGGGACGAAGGGACGGGTAATTCTTACGGCGCACCCAAACAAGGTCTCCAACACCGAAGGTGGGTTCCTCTTGTCGTCGTTTATCCGCCGCCGTTTTGTACGATTGACGAGCTCGTTGGAGGAATTGGTATGCCTTCTTTTGGACCAGTTTAATTTGTTGAACCAACGCTCCGGCTGCTGGGACCGTGGACGGAGGTACCTTAGGAAGGCCAATGTCCGGGTGAAAGGCGTACGAGATATAGAAAGGGGAGTTTCCCAGGGACGCATTGGGCCCATTATTATAGGCAAACTCCGCTAATGGGAGCTGTTGGACCCAATCATCTTGCAGGTAGTTGCAAAAGCAGCGGAGATAGTGCTCGATGTGTTGGTTAACCCGCTCGACCTGCCCGTTTGCCTGAGGGTGATAGGCGGTGGTGGTTTGAATTTTTATTCCGAGGAGGGTACAAAAGGCCCGCCAGAACCGGGAGGTGAATTGGGAGCCTCTATCTGAGGTTATTTCCCGGGGAGTTCCGTGAAGGCGAACAACTTCTTTAATTAGGAGGGCCGCTGTTTCCGTGGCTGTAGGGAGTCCCGGGCAGGGTACAAAGTGACCCATCTTTGTAAAGTAGTCGACGATGACAAGGATGGCCGTACACTGTTTGGATTTAGGAAGTCCAACGATAAAGTCCAGGGCGACCCGCTGCCACGGGGCCTGGGGAATGGGGGTGAGTTGCAGCAGACCCACCGGGCGTTGACGAGGGACCTTGGTTCGGGCACAGGTAGAACATCCCGTAACATAACGTTTTACATCTTGGAGAAGGTGGGGCCACCAAAAGGTTCGTCGGATTAGCGCCAGGGTCCGTTTAAACCCGGGGTGCCCGGCGAGGGGAGAGTCGTGGTATGCCCACAACACCTGTGGTCTGTAACAGGAGGGTACCACCACCCGGCCCTGGTGGTAATATAATCCGTCCTGGAGGTCCCCTATGCCCGGGTGGCCCGTGCGGGCGCTTTCCTGGTGGAAATCCTGGATCGAGGGGAGGGTGGCTGCAAAGACCCTTGTTGTTAATACTGGTTCTGGGGGGGCTTTCGGGATATCCACTACTTCTTCACAGCGTGAGAGGGCATCGGCCATGGTATTTTCGGGTCCTGGCCGATACTGGATTTTAAACCAGAACCGGGCAAAGAACAAGGCCCACCTTGCATGGCGCCCATTGGTAATCCGGGCCGTTTGGAGGTAGATGAGATTTTTGTGGTCGGTTAATACAAGGATAGGGTGAGGTCCACCCTCGAGGAAGTGTCTCCATGCTTCGAACGCTGCCTTGATAGCTAGGAGCTCTTTATCCAGGATGGTATAGTTTCGCTCGGCCGGGGTGAGTTGGCGTGAGTAATAGGCACACGGGAGCCGATGGGAGCCCTCGCCTCGCTTTTGGGTAAGAACTGCCCCGATGGCTTTGTCTGAGGCATCTGCCTCGACGATAAATGGTTGTGTTACATCAGGGTGTTGGAGCAAGGGGGCAGTCATAAAGGCTTGCTTCAACTGCGTGAAGGCGTGCTGTTGGGAGTCCAGCCACTGGTAGGCGGCCCCCTTCTTTAACAGCTGCGTTAACGGGGCGGTCTTGTGTGCGTAGTTATCGATGTATTGACGATAATAGTTCGTGCTTCCTAGGAATCGTTGTAACGCTTTAACGGAAGACGGGGCTGGCCATCGGTGAATCGCCGTAACCTTACTAGGGTCCATTTGAATCCCCTGCGCCGAGACGATAAATCCCAAAAAGGGCACGACCCTGGCGTGGAATACGCATTTTTCTATTTTACAATATAATTTGTGGGTTTCTAGGCGTTGGAGAATGCGTCGGACGTGGGAAACATGTTCTTGCAGCGTCTGCGAGAAAATCAGGATGTCGTCCAGGTATACCACAACAAAGGTGTCCAACAAGTCCCGAAATATATCATTTATAAAATGCTGGAACGTTGCCGGAGCATTGACCAGTCCGTAAGGCATCACCAGATACTCGAAATGTCCGAACCGCGTACGGAAAGCGGTTTTCCACTCGTCCCCGTTTCTGATGCGCACTAAGTTGTAGGCCCCTCGAAGGTCTAACTTTGTGAAGACCCGCGCCCCCGTAAGTTTCCCTAATAGTTCGGAAATAAGGGGGAGCGGGTAACGGTTCTTTACCGTGAGGCTGTTAAGCCCCCGATAATCGATACATGGGCGTAATTCGCCTCCCTTCTTGGGGACAAAAAAAAGGGGGGCTCCGGCTGGGGATGAGGAGTGCCGAATAAACCCCTTCTTGAGGTTGTCCTCAATGTATTGTCGTAACGTCTCCGTCTCCCCGGGGGTGAGGTTGTAGATTCGCCCATAAGGGGGCTCCGATCCTGGTAGAAGTTCAATAGGGCAGTCGTATGGCCGATGGGGGGGCAACTCGGCTGCTTCTGTTTTACTAAAAACCCTTCGAAATTCATCATACACGGGAGGTAGTTGGGGGATGCCGGTCCCCGGGGCCGTCGACATCATCCCGGCTTGCATCGGGACGGAGTATAAACAGTGCTCCGTACAATACGGGGACTGGAAGCGGAGTTGTCGATGGGTCCAATCTACCAAGGGGTTGTGGTGCCGGAGCCATGGGAACCCCAATACCACAGAGAAAAGGGGTGAGGAGATGACGTCAAATTGCATCGTTTCTTGGTGCGCCCCCATCACGCACCTTATAGGTGCAGTGCACTCGCAGACTGGGCCAGAAGAGATCGGGGAGCCATCGATGGTTTGGATTGTCTCAACGTGAGCTCGGGTGTGGAGGGGAATCCCGCAGTTTTGGGCAAAGGCCCGATCCATAAAGTTGCCCGAAGCACCCGAGTCGACCAAGGTTTTTACCACCCGCGAGGCGGCAGAACTCGTCTGTACCACGAGGGGCACAACCAATTGTTGCACGGTCGCCCGGGGTTCCTGGGGCAAGCCCTTGGGGAATAATAAGGTCACCGGGAGGCCCCCTCTCCATCCCGGTCTCTGGCGTTTCCCGGCGGTGGGTTGCCCTTTACGGGCTTTAGCGGGCACTCCCTGGAGAAATGGTTGCTCGCTCCACAATAGAAACATAGGTGCTGGAGGCGACGCCGTTCTTTCTCCGCGGCCGTCAACGGCCCTCGCACCGCCCCGATTTGCATGGGTTCTCCGGCTAGATTGTCACGGGTCGGAACAGGCAGCGACAGAGGGGCACGGGAACTCCGGTACCCTCCTGCCTTGGCCTGCTCCCGCTGCCGCTCCTGCTTCCTTTCCGTCAGTCGGTCATCTATATGTATCGTTACGGAGATTAACTCATTCAAGGTGGTGGGGGAGGCGGCAGCTCCTGCCAGTTGGTCCTTGATTTCCTCGGCCAAACCCTGGCGAAACAAGGCCCTAAGGGCTGCATCATCCCAGCCCACATCAAAGGCTAGGCACCGAAATCTGGTGATATAGTCAAGCAGCGGGGACCGTCCTTGTCTGAGGTGCAGAATAGAATGAGAGGCCTCTCTAGCTCGATGAGGATAATCAAAGAGGGCCTTAAACTGCCTGATAAATTCGGGGTAGTCCTGCAAGAGGGGGTCCTGAGCGGCCAGTAATGGCGTGATCCAATCTAAGGCTACCCCGCCCAGTAACCCTGCGATAAAGGCTACTCTAGTCCGGTCAGTGCCATAGGTGAGGGGCTGCGTTTGAAATGTTAGCTCGCACAGGGCTAAAAAGCCCTGGCAGGCTCGCCTATCCCCGTAAAACTTATCTGGCCGGGGTGCCTTGGGTTCCCGAGGACCCAAGGCGGGGGGGGTTTGGACTACGGGGGTCCCCGGAAAGGGCAAGGGGTGGACCGGGGGGCTCTCCTGGATTTCCTTAGTCCCCTCCAAGGCCGTTTGCAGGAACTGGTTGTGTTCCTGAAGTTCCTGATTTTGCTTCCTCAGGTCCTGTACCTCCATGGTTAAACTCTGCACAGCATGGATTAGTCCCTGTATTTGTTGGGCAGGGTCTTGGGAATCCATTCTAGGGGGGGTAAGGGAGGTGCCGGTAATTCTGTAAGGGTAGGAGGGTCGGTAAGGGTAGGAGGGAGGAGGGGGCCCGTAGGGGCCTTGGAAAGGGGAAAGGGACAAAGGGGGGAACTCCCCTGAGAGGCCCGGTCCCGGCCCTGGGGAATAGTGGGGAATGGCAATCTCTCTCCCAGAGGTATGGTAGGCTCCCGGTAGTCCCCTCAGGTTAGAAGGTGGGCTTTCCTCGCAATCTACGAGGGAGCCCGAGTCATCATAGGGGGGGAGAGAGGTATTGCCAACCAGAGGGGAGAGGGATAGAGGCAGCCTTGCACACAGAGACGTTGAACCAGCCAGGGGGTCCCCACCCCAGGTGCAAACCGTGGGGAAGGTAGAGTGCTCCAGGTGAAAGGGAAACAGGGCCAGGGAAGGGGTGCCACAAGGGACTGGGGGGGAAGGAGGGACAGGGAGTCAGGTGCAGGGTTTTTGGGGGAGGGGGAAGGAGCGGAGAATAAAGGGGACGCACGTGGAGGCAGGTCTATTGCTAATAAGAGGGGGGGGAAGGAAGGGCAGCAGGGAGTGAGGGGCACACAATACACACAACACAGCACTGAAGTCAAAGGGGGGAAAACTGAAGGACAACAAGGAACTCGCGCACACACACACTCACACAACTCAAACTAGAACCAGGTACACTTAGCTTCAAGATAGCAGTCAGGAAGTAGGGGCCAGCTTCTCTCGCGATTACCGGCGGGGAATGGCTACCCCGCCGGCGTTTTTATTGCTCTCAGCTAGTCCCCGCCCGAAAGCCCCGCCCCTGACTCCGCCCCCCGCGCCGCTATGCGAGCGCTACGTCGGGGGGGGGCGGGGCTGTCACCCGACGTCTCTTGTTGCTGCGGGGAGGCTTGTGTTTGCCGCCGCCTTGCCGGTCGCGGGGATCTCCCCGCTGCTCCAGGTGGGGACCTCTGGGGAATCCCCTTCCTACCTTCTCCTATCCCTTGTCGCTGAGGGTGAGGCTTGACACTATTTTACCCACCAATCCCCCACCCATCATGCATGTTGCAGGGCTGCATTGGCCACATGCTGCCCTGAAACATGCATAAATGGTGGGAAGTAGGGATGTGCAAATGCGGTTCGGGGTTCGGCCCGAACTCAGGGGGTTTGGTCCGTCTGTGAACCCCCCAAACCCGAACTTCCCCCCGCCCGAACCAACCGAACAAAGTTTGGGTTCCGAACCCGTTCGGCGGGGAACCTGGTTTCTCCTCCCTTCAGGCCATGCGGGTGGAAGGGGTGACGGAACTCACCTCCTCCCATCCCCTCATGCAGCCTACTAAAAAAATTTTTAAAAAAATTTAAACCCCCGGCGCCGGGGCTCCAGCCCTGGATCTGGCAGTGGCAGCGGGGCTAGCTCCAGCGGCGGCAGTGGAGCACTTCAGGCCTCTACTAGGCCTTCCGGGTCACCTGACCCGGTCACCTGACCCGGAAGGCCTAGTAGAGGCCTGAAGCGCTCCGCAGCACTGCCGGATCTGAACCCGCCGCCGCAGGACCCGGGGCCGGAGCCCCGGCACCACCAGGTAGGGCGATCCCTGGAGTGGGGGGTTTAAAAAAATTTTTTTAGTAGGTTGCGCAGGATGGGGGGGGGAGGTGAGCTTCGTCGCCCCTTCCACCCGCTCAGCCTGGAGGGAGGGGAAAATGGGTTTCCCCCGTCCCCCGCCCGAACAGGTTCGCTCCCCCAAACAGGTTCGGTCTGAACAGTCGAACCCCGGGTGTTCGCACGCCCCTAGCGGGGAGGTGCTTGTCTAAAAAAGCCCTGCTGTACCCCGTCCCTGTGTGTCAGCCAGGAAGAACCATGTGGTGCAGCTCTGACTGTTATGGCCCCTTTTAACTCCATTGCTGGTGCCATCGCTGCTGCTGCTGCTTGCCATGGTGGGGGTGGAGATGGTAGGGTCACAAGGTGTGCTGCTAAGAGCCAGAGGGCAGACTAGGAAGAAGAGGGACAGGGCTTCTGGCTTTTCCATGACCGCAGCTTCTAGACTGCCCCATCCTTACCACTCTGAGGGGCTGATTCTACTGCTGCTGCTTCTAGACGCCAGGCCAGTTCATTAGGGAGAAGGAGGGGATAGAAACTGAGTCCCAACCAGGAGGGGTGAAGGATGCTTCCATCCTCTGCCTTCACCAAGGTCTATTCTAATCTGCTACACCCCTGCATTGCATTGTAGCCCAAATGGCATCTTAATCCCTGCTTGATCTTTTATTATTTCCTGCAAAACAAAGTAACCGGATCATGGAAAGGTACCAAAACAGAAGGGCATCCCTTAAAAGGTGTTATCAGACTGGATAGAAAGTTCTCTCCTGATTCTTTTAAAATCAGTTTAGCTGCAAAATCCATGAATAATATTTGTCTTTTCCCCTTTGTCCTATTGCTTGTGTTTTCTTTGTATGGTGATTATTTGTCCGGAGAGATACAAACCTGAATAGGAATAAGAAGGTTCTCTCTCTGCCTTCTTACTCGATGTGTTTGCTATAACCCACGCTTACTAACAGAATTGTTCAGTGTCTAAGGTACCTGAAGGACACGACCTTCAGTAAACTAACTCAGTGTGTATTTTAATTTAGCTTTATTTAATTTGTTGCTACCTTGGTTTTGCCTGCTCTTTGAAAACACTCTACAAAGCTGCCTGAAATGGTGACACCTGGTGGTAGTGTTTGGTATCTCTGCAACTTCCTTTATTATCTGTCTGAGGTGTGTTTGTCCCTTTCCTCTCTCCTGCTTGGGATCAATACAATAAAGTCATTACAGTGACACCTTTTATTGGACAGCTTCTGTTCGCAAAAGCATGCTTGAAAGCTTTCACCAACCAAAGTTGATCCAGGAAAAGGCATCGTCATCTTAGTTACTTTGCCTCTTGTCTCTCGCCTATTATCTGGAAGCACAAGTTAAGCTATAAGGGAACTTTTAGATGTCGTTATTTCAAGTGGCTAATTCAGCCAAAAATCTGGAAAATCTACAGTGAGTTACTACCTATGAACGCTGCCATCACACAGTAAATCTGTGCTGATCCAGGGAAGAAATTCCCCAGGTATTTTATAGGAAACCTCTTCTGCCAGTCACTGTGTATTTACCACATGGTAGAAGTGCATAGTGAATCGCCACATGGCACTGTAGCATGTTTCCTGTGGGCAATAGTACGTTTAAATCGTGCTGTGTGAAGAAAATACCTTGGTTACATTCACTGACGTAAACCCTGTTCCAGTTTAAGTCCCCTTTACATTGTCCTCTTTCCATGAAAAGATGAACTAACACTGAATCCCCAGTGGAATATTTCAAGAGAGGGAGGGATTGGAGTCACCATGGGACATACTAAGGATATTCTGTAGCATGTGAATGCTCTCAATGGGCACTGTACAAACTGGTATAAGCAGGCTTAATATACGCTATGGGGCTATTTCCAGCTGACCCCAGGAACGGGTTGGGCAGTGAGAAGTCTGCAGACTTTCTTGGTTCAATTTAGGATTAAGCGCTGTAATATTTGCAACAACACCCAGAGTTGGTGGGCACTCTACATATATACAAAGACATGATCAGTGCCACAAAGGGTGTTTTTATAAAAGTGCCTCCCCACCCATCAGCCACTCATCATGCATGTTGCAAGGCTGCATTGGTGCCGTATGCAGCCCTGCAACATGCATGATGGATGCGGAGGTGATATTCTAAGGCTAGCCACCCACCAAATCTCTAAATATCCCAATTAAACTATCTTGGGTTTCCTTTGTTAGACATAAAGAGTGGCAAGAATTCCTGAATGGGTTAAAATCAGAAGACCACCTAATGGCAGAAACATGGATGTATCAAAATGAAGACAAATTTTAAAGAATTGTGTTGTGCAAAAGGCAGGGCAAAATGACACACAGCTTGTGATGGCCAAATACTGCATAGTCAGAGTAGCAAAGAGTAGACTGATTTACAAACCTGCCAAGACAGTCACTTTGGTGAAGGCTGATTGGCTTTGCTAAAGGTGAAGGGAATCCACATGCCACCTGTCATCCATATGGGATATTAGGAACAAGCTATTCCACATCACATCCACATTCTATCCTTGGAATAAATGCAAGGGTTACGATTACTAGCATAGCTCCTTCAACACGTACCTTCACATTGCCGAAAACTTCCTCCAGAATGCTATCTACTGATTATTTTTCAGTGTTCAAAGTACTTTATAATCCTTATCTAGTTCACCCTCACAACAACCCTGCAAGGTAACTGTTATTCCCATTCTACATCTGGGGAACTGAGACTCAGAGATAATGGGTGAGACGGGCGGGTGGGGGGGATCCACAGTCGGTGCAGGGGGAGGGTGCGTCCTGCGTGAGGGAGCACTTCAAATAAGCGCCACCCACACACACCCTGCATGGCCGCTCCATCCATGCCCCGCCCACCCTGTCCCCATATGGGGCACTCTGGATTTTCCCAGAGTATCAAAAGCAGAGATGGGGTGGCGGTGGGTGGGTCATGGGGCGCATGCCCCGACCCACTAAATTTACATGAGCACTTCTCCACGTGAACGGTGGCTGTTCAGGCATGGGGGCATCTCATGTAAAAACACCCAGTGACTTGTGCAAGGCCACCCACTGAGTTCACGGCTAAATGGGATTTGAACCCTGGCCTCCTCATTCCACGTCCAGCACCTTATCTGCTAGGTTACACTCACTCTCAACTCCTTAACTGGAATACGTGTAGAGTCTTCTAGTTAGAAGCTGGAATTCTAAAGGATGTTGACAATGCAGTGCACTGCAAAAACCATCAGTTTATGGGCACGCTTCTCTTTTTACATAGCCTCTTTTTACATCACCCGACACCACCTTTCCTGGCCTCTCTGTCCCATACCCACTATGGGGAAGAAGCAACAGAGAATTTGGTCCTGCGAGTACTAGGACGGAGACTTGGTAGGGAGATTTCACTCTATGAGTTAAAGATGGAAGGGCCTATGAGGAAGAGTTGGTTGGGAGATTTCCACTTGTGTGCAAATTGTGTTCCTCTTGTTCTTGCTATCTGCACTTAGCGCATTCTAGCATAGGGTTCAGCAGAGCATCCCAGTAAATGGACAGCACAGTTGGGCACAGCCTGCCTACTGAACAGGGTGGACGTGCTGTCCAGAGCTGTAGCCTTCAAGAGGTGGTACTAGTGGTGTTGGCGCTAGGCCCCAAGGCTCCTGCTGTTCACTAATCCAACACAAAGCAAGAGCACACCACCATCGCCCCACTGCCCACAGTCAAAGCCCCAGCTCAGGGCTTGCAGTGCAAGTGGGATGCAGTGCTTTTTTCCAGCCCTCACCCCAAAGTCAGTGGGCGGCAGCAGGAGCACTGTCCCCATTCCATACTGAAAGCCCCAGGCAGGGACTATGAAGGGGTGCAGCAGAAGTGTTTTACCCAGGGTGACCAAACACCAAGTACTGGCTCTGCACAGAGGGGGGATGTGGCTACCCCTTGGAAAAGAGAAAGTGATGATCTATGTTTTTAATTACTGTTCTCTCCTCACAAAGTACACCCACACGCCTTCACTGTTTGGTTGCTAACCTAAGTGCAGTTTCCATTCAGACTGGAGCAAAGTCCTGAGGACTGCCAGAGGGGCTCTTTCCATGTGGTCTGTTTGGGTTCAAACCAAAAAACAGAGAGACACAGACACAAGCCGCTTTGGCCGCATAAGCAAATCCCATTGTCTCATGTGAGGGCTTTAATCGCCGACTCCCAACACAAAACAGATGTCTGGGGCCCATTGTATGGAAAGAATACACTGGACACAGCAGCACATAAGCTCTGTTTTGCCAATTAGGAATGCACTGGAAGATATATTGCATATAAAACTTTAAAGGGGAAACTGTTGTGCCTCAGTGTAAGGGCTAATTAAACCACACAGTCCTTTCCAGGAGCTTTTGGGTGGTTTCTGTTGCTATTGTTGCTTTGATTAGTAGAAGTAAGAAAGAAACAGGGTTTTTTTTCAAGACAACAATTTACTAGAACTACTATTGCTATTATTTATGTATTGCAGTAGTGTCACAGGACCTGGACCCCATTGTGTAAGGGGCTCTATAAACATGTATCCAAAAGAGCAGTGTTCATTCAACAAATAATTGTTGGTCCAATTTTGCAAGATGAATGGGGTTCTGAGAAGTATTGAGTCAGTTGCTCACTACCCATTTATGGTCATTTTAAAGAGGGTCTGAGCGGTTGACTTCAGATCTATTCAGATGTTCCTTACTTTTTATTTTTTTTTATTTTTTTTTAGGAATGTGGAAACTCAGGCTTCTGGGTTGGACCCATCTGTCAGCTGAGTTGTCTGACCACTTCAGGCAAGAGACGGTGGGGTGCTAGCAGTGAGCCAGACTGAGCCTTGGTTGCATTTGGAGATAAGCTCCTGTACTCCTAAAGAAATTGGCCATTGTTACTGCTATCCCTTTGGAAGCCACAGTGTGGTTTTCCTTTCCCTTAACAAGGAAAGGAAATAGAACACTATATCTTTCAGTTGCAGACCCATCCATCACCCAACTTAAGACTTACTGTGTTATCAAGCTTTGTATCAAAAGTGACATAAAACATTATTAGACCCTCCTTTCCCTGGAAGAGCCACAGGATTCCACCACTCCCTACTAGGGCTGCACAGAATAGGTCTTCCGGGTACTCGGACTGTGGCCACTTTTTTCAGACCTGCTTCCCCGCCCCCGGTGCATATTTTGGCTGAGGTATGGAATGCGCAAGCCAGGATATGCACAGAGTTCGGCCAGTCTGAAAGCCCTCCCGCGTGGCTTTGCCGGCATAAACACGCAGAGATACAGAGCAGGAAATCTTGGTCTGTGTCTCTACGTGTGTTTGCTGGCAAAGCTGCGCAGGGGGGCTTTCAGACCGGCTGAACCCCATGTACATCCTGGCTTACACATTCCATACCGCAGCCACAATATTTATTTATTTATTTATTTTTACAATTTATATGCCACCCCCTCCTGCCTCAGGCATCTCGGGGCGACTCACATTATATTAAAACATTTCAAACATTAAAATAAACCATAATCATATCAATTAAAACAATGCACGGGGAGGAGGGGCAGGGTCAGGTCTGAAAGTGGCCTGAGTTCCGAACACCCAGTCCAGGTACTTGGCTGCACTTCAGAGCTTTGTCCGAGTACCCGGAATTTGGAAGTCGGAACTTTGGACCTCGGTAAACTTTGGAACTCGGAACTCCAGAATGGTGGTAACTGGAACTACTTGGGGCCGAGTCAGCACAAGCAGTACCACAAAAAACCAGCAGTAGTGTACCCACAGCGTGCCCCACCATCAGCAGTGCACCCACTTTAAAATCATTGTGCATTAGCCAAGCAGTGTCCAGAAAAGCAGGCTAGCAAGAGTGGGACAATTGCTCCAGAAGATAAACCCACTACGAAAGTGCAACTGCAGGCAGAAATCCTACAAAAACCCAGCAGCAGTGTACCCCACAGCGTGTCCAACCATCAGCAGTGCACGCACTTTAAAATTATTATGTGAAGCAAGCCCTCTAAGGTGCTGCCAACAGGCCGTGCAAGCAGCAGGCAGCACCCAAACTTATGCCAACCAAGACCTCTAGGGGGCTGCCAACTTGCCAAGGGGCAGTACAAGCAGCAGCAGGCAACACACAAACTTTAAGTATATTTGGCACTGGTAACCGTAACATTGCCCCTAGTATATGGACAGCCTAGGCCAGGGGAAATGGAACAAGGCAAATCCCTCTTGCCACCATGGTGCCAACTTCAGTGCAGGCAGCAGGCACCTACTTACTTTTAAAGAAGGCCTGGCATTGGTGTGGCACTAGTAACTTGGACAGGCCAGACCAGGGGAAATGGAGCAAGACAGAGATCCCTCTGGCCTCCATAGTGCCTGCCAAGCAGCAGTGTGGCACCCACTTATGTTTAAAAAAAATTAAAAAACAATGGCACTGGAAACAAAAACAACTAACCCCCATTCCCCAGCATTGCACCTATGGACAGGACAGGACAGGCACCCCTCCCCCCACTCAAGCCAATTACGTACAGATCAGCAGTGTAGCTTCACCAAAGAGAATAGAAATGGCTGTGCAGTCACTTATTTTGCCCCTGCCAGCCAATCAAAACTTGCCATCTGGCTTGCCATTAGCCAATCAAAATTTGTCATCTGGCTTATACATCACCTCCCATACCCCCCTCCTACCAAATATGGCATTTCATTTCCTAGAGGATAGGGGGTCATCAACCATTCTGGATAGTTCCACACACACAATGGTGCCAGCACTCGATGAGGGCTGAAGTTTCCCGGGGATGGATCACAGTACTTGGAACTTCGGAACCGAGTACCAGAATCTTTGGTGGATTCCGAAGTTTTCCGAGGACCGAGATTCAGCCCTTCTCCCTACCCTGCAAGCAGAATGAAAGGCATTTTCTTACCTGGTGGCAATTAAGTCAGGAAAGCCCTTTATGGGGGCTTTCCTAATCTGCTCAAGTTTGACATTTCTTTATGAAGTATGTTTGCTTTTCAGTTCAATCTCTGGCACCAACTCTCCCCTCTGAACAGAGGCCATTTTCACACAAGACATTCTCCACCCACCCTACATGTTTCAGGGCTGCAGTGTTGCCATATGGGTGCCCTGTAACATGTATAGTAGGCAGGAGGTGGATGGGTAGTGGGTGGAGAGTGTCTTGTGTGAAAACACCCAGAGGGATTCTCGCCTCCTATGAAGTTATTTGGGAGTCAATGGAGAGTACCTCAAACATGCCTACTTTACTGCTTCAGGGGCCCTGTCACCATATTTGATGGGGCATAACCTTACAAATGCCAGCCAAATTTCTACTTGAATAACCAAGAAGAGCTGATAGGATAATCCAATTTGTAGCACTTGGAGCCTGGAAATTACTAAATGCTGATATGATAAGCAGGCCTGGCCAATACTTTGGGGAAGGAGAGGTTGCATTATCTTTAGGCTCCAGAAAAAGAAAAGAAAAAAACAGTTTATTGAGCAGGGGGAAAGAATGTTGGCTTGTTCTCCCTGTGTTCTGAGTAATTGTGTGTCCGGCCCTCTGCTTCAAACCCACATCAGGTGGCGCTGTCATTTCTCTGGCTTCTTGGTTTAAACTGGAAAGTGTTGTTACTAATTATGGACAACAGAAAACAGCAAACTTATAGTCAGGAACCTACCACAACAAAATGAATCTTTCCCCTCTGACACACACCCCAACCACAGCGCCTAGGAACATTAAAAAGGCACTCTTGAGGTATTATCAGTCATTTTTATGGAGATAAAAAAACTGGCTCTGAAATCTGTTTATTCCTCACTATTGCATTCAATGTACTGTCGTTGTAGGGTTGCTGATGATTACTGGCTTGTATGCACTGAATGGTTTGTTGATGTTGGTCTGCTCTTTTGCTCTGGTCTTTGTATATAATTTTTGTGTTTGTAGGGTTGATGGTCACTTAGGTCTCTTGTGTCTCAGTTTTCCCTTCTGTGAAAATGGGGATAACCCAACCAGTACACAATAAAGTTAAATTAATGTTTTAGGGACTGATTCAAAGCCAATGGAAAGATTCCCATTGGTTACAATGGATTGGGATCGAACCCTTAATGAGTTTTGAAAATAAATCTGCTATCGGCAAACTATGAAAGAATGTGCCAAAACACACTAATTAGGCTATGGAGTATGCATCTAGAAAGTATGTAAGACAGTTAATGACATAAATTTCTTATCCCCATGAGGCTGTAGGGTCTAGTGCTGCGAGTGTGTTTTGTAATCAGAAGATCTGAATGTAAAAATCCCAGGCGAAAATCTGTAAATGGTGTGGTAAAATAAAAGCGTTCTAAGCCTCCTCCTGGCCTTGGGATGAGCTGTTGGCTCTTATTGACTTGTTTTCTGGGAACCCAGAGCAGAAGGAAGTGGCGGAGTGGCATGCTGTTCTAATCCTACTCTGACTCACTTCATGGTCTTTTAAAGTAAGAAACTTAAGTTAGATTTTTTTTCTACAGCTTGAAAATGTTCTACGTTTAGTGTCAGCTAGCTATACACAGTGCATCGGTTACAGAGATGACTCTATAAGACGTGCTCTTTATTGAGGCAAATCTCCACCCAACAGAACATAAGAATGGCCACAGTGGGTCAAACCAATGGCTCATCTAGCCCAGCGTCTTTTCTCTGACAGTGGCCAGCTTAAATGGCTTCAGAGAAGTGCTCAACAGGTGATAATGGAATGATCCATTTCCTGCTGTTCATTCTCAGACAGTCAGAGGTCTCATTCCCTGACCAACTTGACTTGTAGTAAATTCTCTAAGAATGTATCCATTCCTTTTTGGAAATCAGTTATGCAATTGCCATCACAACATATTTGTAACAAGTTCCACCTCTTAATTGTACACTGAATGAAAAAATAAATGGAATACCCCCAAAGAGTTAATTAAGATCCATCTTTGACACCAGGCCTATGACTAGCTTTTCTCTCTTTGCCTGATGCTTTGAAATCCTGGCTGTGAAGGCACTACAGAAATGCAAAGTGCTACATTGCTCACGAACTTGGTTTTGCCCAGTGAGGTTAAATGGGGTGAAAAACGTTGCTCTCAAACGTCTTTGTCCCCGCCCCCCTTCACCTCCGCTCTAATTTCCTTGCATGGCACAGGGCTAAATGTCAGACCACAAAAACAATCCAGCACAGGTTTGTTTAGTGTCTCACTGCAGGTGTGGCTGCCTCTGTAGCAAGACTGCATCCTGAGCCTCCTCCCACGGAGGTAATCGCATGCCACTCAGCCACTTCCTTCTGTTCTGGGTTCCCAGAAAACAAGCCAATAAGAGCCAACAAGCTTAGAACACTTTTATTTTGCCACGCCATTTATAGATCTTTTGCCTGGGATTTTTCCTTCCTCTTCCTCTGTCTCATGTCTTGTGTATTTGGGGATACAGATATAAATGCGCTCAGTTGTTTGCGGTCAGGAGCCAGGCTACTCTTGGATGGGCCTGGACAATAATACCAAAGGCTGATGCTGAATGACATAATCCAGCTCAAACGATTCTGCTATCATTCATATGCTTATCCAGCAGCCCTTGTGTATGTAAAATCTTCCCTGAAATCGCGTTCCAATCTCTAAGGAAAGCTTAGTGTGAAACAGCCGAATTTCTCCTAGTTTTTGCATCAGAACGCCGCGAAAACTCATGGTGTATCTTAATTTTAATGCCAAATCATTCATCGGCCCCCAAAGTCACTCAAAAAGGCTTGGGCTCTTCTTGAATTTTCTAACATGGTCCTAGTCTTAAATTTCTATTGGGCTTGTATGTGGGAGAGGTGCACACAGTTGACGTTGACAACCCATGAAGTTTAGCCAGGGATGGGTTTTGATGAGTTTGCGCCCAGATTGCCGACCGTGTCCCTCTCCTTACGTTAAGTGGTGTTTTGAGTTTAAGATTTTGTATCTAATTCAAGGGAAAAGAATAGGGTTCCAGTGGACAGTGGGTTGGATTTGGAACAGGAGGTCTTGCATTTGCCTCCCACTGTTGCTGTCTGCTTTTTTGCAAGCCATTTTTGCTTGGCTTCAGCTCTTGAGTTGTAAGATGGGGAGCCAGCATCAAGCCTAGCCAACTCTTTGGTCAATGGTGAGCTCAGTGGAAGTGAAGTGGTTCCCCACTGTTATATTAACCTTAAATCCCTTCAGTGGGATTCCCACAAGCTTCTCGAGTCTCTGAAGATGGATGGATGCAAGGGAATCAAATGCAAGCAAAAGCAAACAGCTAAAATGTGTGGTTTGCTATTGCAAGATACATCATCACTCAAGAATCGAGCTTCCGCAAGCCAAGTCTCAAGTGTCTTTTGGGAATTGTTTGCTTTTGGGGTGCACGATATGTCCAACTTCAATGTACAATCCTGAAAATACAGATGGGTTGAAAGGAGCCAGCCCTGGAAGGTTTGTATAAGTAATGGTATATTCCATCAGGTTGAATTCTAGGAAATGCTGGGTGGAAGAAATGTGCTCCCAAACCCCTTGCTCTCAATTTTACTCCTTTATTGCTAGGAAAGAGAGCTTGCTGGCTGTGGCTGCAGTTGCTGTGTGCCTTTTTGTGTGGAATTTGGCCAGTACCTATTGTAATAATGAAGGATTGCTGACATCTGCCGCCTCCTTCACAGGTATAAAGCGCCAAGGAAGGCCCTGAGGGCATTGGCCCTTGGGCACCAGCCGAAGGGCAAAACCAAAGGGTGTTGGTGGGCCATTAGTGGGCTGAAGTGGATGTGGTCCAGAATATTATATTGATTACTCTAGATTTAGGTTTTGATGTTTGCTGGAATCTAGCCTGACCTACGATTTTGAGTTTTGAAGCTCCAAGCAAGATGTGATGGAATCTAAGAATTATATGATGTCCCCAACTCCACCAGTGTTAAACTCATCCAAACAAATATCTATACCACTTAAAATTACTAACTTGGTTGTTAAAGGGTGGCCTGTAGTCCAGCCTGCTCTTAGAACTGATATTGCAGAGGAAATGCATGTCTTAAATGAATGGAAGTTAAATGCTCAATTGAAAGAGTTGCATTCTGTTGATAACTACAATCAAGATTTGTCTTTAATGCTTCACTCAAATTTGAATAATCGTTTTTTTAGGCGTCTAATGTTTTTATTATTAAAAATGTTTCTAATTTAAAAAAAATTAAATACCTCATTTAAGGACCAAGGTCGAGGTTTAATAATTTTCCTTGTAAAAGGAGATTTGTTGAAAACTCTCCTTACCAGTTTAATATTTTAATGAAGGAATTGAAGATTAAATTTATTCATGGTTTAGAATTTTTGACAATCAAGGCAATTTGCTCTACAATTCAATCACAATTAGAAGCCCATGAATTTTTATTTGAAAATATTTTAAATTCTGCTCAAACTAATTTGCCTGCTGAAGAATTAATAACAACCGATGAATGGAAAGACTCCCCAAAACATATTAGCAATAACAGTTTGAGGAATAAAGTTAAAAGATTAAAAGAGCAGAATATTTTTATATATAATTTTGTTAACTTACTTAACTGCCTAACTGAGTCAGACCAATGGTCCATCTTAGCCCAGTATTGTCACAACCTGACACAGCAGCAGGGGTTTCAAATTCGGGTCCAAATCCGGCTCTTCCAGGATCTCCGGCAGAGGCCATCCCGGCGTGCTACCTGAGACCCCTCCAAGCCCCCAGCAGAGGCCTCCCCCAGCCGTGTTACCAGGAATCCTGAAGTGGAGATGCTGGGGATTGAACCTAGGACGTTATACATGCAAAGCATGCACTCTTACCACTTGATCTATGGCCGCCCCATAGGTATGAAAATAGAACTCTCTTGAAGAATAGATTGATTACGGTTTTTACTCATACATATAGAGTGTCTGCTCAATGGGTTCAGGATGATATTGTTTTTGTAACAAGATTGTCTCAATACACGGTAGCCTATATGTACCCTCCAGTTTGAGAAGGGTTTAAGAATCTCTGTTTACGTCACTTAATTCTTACAACTTCTAGAGAGCATTCTACGGGGGACTGTAATAAAGGAAGATGGTTTAAGAAGAAATTAAGTGTAAGATCAAAAGATAATAGCTTTCAATCAAATATTGATAAGCCTTGTGAGCTTAGTAATTTGGAAAATTATGCTCATGATGCAATGCAGACATAACCTATTAGATCAGTTTATTCTCTTCCTGAATATTGGCATGTACGCAATTGAGGGAAAGAATCTAAAGGATTAAGGGGGGATTCAGACGTTCTGATTTTTGCAATTTTTTTTAAAAAACGAATGTTTCATGCATGTCTGAACACATAAATTTGATTAAATGCGGTCAATATCGCACTAAAGAAATCCGACTTTCAAAGCTACTCAAACCTACCTTTTTGCTGTCCGTTTTCAATAAATCCGCACTTAACAGCAGTGTGAAAGCAACATCGTACTGGTTTTAACTGGTGTGAAATCTTTTCTGATGTGAATGCAACCGTGCTTCCAAGTGCGCTGTTTTACTCCTGCCCCTACCGGAAGCAGTGAGACCAGCTGGAGCCCTGTAGTTGCCTCGCTGGGTGCAGGCTGCAGCCAGCTTCTCCCCAAAAAAGTTCTTCCCCTCCATGTTTCCCCTCCATGCTTCTCCCCAAAAAAGTTCTTCCCTCCAAGGGACTTTCAATCATCTGCCTCTGCCTCTACCGTAGTGCTGCAGCAGTAGCAGCAGCGGGATACCGGAAAGAAACCAGGGAGAGAAGCAGCGCGCCTCACTATGCGAGGGGCTTCTTTCCAGCAGCCTCAGGCTCTCCCTCTTTACTCCCTGATCCCCCCCCCCCCCCCCAGTCTAGAAGTCCCGTGCAGGAAAGCAGGGGGCACCCCCTCCGATCGGACTGCGAGATAAAGCAGAAGGTTGCTACCTTGCAAGCAACGTTCTTTGAGTTGGCTCCGAACATTCTCATAACTGGGTTGTGCATGTTCACCCTATTCAAATAATAGACCACATGATGGTCTCAGCTTCTCTAGTATAAAAAGCACTCTACCCTTCAGAATGACCATTCCTTCCAACCCTTTCTAAACATACAAGGAAAAAAAATCCATGTTGGCTGGAAGGTTGTGTGTTGTGAGAATGTTTAGAGCCATCTCAAAGAATGTTGTTTACAAAGTAGCAACCTTCTGGCTCCCCACAGGCCACTTCCTGTAACTGAACCGCACTGAGCAGCCGGGTAAGCGCGCACTACAAGAAGGTCTGAATGCATTATTTCGCTGTACTTAAAAACGGTATGGCATGCATGTGAATGCAACAGGACTTGTTAACAGCGAACTATTGAGAACCAGTTTTTAAAAATCCAGATAACTGCTGCACGTGTGAATTCGCCCTTGTTAAACTGGAATATTGCTGTATTATGAATAAGATAAATGACCCAGATTGGAATGTTTATATTAAGAAAATTCAACTTATATTGTTCTAAAAGACCTGGATTTCTGGGGATTTTAATTTTAAATGGTTATAATTCCTTCCTTAAGAATGCCTGGAGATCAAATTCTAAGAGCAGACTTAAAGGATGATTGTTAACACTGGTTTCTAGTTTTGTGGTTGAAGCCACTTTGATTCTGACTCTAAGTACTTATTAGCTGTTTTGAAACTATTAAATACAGTGACCCACTTATAGCGACTAATATTTATTTTCCACCTAGGATTTTTATGAATTATTATTTCTTTTATTTATCCCATTGTTGTAATAATGTTGAATCAATTTGTTCTACTTCTCCAGATGTTGAAATAAACAGGAGATTTTAATGCAAGGACCGGGAACATAAATGCTAGCCTGGATGAAGAGGAACTTGATTCTATATGGGGTATTCCTATTCCAGTGATGTCTGATAAAGTCACTAATAAGGCAGGTCTTCTATTTAAATTTATGTTGGAAAATAATGTTAGGATGCTAAACAGTTGTACTGGATATGATATTCCTGGTGGCGATATGTATTTCTCTTCTAGGGGTGTTAGTACAATTGATTATATTTTAGTAGAAGTTGACAGATGGGTAGGGTATAGGAATTTTGATGTTGTACTCAGAGCAGAAAGTCCTATCTTCCCTTGGTTCTGACTCTACCTTTAAGCTGTCAGTTCTGAAAAACCTAAGCAGATTTTTCTCCCAATTACAATAAATAGGCAGTGATTATTATGGAATACAGATACTGCTGATAAATGTTTAGAGATATGTAATAATTGCCTTCTGTTCTTAGATTCTTATTTGAAGGACTCAAATAATCCTAAAGAGTTGCTAAAATTATATGAGCAGATAATTGAAAGCTTTGAGTTGGCTTTGACAAGAACATGTGGTCTTCAGAAGAGTATCACCTGGCATAAATCTTGGTTTGATGACTATTTTAATAAGGAAAAAAAGAACTTGATCGTGTACTTAAGGGAATTCAAATTAAAGAAGAAACTAAGCTCATATGAAAAAGTTAAATGGGCTAAAAGAAGATATAAATGTTTGTTACAGGCTAAGAAAAGAGAATATGAGAGTTAGGCTATGGGAAGAATTAAATGAGGCAATTTTGCTTCAAGATAATAAGACATTTTTGGCAGATCGTTTTTAAGGGTATTAAAAATTCAGTGAAGCTGGATTGTTTTGTTGATGCTGATTGCTGGGTCAAATATTATGACAAATTTTGTGCTAGATCAAGTGAAGAAATTCAGGTTGATTACAGTAGGCTTTCTGATCGTGACTTGAATAAATAGTTAGTTACAAATCAACAATTAATTGGATACATTTCAAATCTTAAACTGGGAAAAGGCCCTGGCCCTGACTTTGTGCCTCCTAACATCTTTAAGAGTTTTGGGGGTTTTTTTGGTCATGGTGGATCCCTATTTTTAAAAAGTGACAAATATTATTTAATATACAATTATTTCCCAAGTAATTGGAAGCTAAACATTATATTCCCTATTTTCAAAAAGGGTTTAAAAGTTGACCCAGATGCATATAGACCAATTAGCTTAATTAGTATTCCTCCAAAGCTATATTTATTTATTTATTTATTTATTTTTCAATTTAATACCCCGCCCCTCCTGCCATTAGGCAGCCCGGGACGGCTTACAATATAAAAACACAAATAAAATTCAATATAAAACATTTTTTAAAACTGCCAAAAGGAGGGCGACATTTAGCACCACCCCCATCCCCCTTTCACCCCTCTCCCCCACCAAACACCTGGTAGAACAGCCAGGTCTTACAACTTTTCCGAAAACAGGGGAGGTCCAGGGCCAGCTGCACCCCCACCGGAAGGGAGTTCCACAGCCGTGGCGCAGCCACCAAGAATGCCCTCTCCTGCATGGCCCCCCAGAAAACTTGGGGGACCTCGAGCAAGCACCCCTGGATGACCACAGGGGGTCGATCCAGCACCCGGGGGGGGGGTGAGGCGGTCCTGCAGGTAGGCAGGGCCTGGACCGTTTAGGACTTTATAGGTCAAAACCAACACCTTGAAGCAGGCCTGGAACACTATCGGCAGCCAGTGCAGAGCATGGAGCATCGGTGTTATGTGCTGCCGGCGGCTCAATCCCACCAAGAGATGGGCCGCCGCATTCTGCACTAGCCGCAGCCTCCGAGCCTCCGAGCTGTCATGGGTAGCCCCATGTAAAGCACCTTACCATAGTCTAGTCTAGAGGTGATGAAAGCATGGATGAGGGTGCCCAGGTCAGAGTCTGAAACATACGCCTGAAGCCGCTGCACCTGATGTAATTGACGAAAGGCACTCCTCGCCACAGCCTCCACCTAGGCATCGAGGCGGAGCTGCGCGTCAAGGAGCACCCCCAGACTCCGCATTTGGGGAACCAATGTGGGACAGACCCCATCCACAACAGGGGCCATTACCCCCGTCGCCTTACCCACCAGCATCACCTCTGTTTTGTCAGGATTCAACCTCAGTCGGTTGACCCTCATCCAGCCCCCCACAGCTGTCAGTGGGTGCAGCCAGGTAAGCACCGAGACTGCAGGGCCTGGGTCTGTTGTAAAAGACAAGAGAGGTACAGCTGGGTGTCATCCGCATATTGATGACACCACATGCCGAACCTCCTAATCACCTCACCGAGTGGCTGCTGCATATACATGTTGAACAGGAGAGGGGACAAGACAGAACCCTGCGGGACACCGCACGAGAGGTCTCAGTATGATGACCACTCGCTGAGTTCTTCCTGCTAGGAATGAGCGGAACCATTCAAGAACAGTCCCACCCACTCCTGCACAGTCCCGCAGGCACGTCACCAACATCTCATGCTCAATGGTATCAAACGCAGCCAAAAGGTCTAACAACACCATATGGGTTCCCAACACTATATGGGAAACATCTGCTGAGTTATTTACAAACTTTGGTTAATGATTTTAATGTACTGGGTGAGGAAAAAGCAGGGTTCCAAGCTGGTTATTCCTGTACAGATCATTGCTTTACTTTAAACTATCTTTTTTCCAAATATACTAGAAATAATAATAGTTTTATGTCACCTGTATGAATTGAAGGTGCTTTCAATTCCATAGAATGAGTTTTATTATGAAAAAATGAAGGGACTAAAAATTCACAGAACTTTATTATATCTGTTTATAAATTACTATTTAGTAGGCATGAGAATTTCAGATTCTGATAGAACCGAATCTACCCGGAAATGGCTGATTTAGTTCTATCCAAAAATTCGGAACTTTTTCAGCTTCAGACGATTCAGATCTTTAACACTGATTTTTTTGTAATTCAGATTTTTTGCATTGTGTTTTTTCCCATTGACTTCAG
Source organism: Sphenodon punctatus (assembly GCA_003113815.1). Taxonomy (NCBI): domain Eukaryota; kingdom Metazoa; phylum Chordata; class Lepidosauria; order Sphenodontia; family Sphenodontidae; genus Sphenodon; species Sphenodon punctatus. The sequence continues at coordinate 1,562,092 of QEPC01010167.1, forward strand.
TGGGGAAAAATACATGCCCAAAAATCTGAATCCAAATTTAGATCCGAAATTCCTAAAGAGCCGAATCTGAAAAATCCGAATCCGAAATTCCCCCTGGAGACCCACTCCTAATATTCAGGGACTTCTGTCAGAGTCTGATATCGAATGCATGGAGAACTCTCAGATTTATTTCAGACATCCAGAGGTGTCCGTCAAGGATGCCTGTTGGCACCTCTTTTGTTGTCAGAATTACTAGCAGACCATTTTTATCTGTCTAACATCTTGATGGATAAGATTTCCTGCTTATTATATGCTTATGACACAGTTCTTATGTCCTTTAGTAAACTGGTTTACAATTCTTACTTGATTAGTTTAATAATTGGTTTACAATGTTTACTTGATTCATTTGATAATTACTGCAAAAACAATTATTTGGAAATAAACATTAACAAATCTAAAATTATGGGTTTTGGTCATAGGAAGATGACTAATAAACGGTGTATCGATGGTAAAATAGTGGAAGTGGTTTCTTCCTTTTGGTACCTAGGAGTAATGTTTTCTAGAAATATGAAAACAACCTCGGGCTGCATCTAGTATTCTACTGTTTATAGATCTGATAGAAAGGCCATGATGGCAGCCTTAAAGGTGGCTAGAGAGAAAATTGAACTGACATTACTCTATGGAGCTGAATTATGGGGGATGAGATAAGACTAGTCATATAGGCATTGTCAGGGTTTCAATTCATAGCTCTGTTATGGTCTGAGACAGGCATGATAAATAAGCTGAGAGAGGCCCATTTGAGATGTATATATTATTGGTTGAAAATCCGTACTTACACTCCAAACAGATATCCTAAGACGTGTGTGTCTCTGCTGCACAACAGCAATCTCTCCCTCACTACTGGTTCCATCTTTTCCATTTGCTTTCAAACTCACCACCATCTCTCTCTGTCCTTAAGAAGCCCACTTGTGACCCCTCCAACTGTGGGGTTCTCACTCCTCCCATTTGCTTCTAAGTTCCTGGAATGAGCTACCTTTTATACAGGCTGTTTTGACTTCCTCTCTTCCAGTTCTTCCTTCAACGCCCTTGCCTTCAATCTGGCACCTGCTTTCCCCACTCAACCACGACTGAGGGCCTGTACTTCATTCTTGTCTTGCTCAGTCTCTCTGCTGCCTTTGACGCTTCTCAAACACATGTTCCTCCTTGATTCATTTCAGTCCCTTGGCTTCCAGGGTTCAGTTATTGACTGGTTTTCTTCCTACCTCTCAAACCAGTCCTTCAGTGGGTGCAGCCAGACGAGCCTGGCCAGGACTGATCCCTGGACGCACAAAACCACCTCCACAGCATACTTTGCATCTGTTGATTTGCAGAAATTTGTGCAAATCGAAAATAGCCTACTAACCAAGTTGAGGCTGGGCTGAAAAAATAAGCTTGTTTTCTTTTTCAGAAAATAAACTTACAACATATCCTCACCTAAAACAAACCTTCACATTTCCTTTTCAATGTGGCTGCTGGGATGGGGCTTTAGGAGATTTTAAATGTGTTTTTATATGTTGTAAGCTACCCTGAGCCTTAGGGGAAGGATGGGGTATAAGATTAAATAAATCAAATAAATAAATAAATAATTTGGCCACTAGAGGAGGACATTGCATACTGCCAACTAGTTAAGCAGCAGTTTATTAGACTGCTAGTCTTAGCAATTTGATCTGGTAGCTAAGTGCTGAGGTAGCTATGGTTAAGAGTTCCAGGTTCCGGTCCTCGCTCTGCCCTTGTGTCTTCTGTCAGCTTATTCATAAAATAAGGGAATAGCTCCTAGTTCCTACCTTGTGGAGTAGATGTTAGTTTATAGAGAAAAGGACCAAATGTAGAAAGCACAGTTGATGGATGTGAGGCCACTTTTACTACAGGTTGGTGAATGTTCAAGATTGTTAGAATCTCTCTCCCTCTGCACCAGCCAAAAGTACGGTGTGGGCTCAACACAGAATGTGTGCTCATGCATCCATGCACTTTAGCACAACCAATGCTTGTAAGCGTTGCAGGATGTTAGGGACACTGGACGCTATTATTTACAGAATCATCACCTCACGCGGGGTAAAATTCCTCCTGACTAGCACAAGGCCTATTGCCACTGAAGTCCCACTTAAACATTGAAACTAGCTCCTATGTGGCATTTAAGCAGTGCATGGTCCTCCTTGGGTAGGGATGGCACTTCTCATGGGTTCACCCTGAGACTCCCATTTTGGGCTATGGGAGTCTCAGGGTGATACCGCAAGAGGTGGCAACACTATCCTTGGGCTGGCTCTCTGCATAAGGGTGGGCTTCACCCAGTGGGCTTTAGTGTACAAAATAGCTGTTGAAATGCAAATTCTTTTTGCTCTACTCATAAAATGCAGTTGGTTATGTAGATTATTGGCTGAATAAAGTTAGTAGGCCCACAATGCTGGGGTAGAGATGTGCCCATCTGTTGACTTATGCTTCTCTCTTCAGATTAATTTGTGCCAGGGCTTGGCAGGACTCAGTCCTGGCACCTCTTTTCGTGCCAGGGCTCGGTCCCAACATCTTTCCAGACTCTGACTGCTTCTCTTCTCCAAGGCCCCACAGAAACACTAACCTCAGCACCAGTCTTCCCTGACAGGATTGGAGCTGATCAGTGGTGCTAAGCAGCTGATCATCAGTGGTCCCAGCCTCCATCAAGCTTAATCCAGCTCTGAGCAAAGACTGGCAAAGTCGGGGTTCAAGGAGAGGCTCGTGGAATCCCAGGGCCTGGAAGGGCAACTCCACCAGCCCCTCTGAATACTAGGGGTTGGAATTTCGGTTTTGGTTTTAACCTAAACAGTCCGAAAATGACTGTGGTTTAAAACCAAAGATTTTCAGTTCTGTATCTTTCCCATCGAAGTCAATGGGAAGGGGAACCGAGGTCCAACTCCACCCCCATTCCCCGGGGTCCACTACCGGCCTCGGAGGATTGGGGTGAGGATCCGTGTCCCTAACACTCCCACATGCCGGGGCCCACCTTTACCCCCACCTTGCCTCCCAGGGTGCTGTTGGCTGGCATGTACTTACCGGTCTGGGCTTCGGAGGATGGGGGTGAGGATCCACTGTCTCCACTGCTGGCCAGGTTGGGTCAGGCTTCGTCTGCTGCCGGGAGGCCTGGCAGGTCAGGCTGCCTCCACTATCGGGCGGCCGTGCCGCAGCCACTGCTCTTGTGGGAGGCCTCCTTCCAAGTTCCAGGGCACACTGCTGCAAAATGGCCACCAGGGCCATTTTCTGCATGTGTAGCCCTTTTCCAAAATGGCGCCAGCAGCGTCAGCCAACCACCCAACTGTAGAAGCGGCCCATCTCCTCCTGGCCGCCCAGCTGTGGAGGCAGCCCAGCCTGACCACCTGGCTGTAGAGGCAGTGGCTCCTCACCCCCATCCTCCGAAGCCCAGACCGGTAAGTACATGCCAGCTGGCAGGGCCCCAAGGGGTGGCGGTAGGGGCAAAGTCAGGCCCCAGAGAGTGGGGGTGTTGGGGATGCAAATCCCCACCACCACTCTCTGAGGCTGTTAATGGACCCCTGGGAATGGGGGTGGGGGAGGTTGGACACCCTGTCCCAGGGAATGGAGGGTGGGGGTTAAGGACGGGGTTTTGGGTCCCGGACCCCAGTTTTGGTTCCCTTTCGATCTGGTTCCACTTCCCACTGAAGTCAATGGGAAGATTTCCCATTGACTTCAATGGGTAAAGAAACGGATCTGTTGTAAACACAAAACAAAAAACAAAAAAACTGGAACCCCAAACTGTAAAAAGGCCTGGTATCCCACCCCTACTGAATACCCCCTATTCTTCTAGCGTCAAAAGAGTGGGACTTCTGGGACAGCGATGAGCCCCCACGGCCCACATCCATATTAAGCTCTGCTTTTCCCCAATCTACAGAGGGACATAAACCTCAAAAGAAGACTGGGATAGGCAAAGCTCTAATGAAAAACTTCCTTGTTAAGTGCTTGTGCTTCTCCTCTGCATCTGAAACTGATCCTTCTCTCTCTCCCAAGTGTGAATACATCAGGGGGGTTGCATCTCAGAAGGGCTGCCTGCTGATTTTGACCTTTGTGTAACAATGTTCATCACAGGTCCTATTCATGCAAACCGAATCGTACAGTTGCTCTTGCATCAGCTCCAAAGAAAACAAGTGCCCTGTTTGAAACAAGTTGCTATTTTTTTGGCTTTCCTATCATAACAGTTTAGGATGATGTTTTTCAGAGGACTGAATGACCCCGTTCTCACCCTTCTAAACAAAACAAAAACCACCACATAAAGCAAGGAGCAAATGAGAGGTTTTCAGTTTCAGCCACTGGATAGAATTAAAATCCTTATAATCAAAATACTTTTGATGCAGGGCCCAACGCAGAAAGTGCCGGCGCACTTCATAATTGAAACCCACTAATAGATATGACTCGTCAATCCTGATTTAAACAGAAAAAGTCCGCTTCTCTAATGTAAACCCAAAGCTGATTCCATAGCCATAAACACTAACCTCAAACTCTAAATTATACTCAGAAACCAGTGCAAAAGCCAGGCTGACCAAAGAAAATAACCCTGGATCATAAGAGTGAACGCAAGCTGTAAAGGTGCTCTAGCTTGACAGGACTGTGGCTCTTAGGTGAGAAAATATGGTTTCCAGAATATGGTTTGGAGCAGGGTGCTGGTTCTCAGCAGTCACCACTGCTCCATCACTATGCAACCTTGGCCAGGTGACTTAGCATCTCTGTGTCTGTCGGTGCAGTTATAGGAGGAGTAATAGTAACATCTAATAGCTCTGCCCTTGCATGTACCTGCCGGAGTAGCCCAACAAAAATCAGCTAAAGAATATCCACCCATCTTCTTTGTAACACAAGGAGAGGGGCTATTTCAGAAATAGGCAGGTAGGCCAACCTGTTTGGGGCTTTTTATAAGTACAAAGAATTATTACAGCCCACATTTCAGACTGCTCGGCAATCTCCTGGATGATTGCCGGCAAAGCCACGTGCGGGGGGGAGGACTAGGGGGCAGGGGCAGACGTTCACACCTGCCAAATCAACCCAAAACATGCGCGGACCGTCAGGTGTGAATGTGGTCTAAGGTTGCTTGTAAATAGGGTTGCCACCTATGCAAAATTTTAAGGAACACGTATGAAAAATACAGGTTGCAGGGCCTGCATTGGTGCCTAAGGCGCCCTTCCAGGCCCTGCAACATGTATTTTTCATAAGTGTTCCTTAAAAATGTGTGTAGGTGGCAACCCTACTTGTAAAGGGCATTTTGCTTCTCCTCGGGAGCTCAAGGGAGGAGGAGGTGGCAGTGAAGTGAGAGATCTCAAAATGGGAGGAGCATGATCAAATAGTTAAACCTTTGGCAGCAGCCTTCACATCCTGTTAAGTATATCCTTAAGTTTTGCAATGCTACTTATTTTTGAGATGCTGAATATATATTAACAAGGCAGGAGAAGAGGCTGATCCAGATAGACCCCCTCCCTCCCTTGCTGCTGGTCCTGCTGAAACTAGGTTTTTTTTTAGACAAGCGCCTCCCCACCCGTTACCCACCCATCCTGCATGTTGCAGGTCCATGTTGGTGCCCTATGCAGCTCTGCAATACGCATGATGGATGGGTAATGGGTAGGGAGACGCTTGTCTAAAAAGATCCTATCTATTGCTCCTGTCCAGGTCAGGGGGTGAAGCAGGGAGCGGTAAGATGGTGTTAGCAGAAGACATGCACATTTGGGTCTTTGAGAAAAACTTATGAGAAATGAAGTCGTGAGGTTCGGTCACCACCTCTACTCCCAGTTCATGAAAATAAACACCCACACGCCAGGCAAATATAAATATAAATGCCACTGTTATAAGCACTTAAATAACCCACCAGAGTTGTAGCAGAGGATCTAAAAACAACCTAGAGGGAGAGAGTATTTTGTGGATAACTTTCTCTTAGCTTAAATGAATTATATTTCAAGTTTCAATAGAAGTGAACTTGCCTTCCCTGTGGAAGTGGTGTAGCAACTGTAGCAGTTGAATGAAATTCCAGCAGAGGGCGCTCTTGGTTAAATTTCTAGGCATTTCAGGGTAACCATAGTGATGAGACAGACATTGGTGGAATAATATTAGCAGTACATGCAAGAATCAACCCAGTACTTTCTTCTACAGTGTTGTTTAGGCTCCATGTTGAGAGACAGACAGAGGGAGCTTTTCTGTGCCAGAAAATATTATTTTGCTAACAAAGGGCTCAGTAACGTGCTCTGTGAAAAATGATTCCTGTGGAAATTTAATAAAAGCTAAAATATGAATGACAAATACTAGGGTTCCAAAACCTGTTTCCGACATGCCACTAAATTAAACGTTGGCTATTTGGCTATTAAGTCATTGATTATCTGGTATTGGAGTCCTATAGGGCAATGGCTCTAAAACAGGGGAGCAGATTGGGGGGCAGACTGTCCTATCCTGGGAAGGGGGAGAGAAGGTTTGGGGGAGAATTCAACCCTTAAATGCCCCTTGGAGACTTAGGGTGGAGGCGTCTTTAAGGTGGGTTCCACAGCAGGCCCAGCTGCTGCTGCTGTTTTGAGGTGTTTTCATGGAGTCAATTGGTGCATCTGGTGAGGGGAGCAGCGGTCCAGTTCATGGTTCCCTCCTGGAACCCTCTCACCTAATGGGGGCAGAGGTGGGGGTTGAAGAGGGAATCCATGGGCTCCACTGCTCTGCTGGATCACCCGTCCCTGTAAATTCTCCACCAGCTGGGCAGCAAGGGGTAGGTGTCTTGGGGTCCAGGAAGCAGGCTACTGGAGCAGGCATGGGACTTCCTGGTCAGGATAGAGTAAAAAGGGGGTGCATGCAGCCTAAAATGTTTGTGAATCACTGCTTTAGGGAGTCTTTTGTATGCCTTCGAGGGAGAGACGTGATAGTTACAGACAAACACACACACCCATTTTCACACTGGTATGAGGAATTGGTATCGAGCGAGAATGAAATGAGTAGAGCTAATTGAGATGCCTGTCTTAAAAGAGTCACACCTGTGTGCAGGATTGATCACGTAGATAATCCTAATAAAATCAAAATAGGAGGCTGTTTATCCTTGGTTATCAATAAATTCTCCAAATGTGTACATTCATTGCTATAATTTGGGGGCAAAATACTTTGGCTTAATTATGCAGCCTCTGAAATACTGCAACTCTGAAAGAGGACACAAAGTTTATTGGGGGGGGGGAGCGCAGAGAATGGTGTAGGGTAGAAGAAATGTCTGATCAAACAAGTTAAGCTTTTGTATTATAAATAATGTCTATCAAAGTACACAACTCTTTCTAATCACAAATGAAAGTGTGTCCTGCCCCAGAGAGCGTACAATCCAGATCAGACAAGACAGCAAATCAGAAACAAGTATTTATATAGCAAAGGATCTTGCTAGGACTTTTAAAAAAAACAATCATGCATTAAGGCAAGCAGGGGGAAGGTTTCATAAACAACTGGATTTGTGAACTCCCCCCAAAAATAGTTCAAGAGGTTCATGAGAGCAGAGACTCCATGAGTTTTGTCCTTCCCCTCTCTTTACTAGTATATATGGCCTGCATGGAGATTACTAACATACCTTGGCCAAGTTGAATCAGTAATTCATTATAAATAATATTCATTGAGCTAGTTAACATTTCATTAACTGTTTTGGGATGTATTCCCATGATTCAATCAGACCTGCTCATGGCATTCACTCAGTTCTAAGGCCTCCCGTCCTTACAGACAGACAGAATAGCTGGGAGGGATCTAGGAAACCTGGGATTGTGTCAGCCCCTGTCATTGAGGGTGTCCGCGGAGACAGCTGTGGGGCTCCAAAGGGCCGCAGAGAACCGCCCCCGCATCCCTGCTCAAGCTGTGGTGCCACCGCCGCCGCTTGAAACTGACACGGCACCCCGAGCAGCCATATTGCCGCAGCCGGTTGCTGAGGCAACCAACAACAGCGCCGATCCTGCGGAGTCCCAGCCTTCAACCTCACACAATGTGAGGTCATCACCGGAGCCTGGGCACTGCTCCGCACGGCTCCAGACATGTCAGGGGGCGGAGCCTGGACTACAAACATAATCAGAGCCTGAGAAGCTGGCCCAAGAAAACTAAGTGTGATTTTGTTGCTTGCCTTTGCCCTTGTTTTTCTGTGTTTGTCCTTGTCCTTGCCCTCGCCCCTGACCCTAACCTTGACATTGTCCTCGTCTCTCCCCTTGTCTGGGTTTATTGTGAGAGTATGTGTCAGCGCGATTGTGTCTCCTTATCCTTTCCCTAGGGTTGACTGTGTGAGAGTGTGGCGGCTGGGAGGAGCGTGAGCCCTTTCCCCCGTCCCTGGGGTTTGTTCCTTCCCCCCGTGGAGAGCAAAAGCCCCCCTTATCCTTCTCCCTGGACCTGGTCCCCTACCCTTGCAGACCCCCACAACTACCTCACTTGTTCCCTCCCCCCTGTGGTCAGGGAACGTGTGTGGTGTGAGGCCGTTCTCTCATGAAAGAGCTGCTCAAAGGCCACAACACTATCCTGCCAAGCGTTATTTCCCAGAGAATTCCTTGCAGAGCGTGAATCTGTTTGTCCTGTGTGAGTGGGAGGGGTCTTTCCTGGTTCCTCTATCCCTCCCCCTCCTGTGACAGATTGGACAAGCTGTCTATTCCCTCTGTGCCTTAGTTTCGCAGTATGATGGTGGTAATGAACTAGTAATGCTAGCCTCTCCTGATAAAGCTCTTTGGGATTTATGGATAAGAAGTGGTACATGTAAAGAAAACTAGCTTTAATATATTATATATGATGATGCAGCCTCCGATCTAGGAACGTGGTTCCATGGACCATTGGTGGCCCACAAGGCCATGTTGAGGAGTAGTCTGCAGCTGGTCTTTGGAACTAGCCTTGTCAAAATGGGCAGCTTCAAGTCCCCATCAGCTATGTGACCATCTTCACAAGGAAGGTAGGCAACTGGGAGATGTCTGGAATGTGCATGTGTTGGCTAAAACTTCCACGTGATTTCGGTGGGATTTGTTATCATTAATTAGACTTATTACAATAGTGCCTAGGAGCCACAGTCATAGCTCAAGGCCACATTATCAAGGGCATTATTATTGATTAAAAGTCCACATTATCCAGGCCATGGTGACGGCTTGGAGACTGCAGCTGGTGCAGAATGCGGCGGCCCGTCTCCTGGCAGGATTGGGCCACCAGGAGCATATTACACCAGTACTCTGATCTCTGCACTGGCTGCCTATAGTCTTCCAGGCCTGAGTCAAGGTTTTGGTGCTTGCCTATAAAGTCCTATGTGGCCTAGGCCCTACCTACTTGCGGGACCGCCTCACCCCCCACCCGGATTCTGGATTGGCCCCTGCAGTTATCCAGGGGTGCCTTCCTCGACGTCCCCCGAGTCTTCTGGGGGACCTCGATGGAGAGGGCAATCTTGCATCGAGGCTGTGGAACTCCCTCCCGGTGGAGGCCCGATTGGCCCAGGACCTTCCCTCTTTTTGACAAAGTTATACAACCTGGCTATTCTGCCAGGCATTTGGCGGGGGAAATGCGTGAAAGGTGTGGGAGTGGGTTAGGGCAGGGGGGGAGGGGCTTTTTTAACCTCCTGCTAGGAGTTGTTTTTATTTGTTTTAATGTTATTGTTGTAAGCTGCCCCGAGCTGCTACGTCAGGAGGGATGGGGTATCAAGTTTTTTATAAATAAATAAATTATACTAGTCCAGCAGTGGGAAACCTCACAGCCAGGGGCTAAATGCGGCTTTCTCAGCTAGTTTTTATGTGGCCTCTTTCCAGTGGCGGTGCTGGCCTGAGGGAACTTGGGGCAGTGCCCCCCCTCCCCCCCCAGGTGGGAGTGGGACTCACCAGAAGACAGAGCGCTCACCCTGACTGAGCGCTCTGTCTGCCGGCCGGCTAAAATTCACATCGGACTCAGCACCGTGCTGCGTCTGACTGCACGGCTTGCCAAGCAGGCAGAAGCAGAGCGGCGCCAATGTCAATTCCAGCCGGCCGGCAGACAGAGAGCGCTCAGTCAGTGAGCGCTCTGTCTTCTGGAGCGACTGTGAGTGAGTCCCATAAGGGACAAAAAACTTGGACTGAACATGCGCCGGGCAGCTGAGCATTCAGTCCAAGCGCATTGCTGGGAAACAAAATTTCCCATGTTCAGTGGAGGCGCTCGGCAAGATGTGCTGCAGCAAGCATGCTTGAACTGACTCAGTTGAGCATGACTGCAGCACATCTTGCCTGAGCACTTACACTGAACGCTGAAGCAAACTGCCTGCCTGTTTGCACACCCACCCCGTGCCTGCCTGCTGCCCTGGTGAGTAAACGCAGGGAGGGGGCTCTAGACTAGACTGAGGAAGGGCGGGTGTTGTGGGGACAGAGAGACTGGGGGGATTTTGGAGGTAGGAATGGGGATTTGGGGGGGAAGGTGTTGTGGGGAAAGAGAGACGGGATTTTGGAGGGAGGGAGGGTGTTGGGACAGAGAGAGTGGGGGGTTTTGGGCAGGAGGGAGGGTGTTGTGGGGACAGAGAGACTGGGGGGATTTTGGGAGGAGGGATAGGGGATTTTGGGGGAGGGAGGGTGTTCTGGGGACAGACAGACTGGGGGGATTTTGCGTGTGTGTGTGGCTCTGTGTTTGCATGATGACAAAATGGCCTCTCTACTCATGCTTGGGAGGGGTGAAGGAAAGCAGCGGCAATGCATCAATGAATGCATTGCTGCTTTCCTTTCCCCCTCCCAGCATGGGTAAAGAGGTCATTTTGTAAATTTGTGGTTCTACTGGTCGTGGCTACTCTTTTTTAAAAAAAAATGGTCCCTTCGCTGTTTCACTGCTGCTTCCTGCTGCTGGAAAGTAGTTTATGTGGACAGGCATTTGGCTGCCGGGGATAAGGTGTGGCTGCTGGTTGGACTCGGGGCTTGCTTTGGTGGGAATGCAGCCCCGAAAGGGGCCAAACTGTTTTTTAAAAAGGGGCCTGTGTGCTTGAATAGGCAGTTTGTTGGTGAAGCTACCAGGGATGTTGGTCTGGATGTGTCTGATTTGGTGGCAATGCATCCCTGAAACTGGCCAAATTTTTTCTAAAAGGCCTGTGTGCTTGCACAGGCATTTGGCTGCTGGGGATGCCTTTGGGGGTTGTGGAATGGTTTGGTTTGTTTATGTGTGGGTTTCTGGTTTTTATATGGGTTTTGTTCACTTGATGATGTGGAGTGTTAATATCCCCACCCCACCCCCACGCACACGCAGCAGAGGGTGAGGGGAAATTAGTATTTAATGCCCCGTGATTCAATTGAGGTTTTGAAATCATGAAATGTAACGGTTAGTCTGGTGATCTGCCTGCTTTTAAACCTGGCAGAGGAGGTGAATATAACCTGTCTTAACTGAAATTTCTGGATTAAGTAATGTAATGTCCATCCAATGTTAACCCTGGGAACTCCTTGCTGCTGACTGGGTTATGCCCTGGCTCCACCTACTGTATCCCTGGCTCCGCCTACCATATCCCTGGCTCCACCTCTAGACTAAGCTCTGCCCCTAGGCTAGGCTCCGCCCGTAGGCCCGCCGGCAGCAAAGCCACAGGCAAGCCAGCCCAGCCTTACTGCCCCAGTGCCCCTCCAACATCAAAACCCACCAGCCGCCCCTGCCTCTTTCCAGTTCCTGGATCTGGCCCCTGAGGTTAGGGGAAGGGAGCAGGGATGAGGGCGTGAAACAAGGACAGATCCATGATCTGGATCTCCTCTTCTTGAGCATACACCTTCAGCATCCCACCCCAATTTCTATCTGGCCCTAAGAATTAGTATTAATTTTCAAAGTGGCTCCTGGGAGGGAAAAGGTTGCCCATTCCTGTGCTAGACCATGTGCAAAGTTGCAAACGGAACCAAAGGGCATTTTCAGCCCCGCTAGGGCTTACAGTATAAGCTGCGAGACAACAGGTGGATGCAGCACCCAAAGGGATGAGCACAACAGTAGTAGGACATGTATTGGACAAAACTTGTGTTGGCTCTCTGCATAGGAGCGAATTTTACACACGAATGATGCAGTTTCAGGTACTAAATACAATCGCAGACACTACTCTGCAATACTTTTTCTTTTCCAAAGGGGACAAAAATATTAATATAAACAGATGAACTTCCCAGCCAACGTTGAGTAGGCCAATGGAACACAATGCTGAAAAAACCTATTTCAAGAGTAGGCAAAGCTTCCTGATCCCGAGAGCTGCATCCATTTACCACAATGGGGCCAAAGTTGTCAAGCTTTGAGATTATTTTGCATTGAACCTCAAGAACCAGCACCATGTGCTAGGAGCTTTATGGACTGTGTACTGTAGCGGTAGGGAATCCTTTCCCTCCCATGGCCCACTTTGAAAGTTAGTACAAGCTCCAAAGATCACATAGGGAGTTGCAGGTGGAAAAAGGAGGGTCCAGATCATGGATCTGTCTCTTATCATTGTGTGTATGACCTCCTCTCCGCTCCCTTACCCTGAGCTCCAACTTTCAGTGCTTGGGGGTAGGAACTGGAAAGGGTCAAATAAAAACTAGCAGCTTGCTGCATTTGGCCCCCAGGCCTTAAGATCCAATCCTCACCCCTGGTGTACTGTATCCAATGTCCAGTGGGTTGGAAACTGTGCAGAAAGCTGAAATTAATCTTTCAGGCAAAGACTGGTCTCAAGAATGACGTATTAATCGGAATAGAGAACACTGCCATGCATTGTCCATCTCCACCCTGTACCTTATTACAGACAATATGCAGAGTGAGAGATGTGAATGCATGGATGAAGGAAATGTTAATAATGTAGCCCAGGGATCTCCCTAAGCTAAAAGAGCCATGACAGAATGCGGTCATCATATCAAGGGCTGCTTCCAGGCTGTTTATAAATGGGTGATGCTAATGTATAGAGATTTGCCTTAGAATCTGGTACTCCCAGGCTCCTGCTTTCTGCTTAGATGGAGTCTGACCTAAAGGTGGAGTCTTTACTTGGAAACCTTGTGCAGGATGTACTGCACTGGGAGACTTAACTTGCTTCCTTTCAAGATCATGAAGCAGCTGGCATATAATATGTGCTAGCAACTAAATCTTTTTAATCTGTTCACACAGCATCACAAGCACAGCAGTGGGGAGGAGAGCAAGGCATTTGCTCAAGGAAAATAATAGTTTTTGAACATAAACAGTCAACAGTGAACCAGTGAGACCCACTGTCATTAACTGCTGTGTGTTTATGGATGTTACCAAGTCAAATATAGTACCTATGTTTAAGAAATGGAGTGGATGAGTTTTCTGGTCATATTAATGCTTTTTTCTTTACTTTTCCAGGGCATAATCTGATTCCTAGAAGATATTCTACTCACTCACTGTGCCATTGGGCAGGTGCATAGACTGGGAAGCATGAGATTACAGAAAAACACCTCTAAAAAAAAAGTCTGTATTTGGCTCTCAAGATTTCTAGTCTAACAAAGCCCAGTCAAAGGGCTAGATGGTGGAGACATGTTCTGCCCTGTGGCGTGCTGTGTAGCAGCACCGTGTTGGAAACAATTAAATGCAGAAAAGGAGCTGGTTTTTAAAAGCACAACTTTTACTATGGCTGTTTTTACAAGGATCCCCCACCCCCCCAAATTTGGTGTGCGGGTAGGTGTGCAGTGGGGGGAGGGGGGGGCATCCATGAAAATGCTGCGATGGTGAGGGGGGATGGGTGGGGGTACATGCGTGCTCCCGCGAACACCTACCTACACCCATCTCCCACCACCCACCCATGGAGCCATCTGGCAAACCAGAGGAGACTCCATGGGTGAAGGTGGGTGTGCACCCATGGGAACAGGTGCACACCCACCTCCACCCACCGCTGGCACACACACACCCATCCCCCCACCCACCACTGTCTGTTTAAAAAGGGCCTTTGTCACTTGCCTCTTCGTTCTAGGGGGGAAGTAATCTGCTATGACCTTTAGCAAGAGCAAATAGCTACCCTCTAGCAAGAGCAAATAGCTACCCCTTATCTACCTAGTTCAGCTGTGATAGCCAGTGCATTGAGGGCTTAGCCTGCTGCCAGGGTCCAGAGAGAGGTACTCGGGGATGTGCAAAAATATTAGAGCAATTGCAGTCCCTTTTATCCCTCTCTATGGCCGTAATAGAGCCACACCAGTTTGGCCCTAAATAATTTCAGGTGACAGTGCATTGCTAACTGATATAACATTTGTGAACATGTCTCCCACAGCAACCCCTTCATTTCTGATCTCTTGGTCCTTGTCGATTGAAAACCTGTACAAGACAGTCCTGGGAACTGAAATTCATAACTCTCCCAACACCATAACCAATGACTAAATAGAGACATTGGCTTCATTACTAACCCTAACTCTTGCAGGCTTGTCATTAGCCACCCTAGTCATTTAAAATGAAGTACCTGCCATACGATAATCCAGGAGTTCCCAAGAAATGCAAAGTATATCAAATATCAATCTAGATTACACCCCCATTTGCAGATGGCACTATCCAAGTTGGGGTCATGACCAACAGTTTGGAAACCTCTGTCCTAATCAAACTAGCCCCTTTGTATGTTGGTCAGGTTGTACGTTGTCCTTCTTATGGTGGCCAGTGCAATTCTACCTTCTGCTGTCTGCCTGAGGAACTCTGTGAGCCTGAAAACTTGCATTCTCTCACCAACAGTCTTTGAGGGGCACTGCCCCAAACGTCCTGCAGGGGGAGCCGCCACTGGTCTCTCCCTGTGTTCCCTCCTTCTTTCCCCTCCCACGTACATCTGAGATCATAAGCCTTCTGAGGCAGGGGCCTGTCTCTAATCATAACTTGTTATGTTGGCCAGTGCTATCTTTTACATGTTCAGTGCTAAGCACATTGCTGGTGCTATATAATAATAAATGAACGTAAATAATGTCAGGTAACGAAGCTGGCCTGATTTACCCAGCTGTTGGTCTGGGTCTTCAGGTCCTCAAAGATTTATTTATTTATTTACATTTCTATGCTGCACTTCCCCAAAGGCTCAGGGTGGCTCACAATAGTAAAAATAATTAAAATGCATACCAAAATATATAAAATGCATACCATAAAAAGTGGGTGGGTGTGAGATCAGAGAGGAATTGTACACTTTTGGGTGGTTTGGAAACCAGGAGATTGATTCTGATGTGGTTCAGACTTAGTTGGAAAAAAATTACCTCGCAGAGGAGAGGACTGCTATGATCTCACTTCCCCATCAGGTATGCATCCTGTCCACAGCATCCTGATTCCTAGATTTCTGGTCTTGGGGGGAAAGTATTAGTCTACATGGATGTAAATAAGAAGCAGAGGCAGGGGATAAAGGACGTATCTTTAGAAGCAAAGCAAAAAAAAAAAAAAGCAGGTCTTGGAACAGGTTTACATAAACCAGGCCACTAAACTCTTACATGCTGATGGCAAATCATTGGATGAAAGATTAATCAGAGAAAAAACAGATCTCAAAAATAGTCTTATGGGATCAGAATACGCCTTGTGGTATTCTGCCATGCTGGAGAAGAAAATGCCAAAACAAAGGGTGAAAACAGACATGACGCTAACACTGCTTTAACATTTCTTATGCATGTTGCAGGGCTGCATAGGGCACCAATACAGCCCCGGAACATGCATAAAAATATTAGAGGAATGTTAAAGTGGAGTTAGCATCATGTTTGTTTTCACCCAAAGATTGGCGATTGGCCCAAGGTTCACATGAGACTGTATACATCTATTACAATACCAGCCTTAATATACCCTTCCCACATGTTGAGGTTTAATAATAATTGATTATTAATAATAATTTCTTTCCATAGCACCTCCCTGCCAAATGGTGCTCAGAGTGGTTCACAACATATAAGACAATATAAAATCCATTTAAAATAGAAAACCACTTAAAAACCATTTGTAAGGGGAAGGTAAAGAGGAAGGAGCAAACACATTAAAGGGAACTAGCAATGGAACTAAATGCACCTGGAACGCACCTGGAAAATAAGTCTTCAAGTGCTTTTTAAAGATGAGGAGGGGAGAAATGAGATGGACATGTGGAGGGAGCATGTTGCCCACTGAAGGGGCCACCACAGCAAAGGCTTGATTGCCGGCCGACTTAAGGTTCAATGGCAGGATCCCCAAACAGCAGGCGGGTTCTAAGCACAGATAACTATGAGTGCAAGGCTCCAGGAGCAGGTCTCAAGTATAGCCCAGGCCTATAGCATTCAGGGCCCAGAAAAACCAGCAGAGCAATCTTCAATCCGTTGCTCTATAGGCAGCCAATGCAGAGAACAAGAACACAGGGAGGGTGCAATATCATCATGGCTGTCCAAACCGGTAAGTACCTTTATCTGCTTCTGTTCTCATCTTTGTTACAAGAATTAGGAATGAGAATCAACTACAGAAGGACAGGGCTCAGGTGAGCTTTAAGGAAGCTGTCCGAGGCCACAGAGTCCAGTGGCAGATCGGTGGATGAAAATGCAGACGTTCTTGGCTCTCAGTTCCATTCCCTCCTTAGACTATGCTGGTGAAAGCTGTTCTCAGGAAACTGATTCCACCCGGGTAGGCAGCCGTGTTGCTCTCAACTGTGAACCAGTCCTTAGCTGTCATCTTGGTCTCAAGAGCAATCCGGCATCAGCATTCATTTTAGGATGTATGAAAGTTGCCCAATAAATAAACAAACTGTGAAACATGTATAAGTAAAAAGAAAACCATGCCCTGCAGACCTGATGACCGCAGGGTCATCTCACTTTACAGGAGATGGCAAAGTCTGCAAATGTGACTTTCGTTGCCAGTTATTTCAAGACTATATTCTTTTAAGGGAACATTTGTTTAAGTATGGCAGAAGGACAGGGCTGAGGTGGAAGTCACAGGCAGAAAGTGGTTTGCGTGGCCAAGGTGGTGGGGTTGAACCTTTTAACCTTGTGAAATGACTGGACATAGGCAAGTTTCTGTAGGTGATATGCAGCTAGCCCAGAGCATTCTGATATGAGGATGGGTACCAGCTTTAGCCAAAGGACTGGTCTTCATCTTCTAAGGCTCTTTCAACCCTCTCCCAATTGTTGTTGTAGGTGTTACTGTAGTGCAAATAACAGTACTATCTTTCCCCCTTAAATCTGGGTGTTTAGTTTTGGCGCATACCTCCAAATAGTCCCTAATTAGGAGGGATAGTACTTCCCTGGGTGCTGAATCCCCATGCCAATGGGGATTTGATGGAATGACAAGAAACTAAGGCCGCATTCACATCTGCAGTGGCGGTGCAAAATCCTGCCCTGACATGCACGAGAGAAGCCGCAACAGATCCCTGTTCGCACGAGCTCTTTTCCTGTCATCCGGCTCCTCCCCGTTGCTGTGTCTTCCCTCTCCTCACCGCTCTCTCTAACGCCACTGCCACCGCAGATGTGAATGCGGCCTAAGTGGAATGAGAAGCAGGAAAGCTTCTGTCTTTCTTTATGCCTTTGGGCTGTTGGGAGGGGTGTATGTGCATATATGCATGAGGGGCAGGGCTTATTAGCTGAGGGGATTGGGCTTGTTCCTCTTTGGATGCTCAATGTTAGAAGGTATGCTGGTGTATTGGTTTGTGCTTGTCTCTAATGATGACCTTTCATCACTCTCCCCCAGAGCCTTTCTCACCAGCAAGTAGTGATTGCAAGGAGAATAAATTATTGTTGAAGCAATGGCATGTCCAAAGTGCTGTTTGGAGTGGAAGTTCTTGGCTGTTAAATGGCTGAGAACAGTTCAGTAGTTTATCTTAGCTAGGGGAATTTGCCTGACTCTGAATATAGTTAATCAAATTTGAAATTTCATCAGGATGCTAAGGTAAACACCCTTTTCTGATGAAAAATACCACTGGATCTTTAATGGCTACAAGAGGTCATGACCTAAGATTTATATCTCATTTGTTTGTTTCTCTCTAAGAGCTTATTGAAGCTTGCATGAAGACTTTTCTAAGATTCTTTCCAACGCCCACAGGCTCTCATGATGTATAGCATACTATACTGATGTCAGACGCAGGAGAAAACAGCTGTCTCATAGCCTTGTTTCCTGCAAAATGGAAATAACCCTGTAATATGAGTTCCTATAGCACTCATGTTCCCATGAATTCTTCTACATAAATGGTTTCCTCCTCTTCACAATGATTTGTTCAGCAGAAATGATTTCTTCATCTTGATTTAGTAACACTCTTCATAATTCAAGGGCAACCCTACAAATGCATCTTCCACCGTAGGAGGTTTTTGAAGCTTTTTTCATACGCTGAGAACCAAACTAAGTAGAAAATGGGGGGGAGGGGGAATCACCTTCCAAGACCTGTGGCCAGCATTCTCTGTTTTTTCTGCTGAAGTTGATGTCATCTCTGACACCTAAAACTGACCAGGAAGCTGCCTGAGGTGTTAGTGATGTCATCCTTTAGAGGAAAAACATGACACCATGAACTCAGGTCTTGGCACGTCCAGTGAGTATGGGAGGATCTGTCTCTATGCAGTTGTGGTGCTGAAATGGGACTTCGTATGGGAGATTTGCTCCACTTAGTTTCTGCTAATGAAAAGTGAATATTTCATTATAAAGAGAATGTTCTCAATTCACATCTAAACTCTAGTGTGAGGTACTGCACATTCACAATACGCCCCAGCTCCCCACACTACAGTTGGATTGACAAGCCTGGGCTTGGTTATGCTCAAGGGCATAGGGGCAATGGGTGTTCCTCCAGGGGCCTGCACGCTGCATGTTTATGGGGCAATTTTACTCAGCCTCATGAGGGACTCCTCAGAAACATTTTCAGGCTCTGCCAGTTTGCAATAGGAGCCTGGCTTACATTAACACGGGGGGAAATTTAATTTTATAATCTTAGAGGGATTAGGTAGAGCACCAGAAATATGACATTACATCTCTTTAATGTTTCACTGACCGTGCATGTGGCTAAAGCAGAGGTTACACTAAAACCTGAGGTTGACCTTAATTACAACTATTAGTCTTAAGAACTGTATTATGGTTGTCATTTGCACTGCAACAGTGTTTTAAAGGACCCAGTCATGATGTGCATCTCGATGGGTAAAACCAGACGTGCGGGTGGCCCGGCAGCTCCCCAGGTTGGTGGGTGACACGCGACAGACGTGCCTGTGACCCCTGGAGGCCAGAGAGCCGTCCTACCGCCCCCATACCCTGGGTAGGGCAGGGAAACACAGCAGATGTGTGGGTGGGTGGCCCTGCCCCCACTCCCATCCCCATGCCATGATGGGCAGCCATGGCACATGGTGGCCCCCACCCCGCAGGAGGCCGAACCGAAGCACTGGCCTACATGGGCAGCCGTTGGTCCAGAATGGGAGCCTGGGATCTTCCAGAGGACACATTCTGGACTAGTCAGAGCCACCTACCTGCCCTGGGGCAGCCATGGGCTAGCATCCGGTGGCAGGGGGACAGAAGTGAAGGGGAGTCCCTGGCCCAGTTGGGCCATAGCATCGCGTCTGTTAACTTTTTACCCATCGTGATAGGTGTCTTACAGACACATGAAGAAGTCAAGATCTGATGCCTGTATAATCTAATTTTCACATGTATCTTCCTAGGGAGAGCAGACATTCTAGAATGCACCTCCTGTAGATGATACATTTCTCATCAAACCCCATGCCTGAATCTAAATGAGTGAGCTATAGAACTTATTATTTGATAAGCAGCACTTAAAATATGCATGGCTGGATGGCCAAATGTACACAATGTGGATAGCCCATGGGTCAGATCCTGAACTGGTGTAAATTAGTGCAGCTCCATTTACATGATAGGTTAGAGAATGTAAATAGAAGTAGAACAGGCTCTCTAGCAAGCTGGCTGCTGTTTTCTATCATTCACACTTGCCAAATAAAACCCACAGGTGAAGAAGCATCCTAAAAATGAACAACAATATTTTATTAAGCATTATCTGGATTATTTCAGAAGTCATAATAACGGCTTTGCTTTGGGTTTGGGGCAAAGGTTTCACTTCACTCCAGCAATTTGGGCTAAACCAGTCAAATCACATATAGCATATATTTATTTATTTGTTTATTTATTTATATTTATATGCTGCCCTCCCCATGCCTACGGCATCTCAGGGCGGCTTCCAACAGAATATAAAACAATTTTTAACATTGTTTTAAAACATCTTAATTAAAACAAATTTTAAACACCCCCCCACAGAAATTAACACCTCCACCCCCCAGCCTCCCCTCCAAAGGGGAAATTAACCCCCAAAATAAGCTAAACACATTAATCCCAGCATGTTTGGTCAAAAATTCAGGCCTGTTCATGCTCCCAAATAAAAGTTACTCAAGGGGGAGCACCCAGAATTTGTAAGGAATACAAAAGTGAGTAATCCCTCAAGTTTCAACAGTCCTCCCACTGATGCAGGCAGATCAAAGGGAACAATGGGTGCAGCTGGGCAATGAATTTTACTGGGCTAGTCAGGGATGAAAATCTCATGGAAAGGCGGAGGCTTGAACAGTTAATTCCTTCGAGTTTTTGGTATGGCTGTAAATGGAACATGGCAAAACTCAAGGATTACACAGCAAGATCAGAAGGGGCATAACCCTGCACCACGCCCAAAATTTGTAGCTGACAATTTTGATAACATTAGAATGAAAAGCATTTATTATTCATTCTCTAACTGAAAAGCGATGCATTTTATATTTTACATTATTACTCGTCTAAAGCTAGTTTTACTGACTTTCAGCAAGGACTATTAAATGAAGCTCCAGCCAAACATTCAGCTCAGGGATGCTTCTAGCAGATTATTTTTTAAATTTATTTTTATATTTATTTTTCCATTTGTATCCCGCCCCTCCTGCGAACAGCTCGGGGCGGCTAACAAGTTCATAATAAAAACAATTTATATATATACAAAAATAAAAACATTACAGTACAACAGACTGGAATAATAATAAATAAGGGTGGGGGAAGATAAAACACCCCCTAACCCCCCACACCCCCTCCTCAAAGGCCTGGGCGAACAGTCAGGTCTTACAAATATACCGAAATGTTAAAAAGGCTGGGGGTCAGGCGAGCTTCCTCCGGGAGGGAGTTCCAAAGGCGCGGCCCAGCCACCGAGAATGCCCTCTCCATTGTGGCCCATCAAGTGGAAGATTGCAAAGTCTCTTTAAGATGTCTCTCCATCCCTCTTCCTTCAGACCATTATTTATGCAAATATATAGACTTCTTGAGAAATATATGGAGCACTCCTGTTGTGGCTTTGTTGGATTTCTGTGCTTCATGAAGGGCCTGATTCAGCTCTCATTGGGTTAGGACTTGGATTCAGCCCAAGGTATGTTAATCCTTACCAGAAACAGTAGATTGCGTCCTGTAAAGTGACTCGAACGAATTTCCAAGGACTGTATTTCCCAATCTTCCTGGTGCGTTGACTTAAATGCAAATAAATTCCACACTCTTATGTAGGCAACAGTTTAAAGCACCCACAATTCTGATGGCTCGTCTGATAAGTTCACCAAATGAATGACCAGAAGGAGTGAGCTGTACAATCTTATTGCCCTATTAGAATTCTGAGTGAAGAATCATCATAGATTTTTGATTCACTCCTTAGAGCAGGAATTGGAAGTCAAGGGGCCTAGGTTATATTAAATCCCCAGTTGCGCTGCTGCCTTACCTTTTGACTTTGTACAATATATGGTAACCTTTCTGTCTCTCAGGCCTGTCTATATGCAGTGTTTTCACTGCATGAACTATTTCATTTAGGGGTGGGATTGTTTTGCCGATATGTTCCTTGTTCCACTGGGGCAAGTCCCTAGTGCAGAAGCAGTTCTGCCAATGTAAATTTTATACCGTGGCGTTAGAACTTGTTCATGTAGTTTTACATGGAACAAAGAGTTTATATGGACTGCGGCTGCTTTCACGTGAGATGGTGTCGCCTGTGATTTTTCTTGTTCCTGCAATCTTAAAATCACATGATTTGTTTTCTTGGAACCCCTCTCACTCTCACACAAGTTTTTTTCTTTGCACAGTTTACATAATTTCAGAATCTACCATTCTTACGATTTTGTGCAATTTTTGTGCTCCCCTTTCTGCCCTGTGCCTGCGAAATGACCTCAGAGCAAGATTGAAATCCACAAGGCAGAAGTGGATTGAAATTAACAGGATGGCAGTACAGCAAAGTGAAATTAACAAAATGGCTGAAATTAAGTAGCCGGGAATAAACCACAGCTCCATCCTGCAGGTTTCCATGCCGCTATCCTGTGATTGTAATACCAGCAGGTATCCCCACACTCCCAATTTTGCACAACCATAACACCTGACACTGTAAGTGTAGGATTTCAAAGCCTGGCAATGCGCGAGCAGTCAAGGAATAACTGGTTTGGGACGAACACAGAACATTAGTGCACTCACATGTGCTGGTAACTTGTGGGAGCAAATTACAATCCTGCAATTAGCATCTCGTCTGAAAGTAGTCTGTCTCTACCCTGGTATCTTGCACTGTTTCAAAATTGAATTGGTTCTACCAGTGTAAAATCTTACAGTGCTTCAGCTTTTTCATAAAGTAAATATGCTGAAACCTTCTTAATGAAGGAAGGAGAGCACATTCTCCTATCTAGTGCCAGATGGCAAACAAATGTTTCTGAATAAGGGTTTAATCCACCTTTGGCCTCCTGCACCTGGGCTGCTGAACGCCTCTGGCGCAAATCCCGCTCCCACCCTGACTTCCTCCACTTTAAATTCTCCCTCTCCTCCGCTATCTCCTTGGCGAGGCAACACTACTATGCCTCCCGGGTTGAATCCTACTCTCGTGACCCTCGCCGCCTCTTCTCCACCTTTGACTCCCTTCTCAAGCCCCCCTGCCCCCCTCCCCCTCTTCCCTCTCTGCTCAGGATCTTGCATCATTCTTCACCTCAAAGATTGACAAGATCCGCCAGGACATTGCTTCCCACCCATCTCCTCTCCCCGCTCCCTCTCCACCCCCTCCCCCCACTCTCCTCTCCTTCCCTCCCGCCTCCCTCGAGGAAATCTTCTCCCTGCTCTCTTCTTCCAACGCCTCCACCTGCCCTCTCGACCCAATCCCCTCCCGCCTCCTCACCTCCATTGCTCCCACTGTTGCCCCCCCCCCCTACATGTCATTAATCTCTCCCTCTCCACTGGCTCCTTCCCCTCCGCCTTCAAGCATGGCACTGTCTCTCCCATC
>QEPC01010167.1:1591951-1608111 GCA_003113815.1 Sphenodon punctatus
TGAGGTTTTGAAATCGTGAGATGTAACTGTTAGTCTGGTGATCTGCCTGCTTTTAAACCTGGCAGAGGAGGTGAATATAACCTGTCTAACTGAAATTGCTGGATTAAGTAATGTAATGTCCATCTAATGTTAACCCTGGGAACTCCTTGCTGCTGGCTGAGTTATGCCCTGGCTCCACCTACCGTATCTTTGGCTCCGCCTACCGTATCCCTGGCTCTGCCTCTAGGCTAAGCTCTCCCCCTAGGCTAGGGTCCGCCCGTAGGCCCACCGGCCCGCCCGCAGCAAAGCCACAGGTGGGCCAGCCCAGCCTTACTGCCCCAGTACCCCTCCAACATCAAAACCCACCAGCCGCTCCTGGTCCCTATTCAGAAAGGCCAGTTAAACCTGTGCTTAACTTTAAGGCCGTTTTCAAACAGGCTGGAAGAAGCCATGGGGGTGGGGGGGATGGGGGTGTGCCGTGGCGGGTGTGTGGCACGGGTGTGGCCCATCACACGGATGTACGCCCATCTGCACCCACCTCCACCGATCTTCGCACACAGAGGCACCTCCATTTTGTCCAATGCCTCCAGGGTGGGGGGGATCGGTGGAGATGGGTGGAGCATGTGAGCATGTATGCACCCCTACCCACTTCCACTGGCTGTCACATGGACCCTCCCCCCCCGCCCACCCAATCGCACACGTGGGCCTGGGGTGGGGGTGTCTCATGTGAAAAGGGCCATATTATGCACTTCCTGAATTAAGGTCTTAACGTGCTATCCTTCCCAGGAGTAGTCGCAATCTTTCAAATACTGACATAGCAGTTCTCAGTGAAAGCGTTGTTCACAGTCATGGCAATGCTTGCAGAGTGACGATTTAGAGGAAATGCTTTGGAAGTTTATTTCTTTTCTTTAAATATAGTATTCATACAATATTGTTGAAACTACTGTAATCAATTGCAGCAGTGCTTACTTAAGGGCATGTAAAATATTAATGCACAGCCTTCCTGCTACACCTTCTAGCTAAGGAGCTTGAAGAATTTCAATAACATTAATTATTAAAACCAAAAACCATGCCTACCATATAGGGTGGTAGCATCGTTACCAGCTTTAAGATGAATAAAATATTTTATTTTTTTTAAATGAGACTATCTTGCAAAATGCCATAAATAAGCACATTTTTAGGGGCATGTGACAAATGGTGAAAACTTATGTGGAGATATTTTTATAATCAACAATTTATCCAAGTCACTGCTAAAGACAAGAAAACAACCTCCTTTCTGATCTTCTTAGCAGTCTTCTCTCTGATCTTCTTCTGGTCTCCCTTCTCCCCCGTAACTAAGTTAAGCATATACACATGCAACTTCATAGATGTATTCCTGTCTCTCCTTCTGTTACCCTCCTCTTTGATTACTGTAAAGCACCAGGGGCATTGCTTGTGCTATATAAATATTAAATGATAATACAGAAGCCAGTCTTCTGCTTTACCCACAACATCATACTTCATCTGCCTAAAAATGGACATCATTAGCATCATGGTCCTCATAGGCTTCCAGGTCATCATGCATGATGATATGATTCAAATGTCACAAGGCATCTTCATGGTGTAAGCCCCGCCCTAAGCTGCTCTGTGAGCAGGAGGGTGCGTGATAGAAAAATTGTAAAATAAATAAATAAATAAATAAATAAATACATTATTTATTTATTTAACACACATGCCATAAACATTGTTATGTCTATCTAGGTCCATGATACACCATAATAGCCCTATAGGTCTATCTCAAATCAGCTTCTCAAATTTCATTTACATAGGGAAAAAAACACAACCTCAGTGGCTCATAAAAACAGGAGAAACACTATAGTTATGGGTTCTGTTCCCCAGCATAGAACCATGTAAGAATGTAGATACTAGACTTATTCAGGTATTGCTGGAAATTGGTCTCTACCCAGCCCTCTTTCTCAGTAGCACTGTGTCTTATGACCTTATTAAATAAACCTATAATAGTGCCTGTAATATTTTACTGGGTCATTGTGCCACAGAAACTAGTTGAGACAAAACCTTTAGATGTATGGAATCCAATCTCCTTCATTAAGTTCAGAAACACAAACAGAGCAAACCCAGCTGCTAGGGAATAGAGAAATGGAAGAAAAGCTGTGGCCAAATGCTTGCTGAGCACTCTCCATTTGGGAAGATCATCAAGAGTTTAGGAGTAGGAGGAAAGTCAGAGTTCATTGAGGGAGGCTGTGAGTGAGAATCTATCCCGTGGGCATGGGTGGGACTGGGAAGGGAAATCTATCCAAAGGGATCCCCAGGATAGAGGACTGGCTGGACAGTCTAGTAGGTCCAGCCTCCACTTAACCTTACTCCATCCCACGGATCCTGTGTGTATCATGGATAGTTGGACCGGTTTATCTAAGTGGAGGAAAGGCAGCTAAGCCAAGTATTGCAGTGAAAACATTGTGTCTTCCTTATCACCAAGTGGAATCTTGCTTTTTGAAACTAATTAAACTTTAGAGCTGTGTTCGTGCAGGTATTTCCATTAATTCCACATACTCATCCGGTGTGACCGTCACAAAGGTTACAAGGCTCCCAAGCTTTGAATGAGCAGTATCGGTTAAAGGTTAACACGTCATCTCTGTATTTCATCCTAAGCCTGCTTTGACAGGGTGCCAAGGAAATGTATGGAATGTGTGTCCCCCTCTCCCCAACTTTGACTGATTTGAATTTTTAAAAGCTATGGGCAATGGAGGATGTTTATGCCGCTGGAAGCCCCTTTTCTCCACAGATGTGTTGCCCAGATGCTTATGCGAGTGTCTGTATGCATTTGAAAGGACAGTTGTGGCTCCGTCCTTGACTGGTTCTTCTCCTACCTTTCTGACCGCTCCTTCAACGTGTCTCTTGCCAACTCCACCTCCTCCTCCCTTCCACTCTCGGTTGGTGTTCCCCAAGGTTCTGTCCTTGGCCCTCTCCTCTTCTCTATCTACTATACCCTGTCCCTAGGCAAACTCATTGCCTCCCATGGCTTCCAATATCACCTCTACTCTGATGACACTCAACTCTATCTCTCTACTCCCTCTCTGTCTCCATCTATTCAAGCTTGCCTCCCCAGCTGTCTCTCTGGCATCTCTATCTGGATGTCTCAATGTCAACTCAAACTCAACATTGCTAAAACAGAACTCCTTATCTTCCCCCCTCATCCTTCCTCTCCCTCTTCCCTGTCGATCCTCATCGATGGGGTCACCATCCTTCCCGTCCCCCAAGGCCGTAGCTTAGGCTTCATCTTTGACTCACCCCTTTCTTTTAAACCCTACATCGACTCTGTCGCCAAATCCTGTCGCTTCTCCCTGCATAACATTGCTAAGATTCACTCTTTTCTCTCTGTCTCCTCTGCCAAACCCTTGGTCATCTCTTGCCTCGATTACTGTAACTTCCTTCTCACTGGCCTCCCCCGCTCTCACCTTTCTCCCCTTATCTCCATCCAAAACTCTGCTGCCAGGGTCATCCATCTCGCCTGTTGCTTCAACCATGTTCAGCCCCTCCTCTCCTCTCTTCACTGGCTCCCCCTTCCTGAACGAATCCTGCACAAGCTCCTAGTCTTCACCTATAAAGCTCTTCACAACCTTGCTCCCCCTACCTCTCTGCACTAATTTCCCTCCGTACTCCAGTCCATGAACTCCGCTCCTCCTGTCCCCTCTCTCACCCTCCCACTTCGCCTCTTCTCCCCTAACCTCCTTTGTCCCGTGTCCCTAGCTGCCCCCATGCCTGGAACTCCCTCCCTGCCCACATCCGCCTTGCCCCCTCCCTTTGTACCTTCAAATCCCTCCTCAAGACCCACCTCTTCCGCTCTGCCCTCCCCAACTTCTTGCTCCCCTCACCTAACTCCTGCTGATACCCTCCATCCAGTACAATCTGTTACTTAAGGTCTGTGTACTCATATCCTCACCACATGGACCAACCAGCCATCACTCTTGAAGTAACTAAGCCAAGCGCATGCACCTGGGACCTCGCATCCTCATGAATATTACACTCCTTGTGTCTCCCTCTGTTCCCCTTCCTTCGTCTCCCCCACTCCCCCGGTCTCTCAGATTGTAAGCCCTAGGGCAGGGACCGTGCCTATTCCATTACTTTGTAAAGTGCCAGGTACATTGCTGGTGCTATATAAATGCTTGCTAATAATAAAATAATAATAAAAGTTCCTCAAATAAGCCAAGGGTCTGGAGGCAGCTAAATTCTCCCTGTAGGGCGGGGCAGGATCACCCCACCTTGCTGCCTAACCTTCCGTTCCCCCCACTTTTTTACTCTTCCACTTTAACTGCTGTGGGGAACACAAGGAAGAGAGAGTGTGATTGGCTGGGGTAGATGTCACTCAAACTGCAGAGTGAAGGACTGAGAACAGCAGCAGAGGGAGGTGGTGTTTGATTATCACATCACGATGATTACATGGCGGAGAGCTGTATGACTAGAGAGGTGAAAGCGGAAGGAGCCTGGCTGGGGCAACATGGAGGGACACCTAGGAGTTCGCCTAACTGCAAATACAGGCAGTGGGCCCAAGCTTCAGTAGAGACAAGGTTGGATCAATGGCATGTGGGCCTGGAAACTGGGACAGCCTGTGTGAGTGGGAGGATTAAACCGCGGAGGGGATAATCTATTGTGTGTGTATCCAGGGAAGGGGTTTGAGTACCGTGAACCTTATTGTTGTTAAGGGTTACAGCTAGACAAGGCATTGCTTTTATCATCTTTGCATTGTCTATTTCTGAGACTAAAGGTCTCACCTTCCCGTACCAGGAGCTGGGTGTACAGGAAGAGCGGATGCTGGGAATCTCATCTAACACATTGGTTGGGGCAGCTCCCACCAGACACCACCCACATGCCCTTAGTGAAGTTCAGGATGTTTTCAATGAGACAATAGCTTGCTGGAGTCCGTGTTCAGTCCGTGCAGCCCCCACTCACGTTTCTTTTAGACTGTAGAGCCAATAAACGAGCAACCCGCTGCCCGCATGTCATGTGCTGGTGGTAGCCGCCACCGGTGGTGCCAATCAGTGCTTTCCCTCTCCCCAACCCTGGCTCGGATGCAATGGGGGATGGGGGTCACACCTTCCCTGGCCGTGACTCCCCCTTTCCATCGTGCTCTCCTCTTGCAGCAGTGCTCACATGCTTGGGCAGCTGCAAGAGGAGGAGGTCCTTCCTGCACCCCCACTCTCTATTCTTTCTCCCCTCGCAGCCACTTCACAGCTGCGAGAGAGCGATCCGCTGTGAAGCGGCTGCAAGAAGAGACAGCGTGCTCAGGTGGCTGCGAGAAAGCTGTGGGTCAGCTATGAAGTGGCTTCAGGAAGAGAGGAGACAGCGGGGATGCAGGAACGACCTTCTCCTCTTGCCTCTGCTTCACTGCTTATTGCGCGTTAGCAGCTGGGCTAGGCACGACTCTGTGGTGCTGGCGGACCTGGATGTGCGCGAATCTAATAAACGGGAGGTGCATGTGTGGGTGTGCACTGGCACGCACTGGCCCACACTGTGGGCCCATAATGTCCTTGGATGACGCAGTGAGTGGGAGCTTTGTGCGGGTGAACATCTGATAAACACCTACTACACGGGCAGGCAAACACCCACCTGGGGGGTGCTAATGTGGGCTATCATTTAAATTTCACCCTTAATTGCTCTTTTTCTTTCATTGTTTTACTACAGAATACTGATAAACATCCAGTCTCATAACAATATCTGTGCCTAACACAGGCACCCATCCCCTTGCTAAGATGTACAGAGAGTCAGATAAATACAACGTGGCACAGGAGCAGAGATTAGCTATATTGAATTCACTGTCCTAATGCTTGTGAGTCTCTGCAATGGTGCTTGTGCCCCGTGGGCAGAGAGTCTCAGGAAGCATCACGGTCAGCTCGGGGCAGAGGTGAACATATGATGGGAGCCCCCCCGTTCACATCAGTGCTCAGTGTGGGCTGTACAGAAGCACTTATGCTAGTTAGGAACACAAGTCCTATTCACAATGGGTGGGATTTGTGCTTCTCACACCTTTGAAAATCCCACCCAGAAGTCTCGGTCTAGTCCTTGTCATCACAGTAAGCTGAGGAGGCTGATAAGCATCAGGACAGGTATACCTTGACTTGTTGGAGTCCTCACAGGATCAATTTTCCTCACTCCCCTGAGGGAGATGAAAGACATTCTGTGCAGTTTACTGTGCCTGCGTGGCTCTCACAGAACCTTAAAAACCAAGGCTGCGTGTGCAGAGCTGGCTGTACACAGGGGTCTATGTTCTGGACCCAGGATTTCAGAAAGGCACCATGCTCCCCTGGAACAGTGATCCGGGGATGCTGCAGGAGAGAGACTGGCAACTCTCCCTCTGGGCCCAGCCCTGGCCCTGCCCCCACCAAGTCTAAGGCTGTGTGGACTTTAAAGATCCCAGGGCACTCTCAGTCAAGGTGGTGTACTGTGGTAACAAGTCAAAGTCCATCCCAAGCCATGTAGCCCACTGAGCTGGCATCGCAAAGCCAGGGACCCCCGTTCGCTGCATTTTCCCCATTGGCTGCCCCTGCTTAAGACACTCAATTTTCTGAGGACTTGGGTGCACAAAGGTGCACCACGCCCAACCACCTCTGATTTCCCAGCCCAGTGCTGCCATAAAACCATTGGGTGGACTACAGACAGCTTTCTGATAGGAGAGTAGGACGTGAACTCCCAACTTTAAGGGATGTATTTGAGTGCCATAACACCCCCCACCCCGTGGCATAG
Organism: Sphenodon punctatus; assembly: GCA_003113815.1. Lineage (NCBI taxonomy): Eukaryota > Metazoa > Chordata > Lepidosauria > Sphenodontia > Sphenodontidae > Sphenodon > Sphenodon punctatus. The sequence goes on from QEPC01010167.1 coordinate 1,598,669, forward strand.
ATGCCTAAAATTGCCCCTCTCCAGTGCTGTACAGAAGTGGCTGGATGTTTTCCCTGCTGAAAACAGGTTTTGTGCTGAATGTAAAACTACCGGGAGGAGGCTGGAGAGTGTTGCTTTGTATATTTGCAGGTGTCATCCGCTCTGAGAGCCTGCAGCATAGACAAGAAGAACCCCCGCATCTCCTCTCGCCCCCTCCCCTACAAGCTCTGCCTAGAGCCTTATTTAGGACTGTGGGATCTTACCTGCTTTGCGGTGCAGCTGGCAGCGTCGGGGCTTGTGTCGGACTGTGTCAGGCAGGAAAATAAATCCTCTGCTGTCGCAGTCAGCGCAGTGTGAAAGGGGAGGTGTGTGCTGCTAATGCTGCTGCTGCAAGCTTCACACCCCCTGGACGGGATGCCTGTGCGGTTTCACTCACTGGAGCTCTCCCCCGCCAGGCTGAGGAGGAGGTTTTGTTTTCCTTCTCCTCCTGCTGCCGGGAGAGGAGAGGTGACGAGCCGCAACATGCACATCAGGTTGCTGCTGGAATTATTCCAAACTGTGCCCCCAAAGAGTGCTACTACCAGCAAAGCTCGGTACAAATTTGAGGCAGGTTGGGTTTGGCTAGCTTTCCCGCTCCTTTCAGCCTCTGGAGGGACCTTGTTATGGTTAGAAGGAGGCAGGCGCCCCCCCCCCAAGACCACAGGTTGACACACAGCATAAAAATAAACCCCAGACAATTATCGGACAGACAGCAAGGTCAGGAAAGAAGAGAGAAAGCGGGCAAGCCGCCGTCAGCCAGGAAGCACTGCAGCACAGAAGTAAATCATGTTCGAATGGTTTTCCTCCAAGGGACTGGACCACTGGTCTCTGCCTAATAGGCTTGTGTTTATTTTGAGGCTTCCATTGCCAAGGAAACGGTGGGTTGTGGTGAAGTGGGGTCAGGAAAATGGCTGCAGGAAAAATAAACCCTTTTTTTCTCTTCCCAGATTTTTGCTGCATAACATTGTATACAGGATTTGTTGGTTTGGTTTTTAATTGCTCGTATAACAGTGGCAAGGTTCTAGCCGTTATCAAATTCTAGCCTTGTTTTGGAGAGATACAGGCAGCCCCATTAGGCTGGGCTCTGTCTAGATAGCAGATGTCTTACAGCATTGAAACAGAGAGTGAATGGAAAGCACAGTTGCAGATGGTCAGGCTGTAGAGATCAGGGCATGCCTGATGTAGGGTTTCAGCAGAGTGGGTGCGGTGATACAGAGGCTGGTCATGCTCACACCATTGGGGTACACCAGACGCCTGTGAATTAGGGAAATGGCTGAAGCTTGGGAAAGCATCCCAACATGCAGATGCTTCCCTGACTCTTTTATGGAAGCTCTTTAGTCCGCCCCACCGGGCTGGACATCTCAAAGGAATAGGCTTCTTTGAGAGATTTGGGGCATGTCTGATCACAGCAGAAATTTTGTCCTGTTTTGTCCTATTGGGGCATTTGAGAAATGAACTGAAGCCTTGTCTCGATTTAGATCTTTTTTTCTGATGCACTCACTAACACCCCTCAATTAAGTTCTATTTGAACACAATTAAGTTCTGTTTTATAACATGTTAACAACTACTATAGGCATTTAAAAAAACCCAAAAATCTTAGCTAGTCATCATCAACCCTAGAGTTAGCAATGTGATTTTAAAAAATGCACACCGTTTTTTTCTTAATCTAGCAAGACATCCCTGTGTTTTGATGCTTCTCATTTCAGTTAGAAATTGGTAATAAATAGAAAATCTCTTAGGCAAGCGTTTATTTTTCACAACCTGAAAAAGCTAGAGGAATGTCTCTGGGATGGAATGTGCCTTTTTTACTCAGTTCATTCTCCCTTGACTACAGTAAGACAAAGCTCTTCAGATTCTACCCCTACAATATCGTACCTCACATTGACATAGTGCTGTTCAGCCCAAAGCAATTTAGCTGCTATTATAAATCTTGCCTGCAGGTACCATTGCCTGGGCCTCTAAAGCACAACCATCTTTGGGGTGGAGCACGACACGCAGACACCCCAGTGGAAGAGGAAGCGGAAGCGGTTCAGTGCTGAGTTCTGAGTAGCAGTGAGCAGCCTGCATATGCACTCAGCTAATGGCAAAAAGTCCGTAAGATCCAAAGTAACTTGTCCAAAGCTCATTAGCAGCTGTTCGCAAAGGAAGACTTTCCCCATCTCACTATCTGTCTATACATGCTAGACAAGGCATGTGCGTGACAATTTTGCATTAGCAAAAAGAACTGGCTTCCCTCTCACTCTTCCTCATTCAAGTCCTGCCCCGCATATAAATGGAAAGCTGCTCTGCACTGGTTGAGTGCTTTACCTCGCCAGTCCTTCCCTGATATTTTCCAGGACCTGTGGTTAACAGCTGCCCTCAGCATATGGTAATAAACCTCCCCTGCTTGCTTCTTCTAATGTCCTTCTCCTGCTCTCAGCCAAACAAACGCCTCTCGGTAACCCACAAACATTGTATGTTTTTATTGGGCTCACTGGAAACACAATAAATACCTAATTAAGAACCACTTTCTTCACACACAGGGGTGAGCTTACCTTCTCTCTCTCATGTGTGTGTGTGTGTACAATGTACATGCATGTGCACACACACAAACAAACAAATGAACACACACAGACAGACAGGTTGACAAATGAAACCTTAGCCCACACCAGGCGGGTGTCGGCCTGCCTGTTTATTAGGTGTTCATCCCCACCAGCCACATGGCCACCACCCAACAGTCATGCAGCCCCACTCACAGCAGGGTCTTGGAGCACGCATAGCTTGCCATATGGGCAAATGTGTGCCCACGTGTCCGTGTCCCGCCAATTAAGTTGCATGCAGTACCTCTGCGTGTCCATGTCCACCAGCGCCATAGAGCTGGGGTCAAAAATCCTAGAGCGTCCAAGGAGTGACTGGTTCCTGCCCTTCTCTCTGCTCTTGCTCTCCCTGGCACTGCCAGTGGGGGCTGCCCACAAGCACATGAAATACATGCAGGGGGCTGCCCATTTATTAGGCTGGATGCACTAAGCATGAGTAGGGGCTGAGTGGGGATTGCATGGACCAAACCCAGACTGCAGCAGACTATGTGTCATTCGTTTTCACCCACAGACTCTATATAGCTCACGCCACTCCCTTTCCCAAGAAGATCAAGAACGAACAACAACATAAATTATTTCCTCTAAACCACATTTCTTGCAGAGCTGTTTAAAATGATCCCCATAGAGACCCCATGAAATGAGGTTTGGCTGCACACTCTCCCTGGAGTGATGGTCTCTACAAAGCTCAGCAAGTGTTCAGTCCGATGCAACCTGGAATTGAACATGAAACGGAGACGTTCCCCCCAACCCCTTTAAATCCTAGTTTTCTGTTACCGTTGAGCAAATCTGCCTCTGGCCTTGATGCAGAAGGAATAGAGTAGCCCCATTTGTTCCCTCTGTGAAACACACCCAACTACTGAGCCTGCAAGCTGTACTGGGATTATAATCACCACAAACACATTGCAGATCACTTAGGAGAGGGGGATGTGAATGCAAAAGCCCATCTGAAAGCTTTCTTCACGCTGCAGCCAAGACACAAAATCAAGGGGGAACCCCAAAGTCTGGAAAGCCAGGGTGGCGACTGCCATGGTGTTAAGACTCACCTCTTTGGTCAGGCACTGAGGCACTTTGTGGCTAGCTTCTGCTCGGGTACGGACAGGCTGCCGGAAAGCAGGAGCAGCAGTGCTGAAGCTGAGTTCCTTCCTCAGTGCGAAGCTGCTGCCTAGCTTATGTTTGGAAAGTCAGTGGGGGGGGGGGGGGGTCCACTCCCATCACTGTCTTCTTCCCTGGGGGTGAAGGAGGCCCTGAAAGGAAACACAAGGGAAAACATGCCAAAAAAAGACTCTGCAGGAATGTGGCATCCCTCAGCCTGGTAGGGGATTTGAGACCCAATTAAAATCTGGCCTCTGTTACCACCCAGGAAGGGATTGCAGGATAGAGGGGCTCCTGAGGCAGGCCGTCCCCCTGGAAGCTCACAGCGCTGCACTGGCACCCACCTAGGAGCAACTGTGGAAATAAAGATAATCATTTGCTTTACCAGGTATTTTTTTCTCACGCATGATCTTGTTTTTGGACTTGGCCCAAAGGCTATTCTGGGGCTGGAGTCAAGCCCAGGTGGAAGGACAGCCTGCCTCCCCCAGCTGCTTGGAGGGCTCGCATAGGAGTGCAAACCGGCTGCCTTGATGATGGGGTGACGAGCTTGCTGTAGGCTTCCATTAGGTTTGGTGCACTCACCAGCGCCTTTCATTGTATTAGTACAGCACACTCACACCAAAGCCATTTCTTTTTCTCTGAATAGCCTTCCTGAGGGTGCAGAAGGCCAGGCTTGAGGAGAGCTGTCAGTTTCACAACTTGCTATCAAACCATGCAGGCCCTTGCTGACTTCACCAGATATCCTGGAGAAGAGCATGTCTACAGGACACTGAAGGCTGAAAACAGACATAACTTTAACACAGTTTCTTATGCATGTTGCAGGGCTGTATTGGTGCCCTATGCAGCCCTGAAACATGCATAAGAAATGTTAAAGCGATGTTAAAGTGAAGTTAGTGTTATGTCTGTTTTCAGGCAAAGAGAGGTACAGGATTGAAAGGGATTCTAGCAACATTGTTTTTACTTCATGCAAGGTAATCAGAATCCACAAAGAAACTTACTGAGAGAGGGAAATGGAGTGCTAAATTCTCTGCAGTAATGACACCTGTTCAGAACTTGTATGCAACATCAGAAGTAGACATCCAGGGTTACTTGTTTTGTATGCACAGCAAAGGCTTGGGACATATTTCTGACTTCATTTGGGGTTACTCCAGGGTAACTGGGAAATTACTCCAATTTAACTCTAATTTGAATGAATGAATGAATTTATTTGTATAGCCACGCTCCTTCCTTCCTATCTTTAAGGGTTTACTAATGCTCGTGTTTTCTTAACTGCTGCAGCCAAAAATTTCACTACCTGTAGCATAAAATAGAGGGGGACTTGTTATTTAATAATAACTGAATATATGTATCAGATTCCCTACCCGGAAATTTATTTATAGTAGGGGCTATTGATTGATATCGGAGATCCCCATAAAACTGACAGTGCAAAACTATATGAACAACAGTCTCCACCGATTTGGAGTCACACGGGCAACTTCGGTTGGAATACGGTATCTACCCTTGTATCTACCCTCTAAAAGTGCAGATGGCAAAGAACTAAACCTAGCTCAGGCAAGAGTTTTCCAAAAATTTAAACTAGGCAAGGTGTCAAAATAGGGCATTGGTGCCGGGAATGGGTTCATAATGGAAAAATAGAAAGCTATAATTGAAGCAGAGTTTATTATGGTTACATCTGCTTGTCGGGCAACGTCCAATAACCTCTGCCTGACCACTTTCTTTGCCTCCTTAAATCCCAATGATAGAAGGAATACAGAGGAAAAGCCCAATGACTGGACCTTGGCTTAGACCAGTAAAAACCACTGACAAGGTTTTTTATCCTGTAGTGCCAATAAAAATATGGGAGAAGCTAATGAGAATAACAACTGCAACCAATAGGAAATACAGTAAAACGTCACACCCTGGCTGCGACGGGAGGGAGCCCACATTCCATACGTAAAACTACATCAGGAACACACCGAGGGAGCAACAACAAGGCCCTAAGAAATTTGGATTCAACAATTTCCAGTGCCTCCGCTTTCCCCAGGGCCCAGAGTTGCGCGCCAAACAGGAGTTGTGCTAGACACTTGGCCGTAAAAACTCTAAAAGGCTGGAGTAACCAAGTGCCCCCCTCTAGTCCTGAAGAAACGCACAATGGCAGAGACACTTTTGTTAGCCCTGGCAACAGAAGCCTGTGGGTGAACTGACCAACTACCGGAGGCCTGAAGGCAGATACCAAGGTAACAGAATGATTTAACTTGTTCAATTAAGTGTCCATCCATATACCATCTGTGCTGTGGCCTATTTTTGGAAAATACTAAGACCTTAGTCTTCTCATAGTTAATTGTTAATATATTATGCTTGCAATAGGCTGAGAAGGTTTCCAATTGCCTTCTCAGCCCTACCTGTGTTAGAGACAGTAGTACGGCGTCATCTGCATAGAGAAGGCACACCACTGACTGTCAGACCCCCGCCCGGGGGTCATAGGGTATGGGGACGCGGGGTACTCCGCTCACCTGGGCGGGTATCCCGGTGCAGGTCTCGGCCCCCCGGGCACGACTTGCTTTGTGCCAGGGGGTTGCGGCGGTGCCGCAGCCCCCGGAAACACAGCAACATGATGTGGGGGAAGCACCTCCAGCGCTCAGGGCCCTCCCCTGCATCTGAACGTGACTCCTGGGGGTGTGGCTATAGAGATGCTGCCGCCTCAGGCGGAAGCCACGCCCCCAGCACCGCAGCGCTCAGAGCGCTTGCGTAATCTGCAGAGCGCAGGGGATAAAAACAGCTCCCTGCCACATTAGCACTGCTGGTGATCAGTGCCTACGTGCCTGTGAAACTGGCCCCTCGTTGTTGGTTGCTTATTCTTGAGAGACTCCTGTTTGTGTGTGCGTGTATGAAGTTTGGCTGAGGTGAGTGGTTGTGGTGTGTATCAGGTAAGTGTGGACTTCCTATTGGTATCTCCCTTGTTGCACTGTTCCCTGGACCCTCCTAGTGTGCCTACCCTGTCCCGCTCCCACCTCCCAGGGTTTGACACCCCCTTACCCCAGTCACCAGACGTCTCTCCCTTCCCCTTCCCCATGCCTCTGTGTGTGTGGGTGCAGTGGCGGCCAGGAGGTGTGCGCTCATCCACGATACCCTGTGATGATCCAGGCTGTGGATTTTTAATCCTAGAGGCCATATTCGATCCTGAGGGTTTGTTTCCAGGCATAGCCTCGCTGTGTAGTGGGGGAGCGTGTGTGTGGACGCTCCCTTCCTCCTGTCCTCCTTCCCTTTCCCCACCCCTATACCTCACACTGACAAATTCCCAAGAGATGGAGGGTGGTTGGATGGGGCCCTTCGCCCCCTTGTTCTTGAATCCAATCTTACCCTAAGAGAAGTATCCTTATACATCTCTTGCATGAGAAATAAAAGACGCCTGTCAATGGATGTACGAGACAGTTTATGCCAAAACCGCTCTCTAGGCACAAGGTCAAACACTGCCTTTAAATCAATAAAGGCCGCATGTAATATGCCCTGGGTAGTCAATGATTTTTCAATCAAGTGTGTAATTACAAAACTGGGGGCTGGTCAGTTTAAATCTAATTTGGGGCAGAGATAAGGAGGGAGTCATGTATGTGCTTGATTTTAAACCAGGGTAAGGAGAATTAATCCAGATAGACTCTGTTCTGTGAACAGGGCCTGAGAAATGTTTATTGTCTGTACCATTAACTGACTTCAATAGCATGAGGTCCAGGTACTGTCTGGACAACACAGGCTGATCCTACAGGACCGCACAAGAGCTGACCTTCCTGCTGACAGAAATCACATACAGAAAAACAAACTACCTTGAGTGTTGTTCCTTAGGAAAACAAGAGAATGTACAAGCAGTCAAGAACTTGTCAAACACTGGCACCTGCAGTCTAGATGCATTACTCCTTCAGTACACGATCCTATTTCTCTGTGGCCCCAAACGCCCAGACTGGGAGGCAGGGCTGGCCTTAGGATCTGCGGGGCCCAGGGTGGGGGAGAAACGCGGGATGCAGTCCGCTGGAAGCCAGAGGGCCTAGGGGCCCCGGCATGGTCGGGGGGTGCTACCCGGGCCTGGGTCCAGGGACAGGCAGAGGGGCACTCCCCTCCACCCAGCCCCAAGCCGAGCCATTTGGGGGGCACTTACCTCCCCATCTGTCGCTGTGGTGTCACCCCTCGCCATCCTGGGCCCCACGTCGGGCCCGCTTGCTGGCTCTCTGTGGCGAACTCTGGCAGCAGCGGGCACAGCAGCGGCAGACTGTGCCGCCTGCCGCCACCGGACGTTGCAGCGACTGTGGGAGAGGCGGGGCCTCTGCCTCTCCCTCACTCCATGCCCCCCCCCCACTGCCTGTCTGGGGAGATGTGGACCAGTCAGTTGGCCAGGGGGGGCCCATGCGAGGTCCCCCCAGCAGTGGGGCCAGGGGCGGCGCCTTGAGCCACCCCATGGTAGGGCCAGCCCTGCTGGGAGGCCAAACTGTTTAGTTATCCACAGAATATTAATTATTATTATTATTATTATTATTATTATTATTATTAGCAGGCATTTATATAGTGCCAGCAATGTACCTGGTGTTTTACAAAGTAATTGAATAGACACGGTCCCTGCCCTAGGGCTTACAATCTGAGAGATGGGGAGGGTGGGGAGACAAAGGAAGGGGAACAGAGGGAGAGACAAGGAGTGTAACATTCACGAGGATGCGAGGTCCCAGGTGCACGCACTTGGCTTGGTTACATCAAGAATGATGGCTGGTTGGTCCATGTGGTGAGGCTATGAGTACACAGACCTTAGGTAACAAATTGTTCTGGATGGAGGGTATCAGCAGGAGTTAGGTGAGGGGAGCAAGAAGTCGGGGAGGGCAGAACAGAAGAGGTGGATCTTGAGGGATTTGAAGGTACGAAGGGAGGGGTGAGGCGGATGTGGGCAGGGAGGGAGTTCCAGGCGTGGGGGGCAGCTAGGGAGAAGGGACAAAAGCAGTGAGGGGAACAGGGGAGGCATGGGAGGACGAGAAAGGGTACAGAGGAGGAGCGGAGTTCACGGACTGGAGTGCGGAGGGAAATTAGTGCAGAGAGTTAGGGGGAGCAAGGTTGTGAAGAGTTTTATAATAGGTGAAGACTAGGTGCTTGTGCAGGATTCGTTCAGGAAGGGGGAGCCAGTGAAGAGAGGTGAGGAGGGGCTGGACGTAGTAGAAGCGACGGACGAGGTGGATGACCCTGGCCAGGGGCGTAGCAAGGTTGAGAAGGGCCTGGGCTCAAGCCTTAGTTATGGGCCCCTCCTGTGCATGCGTGCAAAGTACGCGCACACACTCTGAAAACCCAAAGTGGGAGGGGCATGGCTTAAAGGAGGGGGAGGGCCTGCCCATCCTGTCATCCGTCTCAGCGCCACGCGGAACCTTATGGCTGGCAGAGCTCGAGGGAGGGGCTTGTACATTGTAGGGGGACCCTCCAAAAATCCAGCAACAAAGAGTTTTCAGCATTAAGATGTGATGGGCAGAACATTAGTTTACACTGGGAACTCCTTGCTGCTGAGTAAAACCCTGTCACTTGGAGACTGAGATAGCCCTCCTACTAGTATCTCATCCAGTAAGTGGATGGGACTCCAGTAGGACAACTCGCTCTCTCTCCATCAGTGGTAGTGCCATAGCAGAATTAAAAAATCCTGTTCACATATTTAAAACATATAAAACCTCTGGGCCACATCAAAATAGCTGCATGCTATTAACAATACTTGATCACACAAGCACGTTCATATTTAGTAAAAATAGCATGTGAGGAGCCACT
>QEPC01010167.1:1611445-1627173 GCA_003113815.1 Sphenodon punctatus
CAAAGGTAAGCAAAGCACTCAACTTTAGTAGGGGTGATCCCTGGGGGGTTGGGGGGGTGTTAAACCCCCCCCCAGGGATCGGGTCTATACTTACCGGCGGCTGCGGGGATGCCGCGGCCACTGGTGCTGGGGGGTGGGCTCTTTTTTTAAACAAAAATCCAGGCTGGGCAGGGTGGTTGGGGGGTGTCCCCCCTTCCACCCGCGCAGCCTGGACTCGGGGAGTTTTTTTGGGTTTTTTTACTTTTTGGTGGGGCTTTGCTCAATGCTTACATTGCAGCCATTCATTTAAATGGCTGCAATGTAAAAAAAATCTGGTACCCGGAATCCGGTAACCGGACCGGATTTACCGGGTTGAATCCGATAATGCCGGTACGCCCAGTACCGGCATTATCGGATTCCGGATTTACCGGTATTCCGACCCCTAGGAAACAGTCAGAAGGTTGAGGTTTTAAATGCTAAGGAAAGCTTTTAAAAAATGGGGTTGTGGCAACATTTTGCTGTCTCTGTTTCGCTTTCTCTATTTTGTAGACCCCTAAGCAGCAAAACAGAAGCAGGGGTGGGCAGGAGGTGTGTTAAAAATCTATGTGTAATTGCCAGGGGTAGCATCCCATATTGCGGGTTTCTCAAGGAATATATAGTCCCAAGAAAGAAGCATTCTCAAGGAATACCAAATCTGTCAAATTCAGCAGATTTGCCTCTGCTTAAATGAAGTGAACAGCAAGTGATATTCACTTCTTGTTTCATTTAATAAAATGACTATTTGTTGAGGTTATTTTGTTAATTTGATTTTGGTTAAATCATTTATTCATCATGCGGTATTTCATTAATTTTGCCAATACCGTCTAGTGCTAGAGAGTACTAGCACTGTACCAGGTAATGGAAAAATGAATAAACGAGTCACCAAAATAACCAAAACAAAATAAAGTTAATTAAATACATGAAAAATAAATAAATAAATAAATAAATAATTGAATTAATGGAGATGCTAATTTTTCATACATGGCCCATATGAACTGTGGCCATGGCAAAGATAATTATGATATTTGGTCCTGTGGCTGAATATGCAAATATATTTGTGAATATGCATTGACCTATTTGTTTCAGCAGTAATTTTAAGGCAATCCAAGATCACCTACTACTTATCATTTCTATAGCACTACTAAGTGTCTGCAGAGCTTTACAGTCACAGATCTTCAGAGACTGGTCCCTGCCCCAGTGGGCTTACAATCCAAGATGAACAAGGGTGAAGGGAACACAAGAAAAGACACACGCACACACACTTCCATTTTACAGATGGAGAACTGAGAGATTGTGACTTGTTCAAGGCTACCCAGTAAGTTCAGGGCTAGGGCAAGATTTGAACCTTGGCTTCTCAGGACCAAATTCAGCACTTTATTCACTAGACCACACTGGCTCATTTCTCTTCCTGCCCCTCCTACCCCCACCCCTCTTCATGTACTACTTTGTCTCTCCTTCCCTCACACTCCCCTTCCCTCTCTTGACACATTCCTGGATAAATTGCCTTGCCCAACTCCCTTTGAATCTCCAGTGAATGGCTCTGTCACTGTGCAGCTCAAAGGAATTTTAAAAAACCAGTTCAGCTGGGGGAACCAGCTTCCCAATCAATGGTCCAATTCATCCTGGAAGCTCCCAGGAAGGAGGAAATCCAGGTTCCTTTTAGACTTTCCTTTCATGCCAGTCCACTTAGCCAGGGGTGCGTGCACCGAGACATGTCACCTGTCTCTTTGACTGGCTTTACTCGGTGACTGTGCCCCTAGGGATGATACACTCTGATGTGGTCACAGGTAACTGAGCCGAGCATCAGACAGTCCTATGCCCTATTAGCCTTATCTGGGGCTACCTTGAAGTTTGTTTACCTGAGGGCTGATCCCACCCATCCTGGTTAATGGAATCCTGTGAGAGCAGACATACAAATACTGAGTTTGTGGGATATTAAAAGTAAATTTTGGTAATAGCAACAAATGGACAATGTTCTGCACCATAATGTGAGGTGGTTAGAATGCTGTTTCTTTCATCACCTCGGTGAGGTGGGCAAATAACATTCTCCCAGATTTACATTAGAGGAAACCAAGGGACAAAGAAAAATCAAGGCCCAAGTTTACAAAATGGTCAGCTCATTCTGGGAGCCCAACTTGAGAGTCTCAACAGACAGCCTTTTGGCCTCCCGCATTCTCTCTTCATTGTAATTTGAGTTGTGGGTGCTCAGCTCACCATCCCTGAAAATCTTTCTGAAGGTGTTTTCTGTAGAGTTCTCAAAAGTTTAGAGGTCTCAGAAGTTAAGGCACCAAAACCTGGTGGCACCGAAAATTACTTACTGTGCCTTACTCGCACAGCATGTAATTGGCAGAACTCGGCGTCTTAGTCTCCTCTTAAAATCACTGTAACATTCTACCTCGAATACAAGATTCAAGATGTAAGCACTCCATCTCCTTTATGTAACAACAGGAAATAAACTTACCCAGTGCAGCTGGCTTCTAGGGCCAAGTACATCCTGATATTTTCACTCACTGTAATGAACCACCGCGTGACTCAACAACTGGACAGAGGCCAGCAGTTAAGAGACACCTTCATCTCTATTTAATGACTAACTCATTGTCTAATGTATATCTATAGGGTCACTATTATTATTAGAAATTGTAGACCAGCAATGCCTAGAGGCTTCAGCTAACATAGGAGGCCCATTGAGCTAGTCTGTTAGTGTATGGCCCTTTTCACACAGACACGCTAACACTGATAAAATGGGGGTTACATTTTATTATACATGTTGCAGGGCTCCAGGTGTGTTCTATGGGTACATGTATAATAAAATGTAACACCCATTTTATCAGTGTTGGAGTGTCTGTGTGAAAAGGGCCTATGTGTGCAATGCTTTTCATTTTAGCGGTTGCAGAGGAATGCAAATAGGACTTATTTGCTTAAAATACATTTGCTTTCTTAAAACCTCATTTCAATGAACTAGTAAATATTTTAATAATTAGCGAAAGCGCTCATCTCCTGAGGAAAATTAGTGCCCTGGGTGCAACGTAAGCCTTGCATTCCAGAGTCTTTCCAAACAAAGGAAGAGTTTGCCATTTTTTTAGCCCCTTTATCAATAATATAAAATGGACCTTGCACAAAATGAAGATCCCATTTTAGTGCCTGTATAGTTGCAGCTTTCCCCACAAGGGGGAGCTCTGAGCACACACACTGCCTCTGAACCAAATGGAATTGCTCCAGAAACAAATCCAATTGCATGGCTTCCCTTCAAATGAAACATTTGACATTGATATTTTTCTGCCCAGTTCACACTGGCGAAAGAGTCCTATCTGCTTTAAATGTCTGTTTTCATCACTGTGCTCCAGAGGCTCACACAGACTCCGCTCATTGGCATAAGAGCTGTTGGCGTATGCCCATGAAACCCCACACTGGAGGAGGTGGCCCATTGAGAAATGCTGGTTAAAGAAACAGCATCATCTTCTGTCACTGTGTATGGGGTGCTTAGCTCTTTGAGGTAACAGGGACCATCTAATTGTTATCAGGATGTACAGTGCCTAGCACAGCAACGGCCTGCTCCGTGACTGGGGCCCTCAGTGCTAACATGATACAACGAATAGGCAACAATACAAATATTCAGCCTTTCCCCCTCCAGCCATGTCCCCAAAAAAGGCCAAAGACATGGTAACTGAGCACCTCCATGATCAGCTGTTCCATCTTGTCCACAATTCCCCATTCCCATACCAGCCCTGAGGATAACAGGATTGGAGGAGATTTATTTATTGCAGATGGGAAGGAGACGATAAAAGAAACAGATGATTTATGGGTGGAGGGGAGAGCTCTGCCCCTTAAAACTCAGGGGTGTTTAAGTCCCAGGGTGGCTTTTTTCAAGCCTATGAATGGAAATCAGACTTGAAACCTGTATTCCACATGGACTTGAGCAGTCTCCTGAGTCTTTGGGCGATGTGTGGACAAATCAATAAGAAAAAAGTCCAACTCCAAACAGATCCAAGGCAGATAATCAGTCTCACGTCTGCTCCCAAACCTAGGTGATCTCTCTCACATCTGCCTCAGCAAACAGATAATCATAGGAGGGATTCAGACGTTCTGATTTTTGCGAATTTTTTAAAAAACCGAATGTTTCATGCATGTCTGAACACATAAATTCGATTAAATGCGGTCAATATCGCACTAAAGAAATCTGACTTTCAAAGCTACTCAAACCTACCTTTTTGCTGTCCGTTTTCAATAAATCCGCACTTAACAGCAGTGTGAAAGCAACATCGTACTGGTTTTAACTGGTGTGAAATCTTTTCTGATGTGAATGCAACCGTGCTTCCAAGTGCGCTGTTTTACTCCTGCCCCTACCGGAAGCAGTGAGACCAGCTGGAGCCCTGTAGTTGCCTCGCTGGGTGCAGGCTGCAGCCAGCTTCTCCCCAAAAAAGTTCTTCCCCTCCATGTTTCCCCTCCATGCTTCTCCCCAAAAAAGTTCTTCCCTCCAAGGGACTTTCAATCATCTGCCTCTGCCTCTACCGTAGTGCTGCAGCAGTAGCAGCAGCGGGATACCGGAAAGAAACCAGGGAGAGAAGCAGCGCGCCTCACTATGCGAGGGGCTTCTTTCCAGCAGCCTCAGGCTCTCCCTCTTTACTCCCTGATTCTACAAAGTAGCAACCTTTGCTACAAAGGTTGTAGCAAAGGTTGTTGCAAAGTTGCAGCAAAGGTTGTAGCAAAGTTGTAGCAAAGGTTGTAGCAAAGTTGTACTTGGTTACAAAGTAGCAACCTTCTGGCTCCCCACAGGCCACTTCCTGTAACTGAACCGTACTGAGCAGCCGGGTAAGCACGCACTACAAGAAGGTCTGAATGCATTATTTCGCTGTACTTAAAATCGGTATGGCATGCATGTGAATGCAACAGGACTTGTTAACAGCGAACTATTGAGAACCAGTTTTTAAAAATCCAGATAATTGCTGCACGTGTGAATTCGCCCATAGTCTCTTCATCTAACAGGCAACACACAGCAATACAGTGGAGGTCCTGGATTCAGGGCCAGACACAGGCAAAAAAGGCACCACTTGCCTTGGGGGTGGGTGGGTTTGCAGGGGACCGACAGAGTCTAGGAGCTGGAAGGCTGCCGCCCACCCATGCCACCCCGTCCCTCCTCCGCAGCAGCACTGCTGCCACCTCGGCCGACCCCCATACTGCCCAGAGCCGGGAGTCTGGATACACTACTGTGGGCACAGCCATTTCTTCTTGGCTGGCAAGACGAAATGCATGCACAACAGAACAGTTTGTTAAGGAGGCAGCCTGGGCTGGACCAGAAGAAGTGCCTCCCCTTCCCAGGCATCTGCAAATGAGGGAAGGGGAGGAGAGACGGAGCCAGAGAGACCCAAAGAAATGGGGGACCGTGTCTGCAAAACGTCCTGGCCAAGTGAGTGGCATTGGGGGGGGGAGGGGGGGAGGCACCTGGGGGCTGACCAACAAGTGGGAGGGGCCCAAGGCACTCAGGGGAGGGGCCAGGAGTGAGCAGAGGGGGTGGAGCCTGCCACCTGGAGGCAGGAGCCACTGCCCACAACAACGCAGCAGTCTCAGCAGAACCAGGTGAGAATGTTCCTGCCCTGCTTAAGCTTTTGTGACTGGCCACCAGCAGCCCTCCCAGAGTCTAAGCAGCACGTCTGGTAAGGTAAGGGCCAAGAAAATACCTTTCCCCCTCCCTTTTTCATCCTATTTCTTGGCTTGGGGTTCCTCTGCCATTTTCCTTGGGGGCTTCCAGAGAGACCAGAGGCCCACCAGCTAGTCTAATTGCGTGTGCCTTGCAGCTTTGCAATGCTGTGTGTCTGTTCAACCCAGTGTGTACCCTGGATTTTCAAAATGCTCCCTTATCCCCGGCAGCTCTCATGTAACCAGATGAAGCTGCAGCTTTAAGAAACACACCATGGCTATGATGGCTGCAATCTTGAACTCACTAAAATGAATGGCAAAACTCTCATTGGGTGCCGATCTTAGCCCAAATTGTCTTCCCTTCCCCCTCCAGCCTTCCTTCCCTTTGGGACAGGCACATCCTCTAAAGCCACTTGTAGGGTTAACTCTGCTGCCAAGATTCCCATGCACCTTCCTGGCAGCAACCTCCACTAATCACTGTGTTGTTAAGAACTGAACAGCAGCCTGTGAAGTGCCTGGGGCTAGTAAAATCCTAACTCTGGCCCTGCCTGGATTCCTCTCAACTCCTCCTCAGCAGCTGCAGCTGCTTGTCTGCTTCTTGGGGAAAGTTTCTCTCTCTTCTCCTCAGTGGTGGCTCAATAGCGGGTGAGGTTATTAGCTGCTTCCCTGGGCCTTGTGCTACTTCTACAACCCAGACTGTAAAGTGAGGTTGGCAACCTTTTCTCTCCCACAGGCCACTTTATTACAACAATGTCTGCAGGTCAGATAGTGCAATCCATCCCCTGACCTTGAGTGCATGCTCTCATCTCTGCTCCTTTCCTTTCCCCTGAGCTCACTCTCAGTGCTTGAGGGTAGGGACTGGATCCATGGGGTCTGATCCAGGAATTGGAAAGGGGCCAAATATAAAACAGACATGAGTTGGACTTGACCCACAGCAAGCAGAGCCCTTCCCCCTGCCCCCTCTCCATCAAGATTCTTCCCAGCAGTTTCTCTCCAAAAGGGAGGCTATCGTTAACAGGCTTTTCCACTCTCAACAGCGCCCTCTAGTGCCTGGGTGGGACTTGAGCACATTCATTTTCTAGACGGTATTTTCAGACGTGACACCCGCCAGATGTTCACCATGGGCAGGAACAGAGGTAACCCTGGACTGTGGCAGGGCTTAACCCAGGATGCGGACTGGGCTCCCTGCCAGCACTCATCCTGGATTAAGCCCTGACACAGTCTGGGGAGCCTACCCCAGACCATGGTAGAGTGGGCTATCAAATCTGATGGCCTGCTCCACCTAACCCTGGCCGGTGGCCACAGCAGTTCTGGGTAGGTGTGGCAGCCTGATAGGCTGCCACACCTGCCCGTCAAGAAGGAGGGGGGACCGTGCTGAAGAGCGCTGGGGATGGGGCTGTACGGATCCACGGACCCTGCCATCTCCCTGCCCCCTCCCCAGCCCTGTCCTCCGGAATGTTTGTTCAGCAGCTGGGCAGACTCAAGGACTCTCACCCCAGGGTTTGACGGCTTTACCCAGAGAATGCAGATCAGAGAATGGAGAAACACATTGTCATGGCCTCCCAACATTTCCAGCAGCCAGAGGAAGCCCCACCCTCTCACACACTTACACATGGTCACACGAATAATACATTGCAGAAACAAAAACCCAGTACCATGCCGCCTTTGCAGAGAAAGGTCAAAAGCCTGTCCCCTCTCTCTACTCCTTGCTTTTTTGATGCCAGTTGGGGAGAGAAAATTGGCACCAAAGAACGGTAATTCTTTTTTCCAGACAGAACAAATAATAGGCACGGGTGGAGACTGAAGAGCTTGAGAAGTGAGGAATTTCCTGGCAGGGTGCTCTCTTTCAGTCTCTGGGTGAAAACCTACGTGATGGCAACACCGTCACGCCACTATCTGGACCACAGTGCCACTCGCAGCCTTGTCAGAATTGGGTCCAGCTGCGGAACAGATGTTCATGTGACCCAGTCAGGCCCGGGGGTGGGGGTGGGGCACAGCAGGAACGTGTGGCTGCCCCTGTACTGCACCCAGCGGCCCTCCTCCCCGACCATGGTCATGGGGGCCACTCTGGTCTGGGCAGAGAACAGTGGACTATCACATATTTTAAAATGAAATGCAGCATCACTCATAGTAATGATGAACAGTTGTCCATCCCTTCCCTTTGCTCAGTGGTTTCAGGATACACCATATTCACACCAAGCTTACTGAATTCTCCAGGAACTGAGTGTCCAGCATTACATTGTGACTATTTGCATGAGGCAGGCTATTCTTGACCTTTTTCTGTATTTCACAGTATAACGGGATCATACCTAAATCTCCGTGCCCCATTTCACTTCTAGTTTGAGCCAGCTAGTGCCAAAAGGTCATTAGCAGCTGAACACCGTGTGAGATGGTGGCTCTCATCCTGGCCCCACTGGACAGGGGTTCAGTTCAGTTTGCAGTTGGCAATAACTGGCCTCCTCGATGGCAGTCCTATTGGAATGGCAAAGTGTTGCACAACAGGTCAGAGCTGGGGCATAGTGGAAGGACAGCAACGGCACCGTGCCCGTTGGGTGAGGAACCAGAGCACTTGTCAATGCAGCACCTCTCGCTAGCATAAGAGAAAGGATTGCAATTGCAAACGCAGCAGAGAATTTGAGAGACAACTGATTAAAAAGACTGGATAATTTAAGTAGAGAGAGTGTAATTGCTGTGTTGGTCCCGAATATCGGCAGTAGAGACAAAACCGTGTGGAGACCAACAGTATTGGATCAACTCAAGTTGGTGGCGATGTGTTCGAACTGCAGTTTCAACTCCTGACTTGCCTGGTGAAGGATCCTGTGAGGTCCGAAAGCTTGCGCATCTCCACCAACTGGAGTTGGTCTAATAAAAGATATCTCCAGAATGATGTAAGAAAGATTAAAGAAAGGTGGAGCCATTGTGGCCTTGTGGGTTAGCGTTTCAGTCTTCTGATTACTATGGATCTTCTAAGATCCATATGGATCAGTCTGACTATGGATCAGTCGTCTAAGAACTATGGATCTGTTGCTGACTAGGCACATGTTGGTGTGTAGACTTCCTCCTAACTACCTCTTGGGTAAGGTTATCTAGCTTATGCAAGGGGCACAACTATTTGTGACAGTACCTTGAGAAGAAGACATAGGACATGGTTATTTACTATTCAAGCATCTGACACCACAAACTCCCCAACTGAAGGACCCTGATGACCCAAAATCTGGAGGCTTCCCAGGTGGTCTCAGAATCACACCTCACCATTGCAATTATCCTTAACCCACCACAAAAGGGGCATGATGCCACCTGACCAGCTACGGAGCCCATGATAGTTCAATCTTCCATGGGCTGCACCTACTGGGACCTCCAGCTGGGGAGGCACAAGTGTCCCCCATACAATACCTGAAATCTCTTAGGGAGTTTCTCTCCGGGAGCTTCCCCCTATTACTAGCCCCGCCAAGTTGCCATAATACATATCCAGGCAATCCCAGTGGGTGTTACAAATAATTATCTACAGTACTAGTGAGAGCAGTATGGGGAAGGTGGAAAAAACTTACACTCTTCGTGACTGATGTAGGAAAAAATCCTTTTCAGCCCCCATCAGCTGGCAAATAGCTGCAGCCCACAGACTTGCTTATTTAATAATTTAAAAAAGCAGTTTACCCACAATATCAGTTTCTTGCTCCCTATGTGTCTGTTCCTGTCATCCCTGTTCCTATCCAGGGCCAGCAGCTGGGTTAATCCCCACATTAACACCCATTCCTGGATTGGTCAAGCCCTGCTGCAGCACATCTGATTGGCCCAAGCAACCCACAGAGGTGGTCACACTGATTGTGAAACTGAAGGAAGGGGGAGGAGGGAGGGGAGGGAACTTGTGTGACATCCCCTGTCTGGAGGTTAATTTACTTTCTAGTGACCCAAAGAGCAAGGTCACATGAAGCATGATAGGACAATTCTCCACCAATAAAGTCAATGGGAGTTTTGCCACTGACTTTGATGATAGAGGAGTAGAGACTTCTGACCAGCAGGACACTTGCAAGTTTCCTATCTTTGTAGGCTGGATCTATTAAGATATGTCTTCCTATTTTTCTGGTTTTATTAGAGCTGTCTTTTTTTTCACAGCTTGGCACCCAACTCCTTACTTTGTCATGAAGTCAGATGTACAGTGAGAGAGGTGGCTGTTGAGTGGTGATGGCATGAGACCGGGAGACCAGACCAACATTAATAAACTATGAGCCAGAATGGAGAAACTTCAAATAGCAGGACAAATTGGTTCGTACTGCACTTGGTTACAAAAGAGTAACTATTAATACTTCAAGAGATTACAGCACAGGCGGCTAAGCTAATTAGTGGGCTGATCCAAAATGAAAAGTTATTCGACCAGAAAAGTTTCATTTTTTAAAAATGAATTTGACAATAAATGGGGGGGGGTGGAATTCGATTTGAACTTTTCCTTTACTCTTTTTGTTTGCACCATGTGTTTGCTTTTTGTCCTTTTCTTTTTCTGCATCTTGAAAAATAAAAACTGACTGGTCACCTATGTTTTTTTGTCTCCGGGTGTTTTTAAATGAGTGCCATGGGAGAGGGGGTGTCCGTGCTGGGTGGGTGAGTGGGGTGGCTGCGGGACGCCCACGCGGGCAATATGGGTGGGGAGGGCTTCAGACAAATGTGGCTCCCAGCATGACTGCCCCATCCACAGAGGCGACCACTCTGGCCCGCGCGGGGCACGCCAGCTTTCTCATGAGTGCTCTATGTGTGGCCATGAGCCGCCGCTGCATGGGTCACAGGAAAAGTGGACGGGAGTGGGGGGGGCACGTGTGGATGTGTCTCATTTTAAAACACCCAATTCAGCATAATTTCCCAAAATCTCTTATGCTCTGATGTCTTGTTTGAAGACAGAGCAGGGCTAACTATTTATCAGAACAAAAGGAATATTTGCTTTCATTGGAAGAAAGAAAACCATAGGAACATTTCTGTTTGCACTGAAATATTCCTCAGCAGTGAAACTTGATTATCACCTTCCTTTTCTGCTTCTGTGGCTTTGTGAATTCCTCCCTTTTGGACATTTTGCCTTCTTGCCTCTACCATGCTGCCTTTCAGTGATATGCATTAGAAACTGGCTCTCCTGTCCCTCAACATCAATGTCATCTGTTTATGCCCCTGGGTCTCATTCATTCCCTGGCATGGAAAGGGAGGGTGCTTCTTCCTTGTTTGGAGGCAGACAGTTTGGCCCATTGAGGCACTGCTGTCCAGGGTGCATTTATTAGAGGAAGCCAGTCTACGTTGAAAGGGCTGTCTCATGCAATAAGATTTTCTGATCTGGTCCCCAAGAGAAAAGCCAAATTGCAGCCTTCAGTGTCCAGTTGTTGTTCCAGTCAATACCTCATCACCCAAAATCTCAAAGAATTCCTTATTTTGTCTTCGATTAGCGTAAATGGTATCAGCCAGGCCTGCTCACAGTTCACACAATGCAGGGCTGGTTTTGAGCCATCCTCCTGGAACAGAGGCACAAGGAGTTTGGACAAAGAAAACTCTGTCTCCTCTTCCACTGGCATCCAGGCAGTTAACCCAGAAAATCTCAGCTTGCTTTTGTTCTAGACATTTTTTAAGTGCCCTTCTCCACTTCTACAAACCTCTTTTCCATCACAGCAGAATTTAATTCTCTTTCCTATAATGCAGCAATTTGTTCAGACTTTCTCAGCCACGCAGTTGTTGTTATTCCCGTGGGTGTTTTGTTTCATTGATGGTGGCAATTACTGGGAAGCAATGGCACCCAGGACTGTGCCTATATGGGGGCCGTGGCCGCCACTTGCTAGAAGGCCAGTGGGCAAATTTTATTAGCTTGGACTGGAGGCAATTGAACTTGCCTTCATCTTTAGTGGCCCAGCTGAAAGAAGTGCTGAGCACTTGCAGCGCCAAACTGATTTAGGCTCTACTGCTTCTGTGGGGAACGCTAGCCCCAGCATGTGCCATTCCATCTGGGTCTAAGCAGAGATCCATATCAAAGTGGAGGTTCACATGGCACTCGGTGGGTGTCAGGATCTGCTTACTATCTGAGCCACCCTGCCTCTTGAGTGGCCTAGCCTGCCAGTAGTCCTTGGAAAGGAGCAGCATGAAGGAGCTACTACAGGTTGGCCAACATGCCTGCTTGTTACAATTAGTTTTGTCTCTGCAGCTCTTGGACCTTTCCCTCCCCTCAGACCCTACCAGCTTTCCTGCACATCTGCCTTCAAGCCATGTTCTTGACCTTTTGGCTCCATCTCTCTCACCCCTGTTTCTTTTGAGACTGACCTTCCGGCTTGGGAACCCTAGTTTGGATACTGGACCCTGTGTTTGGAGTGGGACTGCCCCTGGCATGGAGGCTTGAATAGAATAATTCTTGGTTCTGACCCACTGGCCTGTAAAATGACTCTGCTTCATTGATTGTCCTCCCTGGTGGATAGCCTGAAACCATGCCTTTGATCCTGGTCCTACCATGCCTCTGATCCTGCTCTTACCATGGGTTGCATTTGGCATATGCAGGCACATGGCCACCTGCCACCGACAGCCCATGAATGACGTCTGCAAAAGAAACAGAACAATTGTCGAGTTACGTGGGGAAATGTTATCAGATTGGGTGAAGAGGGCAGGAAAGCTGGGGACAGTGTTGTCTATGGTGGTCAAGTGTTTAAACTGCCTCCCAGAAAGTTATAGGCTCAAATCTTGTTCTCACACCGGAAGACTACCTCCACTTTCATCCAGCTCTTCAGCTGTGAATGTGTGGCTGCCCTGCTGGGTTGGGGAAGAATAAAAGGTTCAGGGTTGACCTTACCACAGGGTGATTGGGCGTGACCGCCCCAAGCCCTGCTATTTTCTATACTTTCAGTGGCCCCCACAGTGGCCTCCATTTTTACCAGGGCAGAGGGCAGGGACCTGACTCCCTCCAAGCGGGGCCTCAAACATAATCTCCTCTAAAGCCCATCAGTGGGTGTCCACCCAGGGGGTGAAGGCACAGGGGAAGGGGTTTCTGCCATAGGGGGCCCTGCTGTTTATCTTTGTCCTGGGTCCTGCAAATTCTAAGGCCAGTCCTACAAAGGTGGTTGGACATGGTGCTAGCTACACCACTTCCTCATGTACTGTCCTCACCTGCCTTATCCCTGCTGACTGTGAAAGCCAGTGTATATCTATGCTGCATGGCTTAGGGGTGGACTTTGACCACTCTAAACAAAAAGGGGAATGTGGTCCTCCTTGTACCAACAATAGCTGTCGGCAGAACCTTTCATCTGATCTGACTAGGCCTGCAGATAACAACACACCCACTTTGAAACATTCAACATTGACTTCAGAGAAGTTGTTGAACACCAAGGGAAAACCCCTCCGTAGCACTGGGTGGGCCCCAGAGCTGTCACCCCCATTTAGACCTGCATTTTCAGTGTAAAGAGTTGCCTACTTCAAAGATGACTTCCATTCTCCAACATCTGCCCCACTCCATGAATGGACCTTGATCTAGAGTACTCTGTACTGGGAAAAGAGCACGGTCTATGGGTGTTTTCAGACGTGACGGGGCGGCTTCACCCCGTCACGGAAACAACCCTGAGATTCCCCGCCGGAATCACTCCAGCACGGCCAGCAGACGTGCCAACTGATCCCGTCGGGGAATCAGGGAGGGGCGGGGGCCGCGTGGTGCAACGTGCAGCCGCACGGCCCCGCCCCCCACGCTCCCCTGCCGCCCAACCTCTGGGGAGATGGGCGGGCGCCGCAGCCAATGCAGCCGTGGCGCCCGCCCGATTTGACCATGGTCTGGAATCCCACCGGGGATTCCGGGCCATGGCCACCGGCCAGACGTGACTTTTTGTTGGTTCCCACCGGGGATCTCTTTGATCACGATTTCGGGGATTGTCCGACGGGGAGCCCCAGGAGCGTGGTTGAAATTGACCCCATGTGGGAATTGACCATGGCGAACATCTGGAAGCAGCCAAACAGAAGTTCAGGGCGCTTTGACCCCATGTGGGTATTGACGGGGGTTCACTGTGATCTCGTAACATCTGAAAATACCCTATATCTTCTGACACAAAATAATAATTGTATTGGAACCAATGTCAAGGTCCCTTAAGTCTGTATTATATGAGTCATATTGCACATGGTCCGCCATGACACTTTGGCTTCAGCAGTGATTTCCAAGTGCCTTACAAATGTCAGCAAACTAATAGGGATGTGCAAGGGGGGCAAATTTTGTATTTCTGGTTTCAGTGCCAACTTTTGTGTGTTTTTTGTGTCTCAAAACTTTGGGACCTGCTACAACTGGTTGGGAAGGAAGCAAGCAAGCAGGGGGTGCAGCTTGTGTGTGTGTGTGTCCTACTTTGGCATGGTTGGGCGGGCCTTAGCCTGGGCTGTTACCTTGGAGGTTGTCCGGAGGTCACAGTCCGGGCTAGCCCCCGACACCACCTGGGGCAATCCCAGGCCACCATCCAGCAGTGTGTGTTTACACACTGGGCCAAAGCAGGCCCAAATCGGGTGTTTTTACCCACTGAATCATCAGTGCTACACTTTAATGGTTAAAGTTTAATCTCTATAGAGTGTAGACCATGCTTCCTATGTAAGTAATAATGAATCCTAAAATCATGAACAAAAGAGATTTAATCTTGAGGTTAAGAGGATTGGCCCCTAAAATGTTTTTGATGGTGTTTTGATGTCCTTGTGATAAACTCTAATCATTGCAAGTCTGAACTGTGTCACTGCATTTGCATGAGTAAGTAATCCTGCTTTATTTGAAAATGTTCTGTTTTCAGTGCTGTGCTCTTAAAGTCAAATCTCAGAAAGCTAGATTAAGTAATAATTTATTTATTTTTAAAAAAAACTTGCTTTGTCTCCTTCCCCTCCCCTGAAAGGAACCTTTGTTACATTTTAACATTTGTAGAATGAAACCAAGAACACAAAAATATCACAATGAGCCGAACAAGGAATTAAACATTCAACAATGAAAACAATGATGAGAAAATGGAAAATAATGTATCATCATTACAAGCACAGTGCACTAAAATTTAACAAATTGTCAGTCAGATAGCAAATGATGTATTGCAAGACAATCCCAAATTCAAATTATATCTCAGAGGCCAAGTGAGTATGAACAGGCTGCCAACTCCTGTCTAGATAAATCCAGTCGTCTCAAAAAAAAATTGCCACATGAACTGGAAAAAATGAAGGCAAAAGGAAGTATTTTTACTCTGTGAATTGAGAACAGTGAGAAAGAGTATTGCTTTTTAAAAACACACAACAACAACAACAACAACAAAAAAAACCTCTTTCTCAGATGAGCAAGAATTTCAGAGGTGGAGATCAGACGCTGAAATATAGTACTGTACGTGAGAAGATCTAAAGCTATCCAGATTGTAAGAGAGATTGGAATCTCTGTCTTGGCACCAGTAAAATGGTTGCTGTGCTTGATGTTCTTTTTAGTTACAGCATCCTTTGTGCATTTTGCTGAAGGAGGAAAGAAAGTCACTGGCATGGTGACAAAGAGGCACATGGGCATGGAATTTAATGAGTGCAGCAGAGGTGATCTCTAAGCTGTCAAAAGTACAGTAACTTCCCATGAATTATTGAGAAATAGACAAAAATATCATTTAAAAGATTGGTTAAGGCAGAGATGTATTAATACATACTCTTCAAGAGCACTGAATACAATGAAATCTAAACACCACAAAGCCATGAAAGGAAACGTTAAGGTTAGGCCACCCCTCACACACCACCTTGAGACTGCTCTTTTTAGATTTTTATTTTTTAGTAATAATCCTTTCTCCTCTTACCTCCTTCTCCTCCTCCGCTGGGTAGCTCTGCTCCTGGCCGATAGGAGGCAGATGATTGATTTTCTTTTGTGCGCATAAGAGCCAGGAGCTACCAGGTCCCTCCAGTCTTTTCATCTGCCTTCGGCCGGTAGGACGCGTTCCGCGGAAGCGGGCACTAGGCAGGGTCTTGAAAGAAGGCCCATTTAAACGAAAACTTAAAGGACAAAGGGATCTTGCCGGCGGGGCAGGTGAGGGACACAAACGGCGCCAGAGAAACGGCGTGGAAGCACGCCTCTTCCCCCCCCCCCCCCCCCCCCCCCC
>QEPC01010167.1:1640241-1686715 GCA_003113815.1 Sphenodon punctatus
GCTGTGGGGGCTTGGATGAGGTTGAGCCATCTGCAGCTGAATCCTGACAAGATGGAGGTGATGTTGGGAGTGGTTGAATCTCCTCTTGTGTGTGTGTGTGGGGGTGGGGTTCACCCTCCCATGGTCCCGCAGGTACGAAGTCTGGGTGTGCTCCTTGATTCATGGCTCAGCCTGGAATCTCAGGCTGTGGCCGTGACGGGGAGTGTGTTTCAGCCGTAACTCTCAGAATCTGACCTCGCTACTGTCATCCATGCCTTCATCACCTTGAGGCTGGATTACTGCAATGCGCTCTACGTGGGGCTACCCGAGAAGCTGGTCTGGAGGCTGCAGCTCGTGTAGAATGCCGCGGCCTGTCTCCTTACTGGGGTGGGCTGCAGGGAACACATGACACCTGTGCTCCGGGCTCTGCACTGGCTGCCTATAAAGCACCGGGCTAGGTTCAAGGTGCTGGTTTTGACCTTTAAAGCCCTTCACGGCCTGGGCCCTGCCTATCTGCGGGATCGTCTCACTCCCCATGTGCCCGTGCAACCCCTGAGATCATCCGTGGGGGCCTTTTTGGAGGTTCCCCGGGCGAGACGGGTGGCCACTGATGTGAGATCTTTTTTGATGGCTGCCCCTGTGGTGTGGAATTCACTCCCAGAGGAGGCTCGGTTGACCCCCACCCTCCTGTCATTTCGACATTTGTGTAAGACCTGGCTGTTCCGCCAGGCTTCTGGCGAGGGGGTGCGGTAGGGTGGGAGGGGTGGGGTTTGGGAGGGAGGATGTGTGTTTATTACTTGTTTAAAAATTTGTAGATTTATTTTTAAATGTTTTATTGTTGAATTTTTTGTGTGTGTGCATGTTGTTCACCGCCCCGAGCTGCCTTTGGGCAGGGGGGGCGGGATATAAGTTTTGAATATTTTTTTTTTTTTTAACGTAGCGCTGTCCTCTGCAAACGCCTCTTAGGCTGCTTTCCCATGAGGCTGCTTGGACAGCCTTTGCTGTTGCGGGAGTATGCGCTATTCAAATGTAGCGCAGCTCCTGTCTCGTGGGAAAGGAGGAAGTGTGGCTCTCCCGTTGGCAAGCCCACAGCATGCTCATGGGAAAGCAGCTGTACTTTTCCCTGCAGCACAGTCCCCCACTCCAGGAAGTAAACAGCAGCTGAAGGACGGGGGAGGGATGGGGAACTGGGGGAGACATTATGTCTACCATAGTTATGACTGCCCTATCTCATAACCCTTTATAGGGTGTTTTTACACACACATTTCTCCTGTATGTTTGCTGTTACATCCTGAACTTTCTGTGTGTCTAAATCACTCACCCAGATCTTAAACATCCGGTTCTTTGAACTTCTGCATAAAACCTCTCCCAGAACTTTTGTGTGTAAAAGGTTCTCCTGGTAAACTGTTTTGCTCCAGGCAGCTGTGGTCACTTGGTTTCCATGGCAGCCTGTCACGTCTACAGCTGCGACTACTTTAGGCTGCCTCAGGGTAGTGTTATTTATTTATTTATTTATATCCCGCCCCTCCTGCCCACAGGGCAGCCCGGGATGGCGAACAACATTCGTTTGTGTGAAGAATGCATCTGGAACTTACTTGTGGACTTGTAAACCCAGAAGACTGAAAAATCCAGAACTTTAAGGTGTGTGTAAAAATGTCCAAGGTCCTCCTGTGCTGTCTTTTCTGGCAGGTGCATTACCGCTGCTGCAGCTGCCATGACTGCTCTGGTGGATGCTGCTGATGGGAGAGCAGCAGGACAGGAGGCCACTGGAGGAGCACCAATAGTCGTGAGAGTGAAGGGGCAGCCAGCAGCCTGGAAAGGGGGAGGGGGTCTGAATGCCCCAACCCACTTCCTGCAGGTGCCACTGCCTTATGGTGGCAAGAACTTGGGGTGGAGCTCTCAGCTGTCCTATCTCCCAGCAGTCCCTACTTAGAAGGGAGAGTCCCTCTTTGGGTGCTGAATTCAATTTGCGCCTCTTTCAGGGGGTCAAAGCCCCTCTTGCAAGAGAGAGAAACAAAAGACTGGTATTCTGGTGCTGATTTTGACCTAGAAAGCCCTGAATGGTTTGGGCCCTTCATATCTAAAAGACTGCCTCCCCGCTGTTCCACCATGCTCCTTTAGGTCAGCCAGGGGCGTGCTGCTGCAGGTTCCACCACTACTCCAGATCCAGACAACATTGGGCACATAGCGAGGCATTCTTGGTGGCTGCCACACAGCTTTGGAACACCCTTTCCCTGGAGGCTCGCCAAACCCTGTGCCTGAGCATCTTCAGAAGGTGATGTATGGCTCATTTTTATTGGTTTTTACATTTTTGCATGTTTGTAAGCTGCCCTGAGCTTTGCAAGAAAGGGTGGGATAAAAATCCAAATAAATAAATAAATAAATAAATAAATATTGAAACCTCATTCACCTCTTTCCTGGTTGCCTTCCAAGGAAAGCGCTTGCGAGGACAATTGGGGGGGGAGGATGAAAAGAAACTAAGTGGCATGAGAAAGGGCCTTTTCAAATGGAGCGGGGGTCCCATGGGTGGGTGGGATGCGGCATGGTGGGTGGAGATGGGGGTGGGGCCGTTCCCATGGGCACACACACATCTCCAGCCACCTCCACGCACGGAGGCACCTCCGTTTCCCCCAATGTCTCCATGCGTGGGTGATGGGTGTAGATGGGTGGACCACGGGTGCGCGCACGCATCTCCATCCATCTGCCGCGGCATTCCCACGGGCACCCTCCACCCAGTGAAACTGCGTGGAGATGGGTGGAGGTGTCTCATGTGAAAAAGCCCAAACAAGACAGCTTCTGCAGTTGGAGTATGGGGAGGGGTGTGTGTGTTTGCATGTAAGCATGTGAGGTGACTAAGTTTATTGAGTGAGGGGGCAGGGCTTGTCCCTCTTTGGACACTCAAAATCTTTGGCGGTATGTGCCAGCTCCCTTTCTTTGAGCTGTAGGTCGCCAGACGGTGCCACACTTTCACAACTACTTGGTCACCAAAATCCTTGGGCCCAACATAACCAGCTTCCCGTTTTCCTCATCTGCTGCTTTTCTTGTTTCTGACCTTGCAGTGCAGTGTCCACGTGAAGTGATATCTGCCCGAACTGAGATGGAGGTGCCCATTTCCCTACAGATGAAGATCCAGAACTTTGGGTTAATGTCATACAAATTAGGATTTAGGTCTGAAGGGTGGGTTGCATGGCTTCAACCCAGACACCATGGAATATCTGGAAGAAGAGGATAAGTGAATTAGATGGGTATAACAGACTGCCCTGAGTTCTTGCTGGATGAGGCCCTGAAGGGTGGAGCCATAATAAGCTGTGGCAGTGTGCAGCCTTAGCAGAGGTCTGTAGTCCAGGCATAGGCCAGCTGGGGGCAGGAAAGAAGCTGTTGGCCAGCTAATGGCAACAGTCAGCATAAAGAGCTGAGAAAGAGTCACAGTTCAGAGCTTGCCTTAGTGAACCCAAGCTGGGGGGCAAGGGTGCCTGCAGAATTAAATTCAGGAGGGTGGGGGAAAGTCCCCTCCCCTTCCACCTCTTTCCCCAGTGCCATGATATAACACTACTCAGAATAGGCATAGCCATGTCAGAAAGGGGCGGGAGTCTGACATGGCCACACCCCTTTCCAAGTGTTGTGATGTCACAGCACTCGAAAAGGAAGTGTGGTCATGTCAGAAAGGGGTGGGGGAGCCCCTTCATCCCCACCCTTTCCCATTGGGGCCCTGTCCTTTCACCCAAAGGGCTCAAAAGGGTCAGGGTCAGGAAGAAGCCAGGGCAGTGCAACCACCCACCCTGCACTCCTCCTGGCACCGATGCTGGAGAGGGCTAAGAAGCCGGCCCTGGGATTTAGCTTCGCACAGGACTTTCCTTGGAGGTGGCTGACCAGGAAGATGAGGCCAAAAGGTCTAGGAAGAGGTTCAGTTGGTACCAGAAACTGTAATCTATGGAGAGACTGGTTTCATCAAGAAGACCATATTCTGAGAGGAGTGGAGGTCTATGTATTTGTAAATATCTGTGGGAACTGTGCACTATGAAGTCCAATTAAAAGCACTTGGACGAGGGAAAACCCATGCATTGTGTAATGCTTGGTTCCTAATGTGGTGAAGATGGCCACTTCTGTTGCAGTGGTCCTGAGATACAGACTTTTAATCCTGGTCTGTATTTTGAATCTATCCTTGCATTTCAGGAGTGTGCGGAGCTGGGGGTTTCTTTATGCCCCCCAATGCAAGCTACGTCTAGCCACCCGTGTCAATGGCTTTAAACAGATGGATGGCAGCCCTGCTTCTGCTCTGCCTGACCCTGGGTGGCCAGTCCGTCTAAAGGCAGGCCACCAGATGTGCAGGCAGAGCAGGCTGCTTCGGCCCTACCACTAGCAGGGCCCCGGAACATCCTGGAACACTGTCAGCGGAGCAGGTCATCCAACCCCGGGGCACCGGCTCAAGGCGGAGCTACAGTCTGTCTACTTGGTAGATGGCCACTGTAGCTCCACTCTCAGCCAGTGGTTACTGCAGGCAACACCCTAGACTTGTGAGCAGCAGTCTACAGTGTCAGGCGATACGCCCGCAACTCTGTGGTGTGTAGGGGGCACCACACAAGCAGAATATGGGCTGCGGCAGCCACCGGGTCTTTGTCAACCCAACCCAGGCGGGGCTGGATGCAGGCAGATACCGCCAGAGCTGCTCCAGGGGTGTCTGTCTAAAAACATCCAATGTGTCCCAGATTCTATAGGTATTGCAATCCTTTCTGGAAGGATTTTTCTGGTCTAGATTCTCTTCTCACTTAAGGTAGGGGGGTGGAGGTCTTATGTCTCACTATGGCCAATGACTATGCTAATAAAATTTATCTATCTATCTATCTTAAGTTAGAGAACCTGATGGAGTGACACAGGAGTAAAGCTGTTATAAGTAGGAGAGATCTAACATTTTATCGGCACGTGCAGTGATGCATGTGCATGTCATAATTAGCCCCAGCTGGTTCCCAACTGTTCTTTCTTCCTTCATGCCCATATCCAGTGCTGACAAGCAAGGGAGAAAGTCAACAGGTACAATTGTACAACGCCCCATGTAAAGGAACACTTACCAAAATTACATGAAAGTTTAAAAGTAATTGATATGATAAGTAGGTGACTAAAATAACAATTCAAGTAACATCTGTGTAATGAAAATAACAGCATCTCCAGAAATTTGTTTCAAAACCTTAAATTTGACTGAGTGTCGTGATGAATGCAAGCTAAATAAGTGGAAATAATAGTGTCAGCCTGTGCTACTAAAGAATGCGCTAAAAGAAATGAGGTAGGAGTGGGGTGGGGGGAGGGGGTCCTTAGCCAGCATGAGATACCAAGTCCCCAAATTTCTCTTCCTAGGTCTGGCTAAATTCTTTCGCATATAACTTTCTCATCCCCCACCCCTTTTGTGTGAAACAGGGTAAAAACAGATGGGACACAGGCCCACTATGGCCTGCCTGGTATGGGGACTCAGCTGCACATCTGTTCCCTGGATGCCAGATGTTGACTCGCTCGTGCCCCAGGCTGGGTAGGCAGCTGGCCTGGAATGCGTCTCCCAGAAGTTCCCAGGTGCACATTCCAGGCCAAGAGTCACCCAGGCGGACCAACACACTCCACAGTGAGCCAGTGCATCTGCTTGGCCCCATCATCCCCTGCACCTGGTGGGGGCTGCTATGGCTTCCTGACATTGGCTGCCATGGCTGCCCATCATGGTGGGGTGCGGGGGCAGAGGACGGCTCGCCAGCTGCCCAGGTTGCAGGCACATTAGTTAAGTGCTACCTACCAACCCAGAGAGGCAGCTTCTGTTCCCCAACCCTCACCCTGCACCAGGGAGCTGCCCTGCCAGCATCGCGTCTGTTTTTGCCCACAGTTTAGGGGAGCTCATCTCTCCAAGTGGTTTGTATCCAATGGGATGAAACAGACTCTGACAACTGCAAGGGAAACAGACAGCCCTCCCGTTTACTCGGCAAGTGTGAAAGCACATAGCTGAAAAACTCCAGGATGCTGTGTGCTCAGCCATGGCTTCCAGTAGCCAGAGTAGAGGAGTTCTACTCCGGGTAGAGCTGAGGGTAGGGGATAAGCTGAAGAACAGCCAGAGGACCATTGTTTGTTTATGATCAAGAAAATCCAGATCCATGTTCCAGGGTCTCTGATAATGCAGGGTAAGGGTAGAAAAGCTGTGTCTGTGTATCTGGGTCAGTTTGTGTATTCCTTGGGGATGATGGCTGCAGCCGGGCTTCAACAGTGGGGACATCTCTGGAAATCGTCCACTAGGGAAAGTGGTGCTGGGTTGGGAACTTCTGGAAACAAATGCTAAATTAGTTTTATGGTGGTTTGTGATTTTTTTCTCTAGTTGTTATAGGGTCGTTAGAAAACATTGCCTTCCTCATAATTGTCCTGTTATTACTTAATTTGGCTCAGGCTCTTGTGTTTTTTCTGAAACCCTCTGAACACGCCTGTATTGGGGCCAATTTTGAGATTACCATTTGCTGGCCATATGTTCTGCTCCTAATGCAAAGTACACACATCAAGGTACAGAGACATTAAAGTCCTTTTCCCTCGTTTGAAATGCCTCAATTTCTTAGAGCATGCGTGGGGACTGGGGAACCTTTTCCCTCTTGTGGGACATTTTTGAGAATTAGTATAAGATTCGTGGGCCAGATTGGAGTTGGGACATGGGGTGCTCTTAGGCAGTCCACTCAGGATGGAGAAAGGAAGGGGAGAGTCCAGATCATGGATCCATACCCTAGCCTTGAGTACATGCCCTCACCTCTGCTTCCTTCCCCTGAGTTCATTTAAGTGCTTGAGAATAGGGGGACTGTATCCATAGGCCAGATCCAGGAACTGAAAAGTGGCTAAAGAAATAAAACAGCCATGGGTTGATTTAACTGATGGGCTGAAGATTCTCCTTCTACCTCTGGCCTAGAGAGATTGCAGTTGCCATGTTGGTCCCAAATGTAAGAGATGAAGAAAGTAGTTCAGACGATATCTTTTATAGTACTCTTGATACATTTTTAGTGCATCATTTGAGGCATCTATGTCTTTGGACTGAATCTGCAAAGGTTCTGCTGCTCTTAAAATCAGGCCATCAGTGCCTTACAAGAATCAGTGGACACTCGAAAAATTAGCTCTAAATGATCAGCAGACGCAATAAGGGAGTTGATTAGTTCAGGTTCCCAGGTCCTTTCCGTATTCCCATGCAAAGCTTGAAGCACGACGTGTGTTCTTGATGTTCTGTTTTTTATATGATTAACATCTAAGAGCAAACTTTTGCTGTTAACAAAGCCATGTCCTATAAATCATCCAGTTAGCTACTGCTCCCCATTGCCTGGATTATTAGAACCGGATGCCCTTCAGTAGCTTTAGGCCTAGGCACAATTCTTGTGTGTGCAGCCTCAAAAAGCTGAACTGGCCCTTCTGGAAGACAAATGCTGCCAAATAACACAGGACTGTGTGTCTCCTCCAAACCATGAAGTTTTTGAAAATTTTGCACAAACAGCAGAAGCTGGAATATCAGTTTGCATGATGAGCTTCATACAATATTCACTTCCTATGCCTAGATATGCATCAAGTGGGTCATTTGGCATGAGTCTTGCTTTCAAGGCCACAATTTTAGTTGTATCAGATGTCTGGCCACATGAGACAATTATTTCAGAAGCTTTCCTCTGTCAGCCTAAACATGTGAAGGCGTCCCTTCCAAGAACATTTTCTGGGGCATAGTGCTGTGGTTTCCTGGCATGAGTCTGCATTAAAATCTGTCCAAGTAATGTGTGCAGTACGATGTGTGGGCCTGGTAGGAGAACCTCTGCAATTCATCTTTGGTAGTCACATTCACACAATAGGCAGCTTGCACCTGGATGTAACATCCCGCAATTTTTTGTGAATACTGCTGCATGTCTTTCAAGCCAAACTGGGAGATTTCCACCAGTTGCTCCTTTTCCAGCTCTTCATCAACCCACTTGGTTTCCCATATTCTCACTGCTGGCAATTTAATTCTCTTTCTCTACTCCATTTCTGCTATGTAATATTGTGCTACAGTAAACTACTTCATGATACCATAAAGACTTCAGTCCCCAGAGAACCCCATCAGCTGGGATTCATGTGTAGGGGAGAACAATACAAATCAGTTGGCTAGCCTTTGGATGAACCGCCTTATATGCCCCCAGGGAGACTGAAAGCAAGAATAGAGAAAGTTACCTCTTTTTTGGCTTATAGCAATGTGTCCCTGGGTCTAGATGGAACTTTGCCTTGTCTCTACCACTACCCTCGAGGTGTCGTCTAGAGGTGTCATCTAGACCCTCTTTCCCTGGACATCTCTGAAGGCTTGGCAGTTCCTAACGTCATTGTTTTCTTTTTCTCTTCAGCTTTGTCCTTCTCTGATTAGTGCTATCGGTGATACCTCTTCACTTTCTCAGTTAGAGTCCAATGATGGGCTCCAGGCCCATAGGTGTTAAAGGGGGCAGGTTATTCAGTGTCCAGTTCCCCTGCAAACAACAATTCCATTAACTTTGTATCTGTCTAGAAACTGTTGAGACAATGTTCCAAAGATCAGCCACATTGCCTGTGAACTGGTGTTGCTAGTCATCCATTCCTATACATTTCTCCATGTGGTTGTAGATAGATCCTTATCCATCAGGTCATAAACTGATATTGCCAATCATGACCAGCAAGAGACTTCCATCAGTAGCAGAGTATTGTACAATTTATTAGGAAAATTGTGAGGAGTTTACTTTTCTTTCTTTGAGGCAACTCTTGTGATCATTGTCAGAGCAGGATACTGAACTAGATGGACCACTGTTTTGTTCCAGTATGGCTGGTGGTTATAACTCCTGATCTACTAGGGGCATTTTTCACATGACAACAAATTATTCTGTAGTATAGTAAAGGGTTTAGGGAGCATTAGTGATTGATTCCGAAACAAGTTGCATTCAACTTGCTCCAGTTATGTTATTCCAGTTAATTCTTCTCAGCCAAAAGGACCAAGACTATGGTACAATGCATCAAGGGGCAAGAGAAGTTAAAAGAGGGAAAGGTGGGGGGATTTCAGACTTTCTCATAGCTATGGAGGAGTTGTGGTGCTGCTTTTGGGTGGTGGGGCTGAATAAGATCCTGTACAGCTTGGTTAACTCTATTCAGACATGCGTTTTATGTCTTCCCTGATTTTTCACACACAAGCTTTGGAACTCTTCTTGCTTATAGAACACATAATGTTTTAAATAGCTCTCAGAGGCCTCTAATTTCTTCTCCTGTGGAGGCAGGTAATGCATAAATAGTCCTTTCCTTTAGTTGGTCTGAAACGAATTCTGTTAAGCAAGATATTTATCACCATTCATCATGCTTTTCCCTACCAAAATACAGTGACGGGATGACAGCACCATCCATACCAGGGGTTGTGGCACCAGCAGAATGCATTACAGTCATCCAGAAAACAATGGTAGCAAGGCTTGAGAATTACACCCTTTCTTGAAATGCTATGCACACACACAGAGTCTCTTTCTGCATGTGGCTACAGCTATAGCATATTGTTACATGCCTTTAAAACAACTAGACATGAGAAGTTTCAAATCCAATAAGTTGTTTGTGTGGTGTGGGGGGGGGGGGGGGGGAGTTATGGTGGGCCTTTCATTTCAGAACAATTATGCTGCTTGGGTGGTTCTAGCCATTGTCTCCTTGCCTTATAAATAATAGCCAAGTGATGCTTAGATAATACACTGCTTGTTGGGTTTTAAGGAAATATTCATGTGTTTGTGTTATTAGTATGCACAATATAAATAGTGTTTTAAAAGAAGGATAGAAAGAGTTATTGTCCTGGGCTCAAGCACTGACTTGTACTAGTTAATTA
The DNA here is from genome assembly GCA_003113815.1 of Sphenodon punctatus. NCBI lineage: Eukaryota > Metazoa > Chordata > Lepidosauria > Sphenodontia > Sphenodontidae > Sphenodon > Sphenodon punctatus. Next base: position 1,650,053 of record QEPC01010167.1, read on the forward strand.
CGGGTAATTAAGCATTAGGAATATTATTACACACATCACATTTAAAAACAATGCTTTTACGTCTTTTCAACAAGAGGCTCTCCAGGCATTTATTCTCATTCCCATTTTACAGATGAAGAAACTGAAGGGCAGAAGTTATATTGTTTGTTTGCCAAGGACAACTAAGTAAAGAAGAGAACCTACAATTCCTGACTCCCAGATCACAAGGACTCTGTTGGAGACTTCGCACAATACTTTGAGACAAAAGGCTGAATTCAGCACTCAAGCCCAACACCTGAATGGAAGAATTAGAAAAGGGCTGAGACATATATTTTTCCCAAACCAGGTGTGACTTGGGAGTCAGGCAGCTGATTTAGTGTAGACTTGATATACTCTAGTAATGGAAATAAGTTTGGCAAATAAGGAACTCTGACTAAGACCATTTTTAGATGAGACGGTACCATGCAAATCCATCTGCTGGACATGTGTGGTACTGCCCATTTAAAAGTGGCAGTGGGTGGGGACATGATCCTGCAACTCACATCTCCACCCATCAGCAGCAGGTGTTTATGGGATTCCTAGGAACTGTGGGATTTATCGTAAATGATTATTCAGATGTGACAATACCACACGGAAAGTCTGTACATAGTATATGCTATGCTATAGTAGCTATCCTGCACATCACATCTAAATGCTCATGAGTTACTAAATAGTAACTTTGGAGATAATACATGACATCTCACTACCCCTCATGTCACATCTGAACAGAATGTACCTATTACTGCACATGAGTGAAAATTTCTAGAATGCGGCTTGTTCATAAACATACCATTTAGAGTCTCTAAATGCTAAGTTTAAATAAAATCTTATTCCTTTGCCAACGTCAAAACTCTGCTCCGTACAGTGACCTCTCTTAGACCATTTTTAGATGGACACTGGGGGCGGGGCAGGTCTGTGTGCACTCGGTGGCGCATACACACACTTCCGGTGGGTGGAGGAGGGTTTATTTATTTATTTATTTCAAACTTTTACTACCCCGCCCCTCCTGCCATAGGCAGCTGGGGGCAGCTTAGAATTTATAAAACAACATTAAAACAACAATTAAAGCAACTAAAAGGAGGAAAAGGAAATAACCCCATACCCCCCAAAACCCCTCCACCCCCTCACCCATCTCCCCTGCCAAATTACAGCCAGGTCTTACAACTTCTCCGAAAAGAGGGGAGATCTGGGGCCAACCAGGCCTCCACTGGAAGGAAGTTCCCCAGCTGTGAATGCCCTCCCCTGCGTGGCCCCCTGGAAGACTCGGGAGACCTCGAGCAGGGCGCCCCCAGATGACTGCAGGGGTTGATTCAGCACCCGGGGAGTGAGGCGGTCCCACAGATAGGTAGGGCCGAGGCTGTTTATGTTTAGGGCTTTATAGGCCAAAACCAACGCCTTGAATTGGGCCCGGAAAACCACCGGCAGCCAGTGCAGAGAGCAGAGCACTGGTGTAATAGGCTCCCGGCGGCCCAGTCCTACCAGAAGATGGGCTGCTGCATTCTGCACCAACTGCAGTTTCTGAGCCATCACCATGGGTAGCCCCACGTAGAGCGCGTTACAATAGTCCAGTCTGGAGGTGATGAAAGCATGGATGATGGTGGCCAGGTCAGAGCCTGAGACAAACGACTGAAGCCGTCGCACCAGATGAAATTGGTGACAGGTACTCCTCGCCACAGCCTCCACCTGGACATCCAGGCACAGCTGCTCATCGAGACGCCATACCTGGGGTACCAATGGAGGGCAGACCCCGTCAATAATGGGGGCCACCATCTCCATTGCCTTACCCACCAACATCGGCGGTGGCGGATGGGTGTGCAGTCGGTGTGCGCCCCTGCCATGCTCCTGCACAGAGCAACCTGGGTTTTTCCTGGTTGCTCCGTGTGGGGAGATGGGTGGAGGCGTGTGGGTCGCAGGAGCACGTGCCCACCCACTGCCACTTTTAAACAGGCAACACTACACATGTCCACTGGACGGACTTGCATGGTACTATCTCATCTAAAACGGCCTTAGTCGCAGTTCCACATTTGCCAGACTTATTTCCATTACTAGAGTAGCTCAACCTGCTCCCAAGTGATTTTTTTCAGGTTAAAACAGGGTTTTGTTTTATAACATGAACCAGCTCAGAAACCATGAGTCCAGCTGTAGTCAGCTAAGACTGGGTTAGTAAATCAATTCTATTAAAACTAAATAGCTGCAGATGTACCTTTGAGTCAGGTGGAGCTTGGCCAGGGATTAGAATTTCTGCACTGGCAGCACACACAATATGAAAGAACAAGAGGAAACCAAATACCTTGTTCCTTCATCTGAGCTTTGAGAAAGTGGGTGGTGATGGGGCATGTAGCTGAGCTGTAACTGAAATGCAGAAAGACAAAGCTAATATTAATAGAGATCTGAGGAGAGAAGCTGAGGTTGACTAAATGTTATTTCTGCAGCCCCAGGAAATGGGATCAGTGCTGAGAGGCTGAAGAGATACGTAAAACTGACTCCTAAGGAAACAAGTTGCTAATGGAGGGCTTTCCTGAGCCTGGGGATAGCATAGAAGCTGCTATCTGAATGAGGAGAGATGCAAGACAGTGCAACGCTTAGTGGATTTACCTCTATTTGAAGCCAAGTCAGCATTTCACAAGTCTATTGGCCAAAGCCAGAGAAGTTGGTTGATGCAATTGACGCACACAGTCCCTACCCCACAGGCTTGTGGTTTGTGATCACACAAGAAGTCACACCATCTCTGGACGGACTCACAATCCAGATTGATATTTGTATTTGATATACTTTGCATGCCTTTGCTGTTGTTCGGAGTCATGGGATTCCACTTAAGTCTCAAAATGAGGTTATGCAGAACCCCTGCCCCAACGCTTTCACACAGCTCAACAAGTCTCTCTGTGTCAGCAGAATCCCCTGATGTCAACCTCTAGTCCTTTATTTAGAGGGATCCCCCAAAGGATCCCAAAACCTATAGGGATTAGCATAGGTGTATTTCTTCTGTGCCTCTTTAGATCAAGTTTTCCCTTATTTCCACCTGCAAATTGTAATGAGACCAACCTTCCTTCTAGCCATAGCCAAAGACAATTGGAGGTGTCTCTGTGGTGTGTTGATCAAATGGCTGAAAGAGCCAGAAGGGGCCACTAGAGAGTGAAGTTTGGTTTTCCTTTCTTGCAATCCAGGATGAGGATGTTTCCACAGCTCTTCCAACCTTGTAATGCAATCTGTGTGTGCGTGTGTGTGTGTATGTACATGTGCGTGTCTCTATCCCCTTTATAGTTTTTGATCCTCCAGAGCTGTCAAATTTGGGTACTTGCTGCGTGGAGCTACTTGTTATACAGTAAATACAGTCGGAGCATCCAAGCCTTGTGCAGCAGTGAAGCGAAGACCAAAGACCAATGATGAGCAATCCTGTCTGAAGCCCATAAACTCTCTGCCTCTTGGTTTTCAAGGTTAATTTTGGTTTATTTTATTTTACACCTTTCAGGAGGAAGAGAGGGAACTGAGGTACATTCTTATCCCAGCATAACTCAGCTCATTTGTTGATTGTTGCAGATTCCTTCTTAAGTCCCAGCTATTGCAAACAAGAAAGAGTTGCTCTTCATTTACCCCATGCTACTCCCATTGTCTGCTTGTGGCTGGCTGTGGTATGCGGGGACAAGTAGCAGAGCCTCTGGGATGGTAGGTGGCACAGCAGCTCACCACACATCTCTATATAGCGTGGACACAGCCTAGATCCTGAATGGCAAGAACAATTTAAAATGCATCATGGAAACTGTCATAGCTCAAGGTTTCATATGACACAGGTTTGGGTTGCTGCTGCCACCATCAATCTTCCCACTTGTGAATTTTAGCCTTTGCCACTCTTTGCTTTGTTTCCTTGTTCCCATGAATAGGTTGCATGCTGTTAGGTGTAGCTGACGTTCTTTGACAGCCGCTACAGGATATCTTAATTGATCATGCCGTGGCCATTGGTGAGATATTTAGTGAAAGTCTATTTTTATTGATAATGTGGCAGGAAGTCAACGATAGTTCATCTGGTGATGTCCTCCATTGCCAGTTTAGGCCTTAGAGGCCTCCATTCAGATCCCAGTTCAGACTTGCTTCTTAGAAGTTGTACCTTAAATCCACAGCATTCAATGTGACTACTTCTCTCCTGGTGACCTCTGGTTCCTGATAGTCTGGTTTTGTGACAGTCCATCTCTGTGGCACCATTACTGATTTCTTGATGTTGCACCTCCAACCCTGTCCCAACCAGCAGCTAGTATGTGAATGGGCAACACAATGGTCCTTCCTACAACCCGATACATACAATAACCATGGTAGGGATGTGCACCAGAGTCCCATGTCGTTATTCGTTTTCATTATTGTTGTTATAAAAATGTGTCGTTTTATCATTATCATTATAACAACGTCATTTTCGTTATTGTCGTTATCGATACTGATTTCAAACAAAGATTTTATTTTTGTTATCGTTATCAATATCATTTGATCTCGTGATCTCGCGAGACCAAAAACCGGAAATGGAATTTCAATCGCGTGTGTTGTGTGCGGTGGCATGGTGTCTGTCTGGCTTGTGTGAAAAATTGGTTGTGAGCTTGTGTGTGTGTGTGTGGTAGCTGTGTGTGTGTGGTTTGGCTTATGCATGAGGATGGAAGGTGAAGGAAGCAGTGGTGGTGGTGGTGGTAGGAAAATGAAGCTGAGGAGGAAGGTCAAGATGGAGGAGGAATAAATGGAGGCCCAGCCTGGACCATCTGGAGAGGTGGTGGAGGTGAGCTCCTCACTGGAGGAGGAAGAGGGCAGAGGAGGTGCCACTGTTGCCAGGTTTGTAAAATTTATTTTTGTGTATTGTTTCATATAACTTTTGAGGACAAGAAGAATACTATCCTTTAGAGCGAGCTTGCTGGCGTGCAGGTGGTGGGCAGTCAGGCACAAACAGCGGGTGGCAATGGAGGGGCAGGATTTGCACGTGTCTTATTTCTGGGTCTGCCACAGAGAGGGGGTGGGCTCTTCTAGCAGTCAGTCACAAGCCACAGCACCCACCCAGAGATGTGCCAGCCAGGGTCTCAACTTGCCAACAGTAGCACCCCAGGAAGGGCAGGATTTGCATGTGTCTTATTTCTGGGTCTGCCAGAGAGAGAGGGGGGAGGGCGGGCTCTTCCAGCAGCAGCAGCCAAGGGTCTCAACTTGCAGACACTACAGCACCCCAGGTGGTGGTGGTGTACGTGGGAGAAAGGGAAAGAGGCGAGGAGGCGGCAGCAGCACCATCCTTCCACTTGGTGTGGGAGAATGGGTATTGGTCGGGGAAGGACTAGAGGTATCACCATGAATGCATGATATTATGTAGGTGTTTATGTGTTCCTATTTCAGAGAGGGTGATGATGACGGTGCAGGCCCATCAAGGCGGACGTCTCAGGGCCAAACCAGGCCAACGAGGTCTGCAGTATGGAAATATTTCCATACCCCGAAAGGCGGATTCACAGAATGCAAGGTAAGACACGAGGGCTGGAACAACTGGGAATGTATTGCCCTATGACCTGTTAGGAAGTCCCCCACAGAGAGATTGGCCAGCCACCCACTTGTGGAGACAGAATGCAGGCAGGGCTTGATAGACCATTGGTCTGACACAGTATGGCACTTCTTATGTTCTTATCTTTTTATGTTCTTTAGATCTGAGACAAAAAATCAAAAGTGGGACGCAGGGGACCACATTGACGCTGATTGCCCATATTGAGACTGTCCACCTCACTGGTGACGCGGGACATGTCTCAGGCTGGAAGGAGCAGGGAGGAACATCAAGCGAAGGAGGGAAGGAAGGCACAGCAGAAGAGGCACCGTCCCAGTCCTTCCCCCTCCAGCTCCTACGAGGATTCTCCAGCCCCCCGGCAAGAGGAGACCCCCCCCCCCCAAAGCGAGGGCATTTTGGGCTTCACTCCAGAGGCCCGCAAAAAAAATTATGTCGGGCTTCAAGGCCCACACCCAAAGTGTGGAGGACAGGCTGGTGGAGCGATTTGAGGAGCTCCAAACCAGGGAACGCCAGGCTGAGGCATACAAGGAGTACCTCAGAACTGAAAAAGACGCCTTTGAATTATTCCGCCAGTCCCTGGTGGCATGGAAGGCATCTATGGTGGGGGCCCTGGATGTTGCGAGGCGACATGGGGCAGAGGTGGACAATGTGCCCGTACCTTGGTTCCACACACCGTTGTCCCCTTTTCCCCACATGCCGGGGGACAGGCCCACAGACACCTAAGTTGTTTTTCTGTCTTTTTATATTGTTAATGTTTTTTTTTTCAAAAGTTTTTAATTTTTTTTTTTTTAATTCAATAGTTTTTATAAAAGTTATATTTGTTACCAGCTGAGTTTGACCTGTCCAATCTTTTATTCCTCTGTGCTTCTTCTGGCAGGTGGCAGAATCTCATTGTATATACAACTTGTCAGATCCCTACCTGACAGCAGCAGCACATGTAGCATATTAGCCCCAAGATGTGCCAGCAGGGTCTCAACTTGCAGACAGCCCCCCAGGAGGGGCAGGGCTTGTTTCTGTCTGATGATGGCCCCAGAATCCTGATGATGGTTCTTGGGACTGGAGTGGTAGCTTATATCTGTTTGTGAACAGCACCGCATGGGGAGCAGCCAGGGGCCAGGCATGTTTCTGTGTGGGGGTGCCAGAGAGAGAGAGAGAGGCTCTCTGGCAGTGGGCGGAGGAGGAGGAAGAGCATTGGAAGAGCAGGTAGTTGGGCAGGTGGGAGCTTGGCAGCAGTGGTGGCAGCAGCAGTGGCAGGGCATGTTTCTGTGGGGTGCTGCCAGAGGGGGAGAGAGAGGCTCTCGGGCAGTGGAGGAGGCAGTTGGGCAGGTGGGAGTTTGGCAGCAGGAGTGGCAGCGCATGTTTCTGTGGGCTGGTGCCAGAGAGAGAAATAGAGAGGCTGTCTGGCAGCGGGCGGTGACAGAGGAGGAGGAGCATCGGAGGAGCAGGCATTTGAGCAGGTGGGAGCTTGGCAGCGGCATCAGCAGCAGCAGCGGCAGGGCATGTTTCTGTGGGGTGGTGCTAGAGAGAGAGAGAGGCTCTCTGGCAACGGGCAGCGGTGGAGGAGGAGCATCGGAGGAGGGGGCAGGTGGGAGCTTGGCAGCAGCAGCAGCAGGTCATGTTTCTGTGGGGTGGGGCCAGAGAGAGAGAGAGGCTGGCAATGGGCAGTGGTGGAGGAGGAGGAGCATCGTTGGAGGAGGCAGTTGGGCAGGTGGGAGCTTGGCAACAGCAGCGGCAGGGCATGTTTCTGTGGGGTGGGGCCAGAGAGAGAGGGGGGGCTCTCTGGCAGCGGTGGGAGGAGAAGGAGTATCGGAGGAGCAGGCAGGTTGGAGCTTGGCAGCAGTAGTGGGAGCAGCAACAGCAGCAGGGCATGTTTCTGTTGGATGGGGCCAGAGAGAGAGAGATGCTCTCTGGCAACGGGCAGTGGTGGAGGAGGAGGAGGAACATCGGAGGAGGCAGTCGGATAGGTGGGAACTTGGCAGCAGCAGCGGCAGGGCATGTTTCTGTGGGGTGGTGCCAGAGAGAGAGAGAGAGAGAGAGAAGCTCTCTGACAGCGGGCGGCGGTGGAGGAGGAGCATTGGAGGAGCAGGCAGTCAGGCAGGTGGGAGCTTGGCAGCAGCAGCGGCAAGACATGTTTCTGTGGGGTGGTGCCAGAGACAGAGAGAGAGGCTCTCTGGCAGCGGGCGGCGGCGTGTGGCATTGGAGGAGCAGGCAGTCGGGCAGGTGGGAGCTTGAGCAGGATGCACCTCTCTCTCCCCAGCCCCACTCTCTCTGTCTCTCATTCTAGCAGCAGGGAGCCCCCCCCTCTCTCTCTCTCTCTCTCTCTCTCTAGCAGCAGGGAGCCTCTCTCTCTCTCTAGCAGCTGGGAGCCTTTCTGTGTCTCTCTCTGGTCATGTACAGCGGGTGACAGCATGGGCAGGAGCATGTCTCCCTCTCTCTCTCTCTCTCTCTCTATTTCTATTAGTGGGGAGCTTTCCCCCCCCTCTCAAAAGTGTCCCTACTCTCACTATGGGTCCAAGGCCAGCTCAGGGAAACCCAGCAGCGGCAGGTTGACTTTGAGGAACAGGAGCTGCTCTACCAACACAGCAGCCAGCCTCGAATCGTGGGGACTCACTATGTCCCCTGCTGCCAAAAACACCCGTTCGCTGGGCACACTGGTTGGTGAGAAGAACACTAGTTCCTGTGCCACCCTGGTCAGAGACTGCCATATTTTTGCTGATGCTGATGCTCCTGGGAGTGCTCTGCATCTCTGCCCTCCTGCTGCTGCTGCTTTGCCCCTCCTGGTTGCCCTGCTGCTGCCGCTGTATGACTCTCTCGACCGCCCGCACCCTCTCCACCAGAGCATGCTTCCTCAGGGTGAAGTCTGGCGTGCGAGCTGCCACGCTCGCCTTCACCCTGGGGTCCAGCATGGTGGAGAGTATGTATACTTCCTTATGAATGAGAGGGTCAAAACGCCTGCTCAGCCCCTCTTTCAACTTTTGTACCAGGTCCACCACCTCTGGTACAAGCTGCTGCTCCACCTCCCCCTTGCCTTGGTCCCTCAGGAAGCCTTCCATCCTCCTGATGAGTCTTCGGACCAGGGGAGTTACCTGGATCAGGGTGGCTGTCGCCGCACTCAGACTCTCCGTCACGTCCTTAAAGTGCTGTCGCTGAGGAAGGGCGGAGGATTGGAGCAGCTGCCTGTCACTCACTGGAGCTTCCCCTCCCCCCTTATTCAGGAATATAACCAGGGCCTGACGCCCTTGGGTGACACCAAAGGGCATCGGCCGTTGGTGGGGCTACCATTGGCATTGGCACTCCCCTCTGATCGGTGACGGCTGTTCATCTGGAGAGAGTGGAGCCACGGCGTGGAATAGAGGAAAGTGGGGAAAAAGAAGTTGTGGTGGAGCTGCATGGAACAGAGCAGGAGAGCGGCACTGAACGGCGGGTCGGGAAAGGCGGTTGCCTGTATTATTTTGGCATCCGCACACCTGGTGGTAAGACCACCCGAGAATTAGGAGGATAGGGGCAAGGACAGGCTGCAACAGGCCGGCAGGGGCTGTTGTGGAGAACCAAGAGGCGAACAGGTCCCGTAAGCACTCGGCTGCCTGAAACCGCGATCCCCAGAGTTCAATGGTTGGCGGATTCGAGGGACACTAGCCCAGCTGTGCGGATTTTGTGTTCACAGCTTGTCAGCTCCGATAGCCTCAGATAGCCTGTGGATTGGCGGAGAGAGAGCCGAGCCTCTCTGCAGGGACCTAAACGCCAAAGTGCTTTTAGGAAGCATCTATCTCCGGAGCTGTGAGTTTACACTGTCGAACTTTACTTTTAAATATATCCAATAAGAAGTGCGTGGGATTTTGGGGATCCTCCCCCCCCCCCCTTGCCGCAGAACATGGAGTTAAGATCTAGAGCTATCCAAGCCCCTTTATCCTTGGTAGAGGAGATAGCCCAGGCGGATGGCATTTACGGGACTTCACGCCCACCCCACCCCCCTTAATCAAACTAAACTGACTAACTTTTTCCATTCCAACTTAACTACAGCAAAAAGATCACAGGAAGAAACCTTATCAGAGACAGTTCAGCCCAATCAGTGAGACCCATCCACCCCCTCTGTACATGACCAATTAATGGCAGATCAGCTTTCTATAATGCAAACTACATTGCAACAAACTTACCTCCTCAATCGGAAATTTGATGATCTCAATGTAAGATTGGAGCTTGACCTTGACACTCACTTTAAGGAAGTAGAAGCTAAATATAATCAAACTAACGAGCTTCTCCTAGCCTTGAAAATTTTGGTAGGGGGCCTATGGCTTGAATTCAGTTCATGGACAGGGAAGCCGAACTCTTGCGAAGTGCTGGGGTTAATGCAAAAAGATGCAGCTACACAGGTTCAGCATAGCATGCTGCACAGGGGGGATAAAGATGGCAGGTGCTTCACGAGACTGTCCTAATTAACTATAGACATGAAATTCTTGCAGAGATGCGAGAAGGCGCGCAGTCTTACGTTATGAATTATGAGCTTATAGTGGGTAACCTGGGGTCGCAGGTATTGTCTCGGAAAGTTAAGGTCGTCAACCACCCACAAGCTGGTTGGTTCGACTCAGAATGTCAACTGAAGAAAAAAAAGCTTGCACAAGTCAGGTGCCGATGGCTTAGGACTTATCTAGAGCTCCATAAGCAGGAATATTTAAGAACTCATAGACAGTATAAGGTTTTGATCCAAACTAAGAAAAGTTTGGATACCAAGATGTTATGGGCAAAGCTGCAGGTAGCAGTCGCCACTAATGATTCTATGCAGTTCTGGAAGATAGTGAAAGTAGGGCTGGGGTCAGGAAGAAAACCCTGCCCGGTAATGCTGCCAGAAGCAAAGTGGCTGGCCCACTTTAGGGGACTATATACTGATGATACTTATGACCTAAAACCTGCATTAAGCAAGCTTGGTGATAAGGACAGCTCTGGTAGAGAGGAAGGAATTTTTGTTAAGACAGTCACGGAAGTGCAAATAGTAGGGTACATTGCTTCCCTGAAGAGAGGCAAGGCGCCCGGGAAGGACTGGATTAGTGCAGAAGCTTTACAACTGTGTCCGGCATGGTGGGTCCCCTGGTTGGCTAAGTTTTTTTACATGGATTAACCAAACAGGTGCCATCCCACAGGAATGGGGAGAATCCATCATAGTACCGATCTTTAAAAAGGGGGATCAACAGAACCCAGGCTGTTATAGACCCATAAGCCTGATTCCTGTGCTGGGCAAAATTTATGCAAAGGTATTGTTGGAACAACTGGAACTCTGGGAAGCAGATAATGGGATAATTCCAGAAGATCAGTTTGGGTTTAAGGAAGGCTGCTCGGTTATGGACAATTGTTTTATTCTAGCCCATATAATAACAAAATATATGTGGATAAGATCTGGTTGCGTATTTCTTGCTTTTATGGACCTACAGCAGGCATTCAATTTGGTGCCAAGGGAGAAATGGTGGGGCATGCTGTACACCTTGGGTATTAATGAAGACTTGCTTCAAAGGATTATCCAATTACATACAGGGAACAGGGCTTGTGTGAGGACATCTCCCCAAACAATTACAGCAAATTCTATACCTGTGAACAAGGGGGTAAGGCAGGGCTGCGTGCTTGCCCCCATACTCTTTAGCATTTATCTGGAGGATTTAGTTAATAATCTACTGGAGGTTGAGGGTCGTCCACCAAAGATCGGTTCCAGGATGGTCCCAGCCCTGTTGTATGCGGACAACATCATTATAATGTCTCAGACCAGGAGAGGTCTGAAATCGCAGCTCCAGCAGTTCGTATGATACTGTACGCTTGAAGGACTTGAAATAAATTACCAGAAATCCAAGTACTGGCCTTAGGTATAGGAAATAAAAAGTGCATCTGGAAGGTGGGTAATGAGGAGCTGTTACAGGTGGAAAGTTGTGCGTATTTAGGAATATGTTTCTCCTAAATACCCAATTGGAACTGCCATGCACACTCTCTCACCCAAAAAGTGAATGCAGGTATAAGAGCTATTCTACAGTTGGCGAACAAAGTTAGGAATACTCTGCCATCTCAAGTTTTGAAAGTATTTTTTGCAAAAATACAAACTTCACTAACTTATGGGGCAGAAATCTTTCAGTTAGGGGCAAGCTGCCAGAAATTAGAGAGAGTGCAGAATAAATTTCTGCGGAACCTGATAGGAGTCCCTCAGGCAGTCCCCGGTGCAGTAGTGAGGGCTGAGACTGGGGTTTCCTCAATTGTAAGTTTGATAAATTTAAAGAAGCTGCATTACTGGGTGAAACTGTGATTCGTTCAGAGTTCTGCTTGACCTCGTTATGCTTACAGGAAGAACTGACATAATTGGGGCCACCCTCGTATCCTTGGATAAAGGAGGTGGTTCATCAGTTGAGTTGTTTGGGTCTTTCTCCTGAGTTTCTGTTGGGGCAACCTCCTGGGCGGCAGAAAGTCACTATAAAGAATGCCCTGAGGGATATGGCCAAGCAGCAGGACATTTCAAAATTAGCAGAGTGGAAGGTTGCACCACACTTTCAGTTTATAAAAAGGTTGCGTGACTTTGAGAAATATCTCAGTAAATTCTGCAGGAGAGATCTGCGTAGAGCTTATACTTGTCTCCGTCCGCATACAGCTTTTTAAATCTAATGTAACTGCAGGGAGATATCGGCAACTACCATACAAACAACGCCTTTGCTTCTGCAATCAGCAGGAGGTGGAAGATGTTTACCATGATCTATTTAAATGTAGCTGCTACAGTGAAATTAGAGAGCAAGCATGGCTGGTTCCTGTATGGGACGAGGGTGACCCGTTTCTGCCAAGTCAGGTTAGATTAGAGAAACTGCTAACGTCCCAGGATGAACAGATAATGGGCGCAGTTGCAACGTAGGCTTGATTAGTGGCAAAAAAAAGGGAAAGCGTGTTGAGCAATTAAGTATCACATTTCGATTTTGGATAACTTCTGCCCCTCATCAGAGTTCTTAGAGGGATGATATGTGGTTTTGAGGATCCTATTCTTTGTTGTAATTAATCACACATTTTGTTTTTACTTTGTATTTGTTTGTGTATTTACTGTTTTTACAGTGTCAAAGGGCATTGTATTTTATTTATTTATTTATTTATTTACTTATACTTATTCATGATTTTTACTCTGACTATATGGTGAAAGCTAGTCAAGATAATACAGTGTCTATTCTATTCCATTATATTATATAGGTGGAGTTCCACTGGTGCTGACATCCTGCATGAGGCGGTGCTCCTGCGCCCCCAGCTCCACATGCCTCTCCTTCAAGAGGTGACCACCCTTCACGCTCTTGTTAAAGTACCCTGTAATCTTCCTCCCCTTCTCAATTAACAGGGTAAGGGGGTGGCTGCTGCACTCTTCTGACTTCTCCCCCAGGCCCGGGGCATCTCTCACCACCAGGTGAAGGGTGTGGGCAGTACAGGGGATGCGCTAGAACCCGCCCTCCAGCACCGACTTCTTCATGTTCTCAACATTATCAGTTACCACGAAAACCCTGGTGAATGGGGCTTCCTTCGTTAGCCACCCCTCCACCATGGTGTCCAAGGCTCCCCTTATGTTGATGGCAGTGTGTCTCTCATCAAACACCTGGCCGTGGAGCAGAGCCCACCTGTACCCTGCCCCCTCGCCCCTGCTGCCTGTTGCTCTGCCTCCTGCCACCCACAACTGCCACCAGTGAGCCGTCAGGGCCAGGTAGGCATGTTGTGCATTTCGGCTGCTCCAAATTCTGTGGTGAAATGCACAACTGCCCCACCTGCCCTGGCCAGTTGCTCCCTCACCTGCTCCCTGGCTGCCTGGTACAGGGAGGGCATCACCTGCCTGCTGAAGGTGGTGCATGAGGGAAGTTGGTACTGGGGTGCCAACATTGCCAGCAGCCGGCAGAATCCCTGGTCCTCCACAATGCTGAATGGCGGGTCATCCAGGGCAATCATCTCCCTCACCCACCTGGTGATCTTGATTGCACTGGATGACGCACTCCGCCACGCCCCAACTGCCCAAACCCCAGATCCTCCATTGTGAACTGCTGCTGCTGCTGCTGATGGGGAGTTTGAGATGGGACCTGCTGTTGCTGTCCCTCCTTCCCCTTTCCATGAGCAGAGGGGGAAGGTCTGCTGCTGCTTGTGCTTCCTGTAGCAGCGAACCCACTCCTGTCCACACTCTCTAATGTCTCTTGCAGCAGCAAAGCCCTATGCCAGCTCCTCATGTGGGAATTCATGCCATTGTTACTGAGATTCCCCTCCTTATTCCCACGGCACACTACCATCCCACAGCAAAGGCAGGCCACCCAGCTGCTGTCACCTGGGATCACTTCAAGGAATTGATCCCACACAGGCCCCATGGGGCACCCTGAATCCTTTGTGCCACTGCTGGGGGCCACTGCCTTTGTCCCCAATGGGGCCACAATAGGATCATCATCATGACCAGGAGTGTCCTCCACCTCCTCCTCGCTCCCCTCATTGTTGCCCTGCTCCATGACACCACCCACGCTGAAGCTGCTGCTGCTTCCACCTTGCAGCATGGGAGGAGAGGATGCCCTGCTGCTACTTGCTGAAGCTGGGCTGCTGCTGCTGCCAAAGTGGGGAAGGATGCCCTCAAATACATCCTCCCCCAAATCCTCAAAATCCCTGGTGTGTGTGTGTGTGTGTGTGTGTGTGTCAGAGGGAGAAGCCTGCCCAGGAGAGGTGGTTGCCTCTGCACCACTCCCAGCAACAGCACCCACATCATCATCGTTGCTGAGGCTCCCTATACTAATATCTCTGCTGCCCCCAGTGAAAAATCACTGCTGGGGGTTCCAGCTGCTGCCGGTGCTTCAGGTGTGTGTGTGTGTGTGTGTGTGTGTGTGTGTGTGTAGTGCTGCTTCATAAAAGAAGAAATTAAAGATTCTATATACACAAAGCCTAACCTAATCCTACTATCCTATAATCCTAATATAATAAAATAGACTAGCCTAAATATTTATATAATATCTAATCTCTTTATATATATATACACGTCCGCTCTGATCCAGAAATATACGTCTCATAATGGTAAACTATACCTAGGATTCATGGATCTTGAAAAGGCCTTCGACTCCATCAATAAGGAAAGGCTATGGTTACAGCTTAGAGGGATCTCCATAGAGCCGAGGCTTCTATACTTGGTAATCCAACTTCATCAAGCTAATTCACTCCAGATTAGAACGGATGGGCAGAGGTCCTTGTCAGTGCCTGTTCAGGTAGATAGAGGCATCAGGCAGGGCTGTATATTGGCACCGGTATTATTTAATCTGTATCTGAATGACCTGGTCCCCTTTATGAATTCAAGGGACACTCATGCCCCAGTGTTGGCCCAGAAGAGTCTTCCGCTTCTTCTCTATGCACATGACTCAGTTTTGCTGTCCCGAACTGCTATTGCGCCTTAAGAGGTAGTTGGCCCTTTTCAGTGATTTCTGTACTCGAGAATCACTGACTATTAACTATGCAAAATGCAAGGTTCTGGTAGCAGGTTGTAAGAAGAAGCGTAGCTCCAATGTTTGGTCCATAAAGGGGAATACCATCAACCAAGTCCAGGTCTTCAGAGACTTGGGGGTAACCTTTTCCGTGGGAGCCCCGTGGAGAACCCATGTTGAACTGGTCCAAACCCAATGCAGGAAATCTTCCGCCGCTATTCTAAAGTTTTATTTTGTGGGGGGCAGATGGTGACCCCAATACTAGCCCTGTTCAAAGCCAAGGCTCTTTCGCAAGCTCTGTACACTGCGCCTATCTGGGGGCTGTGTTACAGGGATAAGCTGGAGAGCATCCAAAATGGCTTTCTTACGTCAATTCTGGGTATTCCTAGAGGTTCCCCTCAGGTTATCGCAAGGATGGAAACTGGAATGGTCCCAGCAGAAGCCTTGGTAGTTTGGCAAGTGATCAATTACTGGCTGAAATTGATAACAGCTCCTGTAGGGGACGATTCCTTGCTGTTACGGGCCTTGAAGATGGGGCTGCTGGACTCGTGGGCGTCTCAAGTCCGGTTGACGATCCCGCACTGGGGGTTTTCCCTAGAAGATTGAACGAAAGTAGGGCAGAAAGCCTTTAAGAAGTTGTTGCACCAAAGGCTCCTGGATCAAGTGGGCCAAATGGAGCAAGCTCTGCTGGCCACTCAAAAGGTAGCCCCTGGGATAGAAATATATAGACCTCTATCCTCGGGTCTTAATTACCTTTTTACCTGGCAGGAACCGGAGAGGCGGGTAGCATTTACAAAAATGAGGTGCAATGTGTTCCCCTCTGCATTAGTGGAGGGTAGATACAAGGGGGGTACTTGTACCCAGAGACAGTGCGAACTTTGTGATTCAGGCGAAGTGGACTCAGTAGAACACATCATTTTGTACTGCCTCGCCTTGGTTGGGCTCCGGCTCAAGTACTTTGAGCGTGATCTCCTTGCCTTGCTTTCGCAGCCAGATATTTGGACATTATGGAGGCTGCTGAGCCCATGTGATTCCCCTCTCACCCGGGCAGTGGCCAGTTTTGCACGTGCCGCAGTGCTAGTAAGAAAATCTATTCTAAGGAATAGGCAAACCCTTCCCAGAGTCCTTGGAGACTAAGGTAGACGACCTCATGGGTAATTTTTACCCATAGGCCTTGTAATACTCAAACTGGTGACTGGCTTAAGCCAACTGGGCAATGCATAGACAGACGGTATATTTTGGACGCCTGTTCTTGTTTCTGTTTTTATTTCTGTAAGGGACAGTGGGACTGTATGCCCGGCTGCTAAAGTTTTGCATTGTTGTTGCAATGTTTATATTGTAATAGCCAAAGGACCTCACAATAAATCTCATTCATTCATTCATTCATTCATTCATATATATACACAACTTCTATCTATCTATCTATCTATCTAGGGCAGGGAAAGGGAGAAGGTAAAAGGCAGGGTATATGAGGAAGGAAAGGAATTGGTAATACAATGAGGGCTAGGGGGAATTTTTTGTGTGCAAGCACCAGTTCTGTAAAACACAACCTGACAAGCAGAGAGCTCTCACAGAACAGAGAGGAAACACATGGCTCGCTCATTATAAAGGGTTGCAGTGCCCTCCCCACAGCCCTCTAATTGGTTTTGGGAGGCAGCAGGCATTGAGCAATCACAATGAGACTGCTGGGGCCTGATTGCGCTGCTCATTGGTCAGCGATGCATCCATCAGATACTGCGGAGCTGCTAGCCCCTCCCACCACAAGGCACAGTTCAAGAGTTCAAGCCTCTTTAGGGCTCTGAGATGTCTGCTACCTCCTCCCCTCTCCATTTCCATCCAAAACAAAACTGCAACTGTCACTAATAATGACAACAATAACGGCATTGTCGTTTTCATTATCATTATTCTCAATTGTCGTTTTCGTTATTGCAATAACGATAACGAAAATGCCAATTGTTATTGTTACTGTAATAACGAAAACGACATGCACACTCCTAAAGCATGGATCACAGCCTAAATTCCTAGAGATCCCACAAGGGTTGTGAATACACAAGTGCTTTCAGGATCAGGGCCAAAAGACTAGTTGTACGAGCTGTTCTGTGTTGATGGGCCCTATGCACAAACAGAACACAGTGGGCTATGTGTATGTGGGTGCTCCATAGCCCAGTGCCCACTTAATCTGTCTCTGTGCAGTAGTTTGCTGAATTTGAGCCTTCAGGTTCCCAAAAAGTTTGCCTGAATGTTCCCATTTTAATACTTAAATATAATCCCGTGTCCCCAAACAGCAAAAAAGACATGCAGAATAGATCAAATATCAATTGATCTTCCAATCCCATTTGCAGATGGTATGACCCCAGTTGAGGTTCTGACCTGAAATGAGCAGCTGGAGAAGGAAGAGCGAGAATAAAGAGGAAATTATCCTAGAAGAGGATTGGAAGCCTTACATTTATACCACCAATTAAAATTGCTATGACAAAAAAAGGAAGTCTGTGGTAGCAGACATAGCCCAATGGCAAGATACGACTCATTTCGGTATGAAAGCAAAATCCCATCAGCATCCAGTATCACTATCCCTACCCCACCTGAGGCAGGTGATACCTGCAGGGCTATCTGCTGGAGCCACAATGGAAGAGTGATCTATGACAGACTAGAATCCCTCATAGTGTGATTTGGTGGCATTGGCCTAGCAATCAGGCACATCCCAGTGATTCTTTCAGAATTAGTTCAATTACAAGACTCAACAGTTAACTTAGAGAGAGAGGTTTAAAAACAAAGTACTAACATAAGGATTTAGTCATCCCAAAATTATAGATTCAGAAGCCAGAATTCTCTGTTCATCATGCTTTCATGAGAGACAATAACAGATGACATTTCAGTCCTTTCTGTCCTGGTTTCAATTTGGAGATCCTACTCCTAGACAGAGGGCCAACCAAGACTAAGCAAGCTCTGTTGGCTGTGGTTTGAATTCAGAATTCTCCTTTTCCTAGGTATGGTTGGTCCATGCCAGCTTCTTCTATAATCCAGTGCAATCCTACTGAAGTGGGATGGTTTTGCCACTCAGTGTAGGACGTACCCCTACACTGCTGTACCTCAGTATGAAGAGAGGAATCAATGTGACAACAAAAATTAGACTTTTGAAGGCGATTGTGTGGTTGGCAGTCACATATGGTTGTGAGAGCTGGACTCTGAAGAAGGGAAATATTTAGCGATTAGAACTCTTTGAAATGCAGTCAAATTGAAAAATACTGAGAATGGACAGCAAAATAAATAAATTAATATAAATAAAAAAATCTAATGACTGTGTGCTGGAGAAGATTGCTGTGACAAGTACCCAGTAAATGCAATTAAAAGAAGAAACTTAATTTTCAGCCATGTAGCCAGAAGGCAGGGAACTGCCTGGAGAAGTCATTCATTCAAGGCTGTGTGTGGAAGGAGGAAGGGAAGGCAGAGAAGATTATGAAGGAGGGATAAAGAGAGATGGACAGACAGTGGGTGTTAACAAACGTGACGGTGGCCTGCTTAGACCCGCTTTGTCCAGTGGGCCACCATCACGTTTGTTGGAGCCCCACCAGATGTCGGCCCAGGATTGCTCCTGGGAGTGGTAGCAGCTAGCCCGGGCTGTGATCCCGGAGACCTCCGGATCATAGCCTGGACTACCGTCTGCCCATTTGGGCCAGAGCGGGCTATAACGATTGTTATAGCCCACCATGGCTCATCTTGGATCAGGTCCACCATGGTGGCCATCATGGGGGGCAGGGGGCGGTGTGCTGGGCACAGAGCGGGGGCGGGGCCAGTCGGACACACATTCATACGGCTCCCCACCCTCCCCCGCAGCCTGACCACCAGCACACTCGATCCTGACCCGTGTTGCCAGCAGGTTCCCAGTCCGGATTGAGTTGTGACGATGGCACTCCACCATCACTTCTGTTAACACCCATAGTTACGCGGCAAGATTGGCAGCGAATAGGTAGTTGTGGAGAGAGCGAGCTCATTATGCCACCAATTCTTAAATCAAGGGTGGATGATGACGATGAGCCCAAAGGCTAATAACTTGTCATACCATCTGGTTATGATTTTAATATAGCATTCGGGACATGTTTTGCAGCATACCTGATGCCTCATCTGCATCCATCTTAATAAAAAAAATCCATTGAGAGACAGAAATGGTGAGTGAATACACAGTAACCTAACCTGCAGAATGTGTAAACAAATGAACCCACTGGTCTGTGGGTGTCATCCCAAGAAGCATCTTACTCAGCCCTTGGTTGCCTAAGTTCCCACTTTAGCCTCTGGAGGTTTTAGGAAAGGCCAAACTGCTATCAGCAATTCACAACCACCACATTAATATGTGGTTTTACCTCCTAGGGTTTCCTCTCTGCAGCCCTGGCTTTTATTATCACTGACAAGGGAGGCCTCCCTGGGAGATTGGAGCATGATAACCGACTGCACAAATGGCACGCCTGACATCACTGGTGCAGGACTCTTTGAAAAGGAATGACAATGTGTAATATCTTCTGGCAGAGGCTGTTCGAAATGTGCATGCACCCCCCCACCCCTTATGCCCATTTATGTCACCCACTCATGGCCTGTAAATACCTTGGAAAACTAAAGGGGAATAACCATGCCATACCGATGATGGACCCAGCACTGCACTCATTAAATCTATGGAAATGTGGCCACTGGCGTCAATGGGAGCATGACTGGGACCAACAGAGTATCAAGCTGATGCTGAATTTTGTCTGGGGAAGTTACTGGAGCTTTGTAAAATCACATAAATGCGCCTAGAAGTGCACACAGTTGGAAAATGGCTAGAGTTGTGGACTTAGATGGTTTTTATTAGTAGTTTTTTTATTATTGTATGGCATTCTACCATAGCATTTTGGTTGCATGATCTCACCCAAATCTGATTGGTATTTATCAGTTGCTAAAGATTCCTTGTCCAAATTCCCCACCTTTATCTCTACCAGCCAACACACCACTCTGAGAGCTCAAATATGAGCTTATTTTGATACTATGTTCACACAAAATGTGCAGTTTGTGGTTTATTTATTTATTATTTTATTCCTGAGTTAGCTACCCCTCTCCCAGGTAAAGTAACTCAAACACTGACTGGCCATACAAACATTTCTAACTTGATGCTTCATTTCAAGCTCCGTACTGTGCATGTTGGTCAGTTTTCTCTTGCTGTATGGTGACCATGAAGGACTGGGATATGTACAGGAATGGCTGGAGGAATGCTGCTGTAATGTCCAGCAATATCAAAATGGCCAGCTGTCCTTGATCTAAAATCATCAGCAGATCATTCATCACTCTGACAAGTGTGATCCTACACCATAGGTCTCCCCACCTCCCTCCCATAAACACACGTTGTACATTTCTGGTTTTGCTAATATTTTACTGATTTCTGATAAAGCCACTTCCACTATATAGTAAAACAATAGGTAGTAAAAATATAGTTTACTTATACAATCCCTTATCTGGCATTTTTACCCCCACATGACTCTCTAAGGCTACTTTTACACGGACACCACCCACCCACAAACATCCGGAAACACTCATCGGATGGGTGGGAGGGCATCCGTGTAAATGTCCACGAGTGGGTGAGAGCGCGTGCATGACCCACCCGCCAACACCCATGGAGCAGCCGTGAGGGAGCCAGAGCCCTCCGTGGGTGGAGATGGGTGTTCAACACCCGAGCATCCGTGTAAAAGCCAAAACACACACACCCATGCGGACCGGACCGGCGGAGCCCCACTGCACCAGCGCCATGGGGTACACACGTGCCACCATGCAGACACGCCCACAGGGTGGGGGGATGCCGGACGTCTGGCCGAGAACCTGTAAAGGAGGGAGGAACCATGGCATATGCGCGCGGGCTCCCACGATGGCGAACAGGAAGGCCTACAAGAAGGCAACGGGAGCCAACGCTGCCCCACGCAGGGGAAGGGGCCAGGTGAGCATGGGGACCCTAGGGGGGCCTGAGGGGGGGGAAGAAGCCCTGGCAAGGCGGTGCAGGGGTGGGATGTACCCCAGGCAGAAGGCACAAGGGGGGAGTTACCGGACCGCTGGCATGGGGGGGCGCAGGGGGGAATGGGGGGGAAGCACCAGGAAGTAACACGGCACATGTGTCCCGGCACAGGGCAGAGGGTCCGCTCCGGTGGGCCCCCCGGTTGATGACCCCCAGCCCAGCACCTCCCAAGGGCATGGCCCAAGGAGCAGCAGTGAGAGCAAGGTGAGTATGAGGGCACAACCCCGCCCCCCCAGGAGGGGAGGGCCGCGCCCCGGGCCCGACCACCGGGCCCGGGGACACAGGGCAAGGGGCAGCAGTCCCCTGTCCCCCACAGGACAGCTCCCAGACAACGGAGCCCTGCACCACAGGGACGACGGCCGAGGAGGGCCTCCCAGACAGTCAGGTGAGCAAAAGGGAACCCCCAGGGGGGAGAGGGGGGGCAGGCCCCACGGGTGGGCAGGGGGGGGCAGCAGGAGCTGTAGTAACCCCTGTCGCACTACCCCCAACAGGACATGACCCCCAACGGGACACGACCACCACCACAGTGACCACATCCACAGGGCGGGTCCCATGCCGCCAAGCTGGTTGCCCCCCCCCCGCGAGTCCCAAAAGGAGGAGCCCTGGTCCAGGCAGGAGGCCAGGGACTTCATATGCATGTGGGGGTCCGAAAGGGTCCAGCACGACCTGGTGCGAAGCTACAAGACCAGACAGGTCTATGAAGCCATCGCCCAGGAGATACAGCGGCAGGGGTACAATAGGGATGTAACCCAATGCATGCAGCAGGCGAAGGACTTGTGGTCTGCATGGATGGGGACATTGTAGCTTCCCGCACACACGGCAGCGCCTTTGCCAGGGGCAGGCACAGGACCAGCACCCAACCCTCCCCGACAGACCCCACAGAGCAAGGGGGGGGAGGGTGCCCCTGGCGAGGCCAGCCACGAAGCGGGAGGGGACAGCCCCGTTCCACGGGGGAGGAGGTGCCCCAGGGATAGGGGGCATGCGCGGAGCATGGGGAGACCCGGGATGGCGGGTGTTGGGGGTGGGAGTGACCCGGACAGAGCCGCTGCGGCCAGGGCTGGGGACCGGCAAACAGTAATGGTACCCTCTCCCATTACAGCTCAAGTCAGCCTGGAGGTGCACGAGGTGGAGGTCGTGGAGGAGGACGAGGGGGACCAGGCAGCGACCCCACCACCAGGTGGGCCACCCTCCACGGCAGGGCTCACAGGCCATGGAGGGTCTGTGTGTGGAGGGGGGAGGAGGTACAGGGGGAGGCCACCTGGGGGAGAGCAACCACAAGCAGCAGGGCCCAACAGGGGCGGGGTGTGGGTGGCAGGTGGGAGAGGCTGGTGGACCCACAGCGGCCCCCACAGAACACAGGATGGACCCAGGTCCCACCTTCAGCAATCTGTGGCCGGGGGGCGATCCCACAAGAGGTCAGGGCAGGGGGGGCCCAAAGGGGAGGGCAGAGGGGGGCAGCCACAATATGGGGGCTGCCCCATCAGGCACCCCAGGACATGTGTTAGTGGGCAGCAGATCACAGTGGCCGGGTGCACTAACGTTCTGTCCAATCTCCCATTCACAGATCAGGCGTCCGCTCATGTGTGGGGAGAAGCTGCCGGTAGCATGGAGCAGAACCGGGAGATGCGGGCCAGGAACCAGCGCCGGAGGGAGGACCTCGGCAGGGAGCTCCTGGCGGAATCACAACTGTTAGCCGAGGTGCACTCCCACGAGCTCTCGCTCACTAAGGAGCTCATCAGAGGGGAGGGGTACAGGGACCGGGAGATCCTGGCTTCCATGATGGCCTGGTCCCGCACCGAGCACCTCTGGGACAGGCACCAGGCTGCTGCCCTCCAAGGCGAGCAGCAGCGCGCCTGTGACAGGCTGGAGGGTCAGGATGCATGGCTCATGGACCTCATGGGGGAGGCCATGGAGGCCCTGCAGCGTGACCCCCAGCGCGACGCCATACCTCGGAAGGAGGACTGGCAGCCGACCAACACCATGGCGGCTTCCCACTGGTGCCGGAGGGCCCCCCCCTGCATCTTGGTCACCCGTGGTTCCCCCAGCAGCAACCCTATCTGGGCCTGGTCCAGGGGCTCCCCCTCTCCCACATAGGGCGGCTGGACCCGTTTGCGAGGCCGCCCGTACAGCCTGCACCCCCGTGGTTCCGCCCCTGCTGCCACCCCAACCCCTCCACTGGAAGGCGATGCCCCCACCCCAAGATCGTGCACCCCAGGTCAAGCAACCACCCATGGAGGCTGCTCCACCCCCACAAGTAAGGGCCTCAGCAGGTAAGGGCCTCAGCACCCCAGGCCCCTGGGGGTTGTGGGGTGCAACACCGGGGGAGGGCCCGATGGGACACCAAGGAACTGTGGGAGGCAGGACCCCGGTAAGGAGCACACTGTGGAACCCCCGCTGCGCACACGCAGTACATGGGATGGGAAGCGACAGCCACTGCCAGGGGCATGTATACCTGCATGGTGCCTCAGCACATGACCGGGCAGGTGCCTTGATACCATGGGCGAACCGTCCTGGGGGGGCACCTTCAGGGAGCACCCTATGGCACATGCCTTGGTTGTGTTGGGAGGAGGGGGCTCCCTGGACCCCTATGGGGCTCCCAAGTGCCAGTGCACCAACAAGGGACAGAGGTGAGTGCACACGGTGATCCCGTAACCCATTCTTGCTCCTCCAAGCAGGGACCAACAGCGGAGGCTGGTGTGGAGTGGCCAGTGGATGACAGGGTGGCTGGACCGTCAGCCCAGCGAGCCCTGCGGTCAGCTGCGGCCAGGGCACGCCGACCAGTGAGCCCCGGTGGTGCAGCCAAGAGGGGGAGAGGCCGCCCCAGACATTGACTCCCCCTTCTATTGTACATGTCCCCCCCAATAAAGGTGCTGTACCTATACCATGCTGTTACTTCCTCTGTCTGGGAACATGGGGGGTGGGATGTGCGGTGTGCAGGAGGGCACCGGCAGATCGGGGGCTCTGTGAACTCCCTGGCCTGCTGGCAGGGCTGGAGGCTAGACCAGCGATGCCTTACGCAGTTGAGGAGGCAGGAACAGGTGTGCACTGGACCTGCTCATGCGACCCGGCTTGTGTTGGCCGGCAGGCATGTGCCGGGCCAGTGCAACCCGCGGTCGACAACGAGGGGAGGGCGCTCGCTGCCGGGCAACCCACGGGACTCGGTCCCTGGGCCCAGTAGGCCACACATGGAATGGAGGGCAGGATGCAGGTAACGGGTAGGGCCCTGCGGTTCGGAAGGGGGTCCCAGGCCTACAGACATGGGTGTGGGTCCGATGCTGGTTGGCGGTCGGCTGCCCGGGCAGCAATGCGGTGGCAGATGCCGTCCCTATTCCCCTCAGAGCTGCCCCTCCCTGGGCACATTGGTACGGGGGCACTGGCCCGGCCCAGGGCACTGGTGCAGGGATGCTGCGGAGCCCAGCAGGGTGCAGCATTGGACAGATGCCCGCCTCACCCATCGCACGAGTGCTGCCCTCCTGAGGTTTGCTGTTCTCTGCCGCCGTGCCCCCAGGAGGGCGGCCCGCCGACTCTGCAGGTGGAGCAGGGTAATCTGCCAGAGCAGCATGCACAGCAGCAGGAGGACCATGCCCAGGAGGTGCAGCAGCATGGCCCTCGTCCCCCAGCAGCATGGTTCTGCTGCTTCCCACTCCCTGCCACACACCGCTGGCACGTGCCGTGAGCACCGTGCGCTCCGCTGTCAGGCCTGTGCCTATGGCCCACCCTCCCCTGGTGTCATGGGAGCTCCTCCATGTGCACCCAGCCCGTGCTATAGCCCCTCTGCCCCACGCCCGACCGGCCGCAGCGTGTCCCTTATGTACTGTGTAGGCCGGTGGGGGCTGGGTAATGGTTGGTGCTGCGCAGGGGGTGTGCTGGGGTGGCAAGCAGGTGCCACGTCTGGCTGAGTAGCCCCGCGAGTGGGCCGGCCGCATGCCTGCTGGGGAGGATGGAACCGCGCGCACCCCTGGGTACCCCTGCCTCCGCAACCACACTGGCGTCCCCCCAGCCTGGTTCCACCTTTGCAAGCTGCAGCAGTGCCCACTGTGGATGCAGTGCCTGGCTCAGCTCCATGCCCTGGCGCATTGCCTAGCTGTGGCCTCCTTTCTTATCTCGGCAGCTGTGCAACATCCCTGCTGTCTTGTGTGTGGGTTACAGCGCCCTGTCCACAGCGGGTCTGCCTATCTCTGGTATGCAAGGCTGTCTGTGGGTGAGGTATCCGCTCAGTGTGTGCTTGTCCCAGTTGTGGCATCCCTCCGTCTCCTGCCTGTTGCTTCCCCGGAGCGAACCCCACTGCTGCCATGGCCGGCCATTCTGCGGGGCCCTCAACCGGGGATGTCGGGGAGGGGTGGTCTCCCTGTGCGGACATGCTGTTGGGGTCCTCTGGCTGAGCCCCGATGTGCAGCTGTTGGTGGGCGACCCCCAGTCAGCGGGGGATGGCTTCCGGCTCCTGTCGCGGTACATGTGGACGATGGGTCATCAAGTCGGGCCCCAGTGTGCCGGGCGTGTTCCCTCGAGCTTGCCTTCGCCCTGCTGTGCCAGCCTCCTTGGGGGCACCTGCCCACCGCTGTGGTGCCGTGGACCACTGGGGAGGTAACGGCAGCTCGCCTGCTGATGGAACTACCCAGGTACGGCCTCGCCTTGCTGTCTGGGGGCCCCCCTGTTGCTGCCCAGTACACCAGTAGCTTCCTGCATGCACGCGGGATTCCGTGCGCACCCTCGGACATGGGGGTCCTCCTGTGGGACCTGGGCTTGCTGTCCTCCGAGGTTGGTGGCCCGCTCCAGACCCGGGACCCCACTGCTGTGGAGCTCGCCGCCCTTTGATCGATGAGGGACCTTCCAGCTGTATGGGCTGCGGACGCAGGTGCAGATCCTCTCCGTCTGCGCTACCTGGTGGATGCTCATATGCGCACCCGAGGCTTCCGAAGGGGCCTGTTCGCCTGGGAGGGTATGGTGCTGGGGTCACCACCCCAGGAGCGCTCACCGGACCGTCCATGAGCAGCCCCTCGCTGCCACCCGTTCGCTGCCACCCTGGTGCCTGGGACTGTCCCTGGACCCCATTGCCCCCTCTGTGTGACCGCTGCCCCTTCCCGCTGGGGCTGCCCAGGTGCCCTCACCCGCCCTGTGCGGGCGCTCCTGTGCCCTCCTGTTGTGCCTCTCGTGCCCGGCCATAGGTGCCCCAGCGCCCCCCTGCTCTGCCTCTCTGTGCTTGGGGACCCGCTTTTCCCGGCACCAATAAAGGAATGCTGTTCTGTGATGTCCTGTCCTGCCTTGATTCTGTTGCTGCTGTGGCGGCTGGGTGCCCCTTCCCCTTTGATGGCCCTCCTGCTCCCATCCGTGTGGTTGTGTGCAGGGGGTGTGCTTGGTGTACACTGGGGGGCTCCAGGCCTGTGGGGTGGGCACTGGCTGCAAGGTGTGTGTTCCCCTGGCTGCCTCCCTGCTTGCTGCTGCTGCCTGGGGCTGCTCCTGAGGTGGTATAGGTGGTGGTCAGTCATCCAGGCACCCCCTGGCCTCGCCTGTGCATTGGTGTGACCATGCCCCTCCCCTCCGCTCCCCTCTGCGGTCACCCCCTGTTGGTGCGGGCTGTCTGTGGTGGTGGCAAAGGATGGGCGGCAGCAGCATGGGCGCTGGGCAGCTGAGCGTGAGTAGGGGTTAATGTGGACCCGGCCTGTGGCCTGACCGATCCCCCTTTGTGCAAGGGCTGGGGTGCTCCTCGGGGGAGTGGGGTGGCTGCCCCCATGTGGCGTGTGCCCCTGGTGCTGTTGCTGATCCCAGCCCTCCCAGGGCCCGTTGGTGCATGTTGTCTGCGGCCTGACCGATCCCCCTTTGTGCAAGGGCTGGGGTGCTCCTCGGGGGAGTGGGGTGGCTGCCCCCATGTGGCGTGTGCCCCTGGTGCTGTTGCTGATCCCAGCCCTCCCAGGGCCCGTTGGTGCGTGCTTTCTCCATTGCCCTGTCCCTTCTCTCCTGCAGCTACTGTAGTCATGCTGCTGACAATCCTACGCCTGGGCAGGATGGTCCTGCAGCTGGAGTGGGCGCCGTCCCCGTCCCCGTGTACTTGCACGGGTGTTTGCCGGGTGTTTCCCGGGATGGGTGTTTGGGCACTGGGTGTTTGCAGGTCCCTCCCCTTTCCTTCCCACAAACCCCCCACGGCGCTGTCCATGTAAATGTCTCCCTGCTCGGCGACGCCGGGTGTTCGCTGGGTGTGCTCACCCACCCATCCATGCCCATTGGCGCTGCTGCGCCGTCCGTGTAAAAAAGGCCTAATACACATTTAATGATAGATTTCTGTTTGGTAGTCATAACTAAATGAGGCATTTGTCACAATTGCAAGTTATCCACACAGAACTGTTCAGAAGTTTAGTACAATCAGATTCTGGTTTCATCCACAGAGTGCAATGCATGTACTGTGTAAACATTAGCTAGTTAATCCTTAAATCGCCTATATATATATATATATATATTACACCATGGTATTACTCCCATTTGATGCCTAAACTTTCTGCCTGGAAGGTAAATCTGAGTGAAAACTAGAGTTTCTTCATTGTACACAACATTCTATTTAAAAGTGTATAGTACTGGGTGATTTAGGATTTAAAATGACTGTGGTTTTCACAGATGTTCTGAGGCAGCTTTTACTCATGTGCTGTTCTTCTCAGTTGCTCTAGTGTCATAAAATGGATGTCATGCTCCTTTAAGCAGGACAAAGTAGGGTGGGTTGAGTCTGAATTTGGCTTAGTCATTTACTAAAGTCATTCACCCCCCCTAAAAAACCAACACACTGTGGGCCAGCACTGATGGTGTTTCCTATTTTACTGCTAATTAGCTTCTTGGCAAGGGAATTAACTAGGGTAATTGCTTTGTGGCTGGGAATTTATGTCTGGGAGATTTGAACAGAGAGGTAGATGAATGGGGAGGGGCAGTGCTTGTTCTGAGTTCAGGGGATGTTCTTGAAGTAAAGCAGACGTTCCCAACCTTCTTGTCTGCATGATTCCCTTTTGAGACATACATACAATCCTGGCCGTGACCCACAGATAGCAACAAAGACATGCAAAGTACATCAAATCGGTTTAGGATTGTTACCCCACCTACAGATGGTGTGACCCCATTTGAAGTCCCAATCCATCGTTTGCGAACATCTGTTGATAAAGACATCTGCTGCTGCTGTTGTTATTTATATAGCACCAGTGACAGGGGTGAAGCTAGGTGGGAATGGGGGCAGAAGATGGAATGGCCCCCCTGCTGCTGAGGCACACCACCCAGTATGCATATGAATTCTACATGCATCTGGGAGCCCCAGGCTCATGGGCCCCAGTGTGGCTGCACCAATTGTAGCTATGCCCCTGACCAGCAATGTGCCTGGAGCCGATTACTGGCAGGGCCTTGTCCTGTGCGGCCTACAGTCTAGAAAGGGCAAGGGAGACAAACTTCGAGAGAGACAGGGATATTAATAATCATTATTAACAATAGTTTTTATTTTTACATCGCAACCACCTGCCATGGCACTCGGAGTGCTTTACACAGAACAATTTAACACAACTTTTAATCCTCACAACAACCCTGAGGGGTGTCACAGGGGGTGGGGGCAAACTAGTAGGGGAACACGACTGCACCAATATCAGAAACCCACAGACACTCAGGCGTGTTGTCCCAGAAGAGGAGACTCAGCCCGGCGCTCCGGGATTGCTTTGGGGTTATAAAGTGCCCGTCAGGATAGCAGTGTGGCCCTTGAAATCCACGAGGGATTAGGCCTGCATCATCACAGGGCGCCGGGTTGCCTGTGCTGGAGCACTCCGTCTGTTCCACCACCCACCTCACACGCTCCTCAGTCACCTCACGGGGAAGGAGAATTTGTGCACAGCGTGGGGGTCCACAGGGGAAAGGGCCCAGGTTCAGAGGGGAAGGTTAGGGGACCGTTCACACTCAGACAGGAAGGGGGAGGGAACCCCCAGGAGGGAGAAGGCTGAATCGCACCCCTCGCTGCTCACCCTATAAGGGAACCACTCACCCAAGGAATTAGGTACAAGGGAGGGAAGGGCAGGTAAACACACGCACGCAACCGAAGCACTCCACACAGCCGTCCAGGGAAGGGAAGGGGGAACCAGGAACAAACTCGCCAAGGATCAGGAATCAAAACGTCTCACTTGCTCTATCTCTCTCTTGCACAGGGGCCAGTTTCAGCAGATCACCGGCGCTGTGTGCCTCACCGCGCCGGCTTATGAGTGGGAAGCCACACCCCCACTGCGTGCCTGGAGACACGCTGAATGTCGGTGCGCTGGCGGCTCCGCCTCTGCACCCCGCGTTGCGTTGGGAGGCGGTGCCGGCAGTCTTTGTTGTTGCTGTTGCCCAGCAACAGCAGTCTCAAGATCCCCGCTGGCGAGAGGGTTTGGCGGCGTTGGTGCGGGGCCCAATTCCTGGGGCTTACAGCCGGGAGCCTTCACTTGGGAAGGTAGGTGATGCCACGGGGCCCGGGAGCAGCCTCTGACAAGGGGTAGGTCGGGCTCAGATAATATTGTGACTGGCTCAAGGTCATCCAATGAGTTTCTGGCTAAGATGAAACTTGAACCAGGGCCTCCCCCTCCCCCCTCAGTGCAAGTACTGCACACTTAGCCTAGGGTTGCCATCTATGCAAACTTTTAAGGAACACTTACGAAAAATACATGTTGCTGGGCCTGTCTTGGGCACCAATGCAGGCCCAGCAACATGTATTTTTCATAAGTGTTCCTTAAAAGTTTGCATAGGTGGCAACCCTACCTTAGCCACTACACCGCACTGGTGTATTCAAGAAGCTGCAGGTGCACATGCTCAGCTTAGTTATAGATAATCTAGAAGAGACAAGGGAGAGGAGAACAGAGCAGGCTGTAAGCAGGGCCAGTAGGGGCCATGGCCCAGACTCCACAGTCAGAGGCCAGTCCTAGTAGCCTCTGGACTAGTGTTCCTGAGGCCCCAGGATGGGTTATTGCAGGGTCCTTTCCCAGCCCCTGGGGTGACTGCTTCTTGCAGGGCCCTGCCCTCACCTACTGGGGTGAGGGAGCATTAACCTGCCAGTTGTGGGGCTATGGAGGGCAGGATTATAGGAGCCTGGTATTTTACTTGTGTCCTGGGCCCCGCAAATTCCAAGGCTGGCCCTGGAAGGGGAACATTCATTGTGGGGGCACATGCATAGCTTAGTTACAATGGCAGGAGTGGGATCCCCAAGTATGACGTAAGGAGAAGCATGAATGAGCAATCTGTGGCAGTGAGGAGCTAGGCAAAGCCTGATGGAAGAAAATCCATGGCCTTTGACATGGATAATCAAAATTCATATTGTCCTACCCAAATTAAATACATTCACTTGAAAAAGGAAGCACCTGAATTTGATTCAGTTACACAGTACTGACCTGTGGCCCTTTGTTAGGAACTCCTCTCAGAGTGCAACTTACTCCCCAGGAGCAATCTGCATACACACACAGTCTGAGGCTGCACTGCTGCCTCAACCGTGGCCTGACTCTTAAACATAAAAACTTCCATTGACTTTAGTGGGGGAGGATCGCATTCACAGAGAACAGTCCTCCCCCATTAAAGTCAATGGGAGTTTTGCCATTGACTTTAGTGGGTGGAGGATTACAGCCACAGTTTTAAATGAGTGGAGAGATGGTGGTATGCTATTGGTACCTCCCTAAGCCAGGGACCCCCTCCCGGAGTCAGCCCTATGTCCCATTCCTCCTCCCCAAGCCAGCAACCTCCCCTGAGCCTCAACCTATGCCCCCCCAGCCAGTGACACCTACCAAGCTAGGTCCATGCCCCATTCCCAAGCCAGCACCTCCCTACATGAGTCCGTTCCATGTTTTATTCTCTCCTCTCCCAAGCCAGCTGCATGCCTCACCCTCCCTCAATCCAGCGATCCCACTGAGCCAGATCCATGCCCTGTTCCACCCACCCACCCCAAGCTAAGAACCTCCCCACCAATCGAACCATATTCTTCACCCTCCCTCAAACCAGTGCTTCTCCTTTTAAATAGGTAATAGAGAGATCAGGCAAGGATGAAGGACCCTGCGAGGTCCGAAAGCTTGCATCCCTCCACCAACTATAGTTGGTTCAATAAAAAATATAATTGTTCTACTTTGTCTCTGTTGCCTATATTTGGGACCAACACGGCAACCTTACTTTCTCTACACTTTTAAATAGGTAGCAGGCTTAGAAACAGTTTTGACCGTATTTTCCTTGTAGGCCAGTCAAACTGGCAGAGCCTCATTGCACTGCTGCGTCACAATAATCCACATGCACTGGGTTCATTGAGTTTTCCACATCGACAATGAGGAGGGGAAATGCAGAGAACATAGGCAAAGATACAAATAAAAAAATGCACATACTAATAATACAAATACTTGACCCCACGCACAGTCCTACTTCTATATATCTGTGTATTAGGCTTTGAACTCTTTGAAAAAGGGACCATAGGTTTGTTCACTGTCCAACACCAACCATATTGGTATTCTTTGGGGATATTTTGTGGTGCATTGGACAGGTGTGTGTGTGTGTGTGTGTGTGAAGGGCATGGGGTGATCTCCCCAGCTAGGATCAGGGTACAATCCTCCATCCACTAAGGTGAATGGCTTAGTTCTCATTTACTTTAATGTTGAAGGATTGTGCTCCGAGTCCTCATCCACTGCCTGGAATGCATTAGCAATCTCAAGCGAGGAGATAACCACACTAGAGGCAGGGAATCACACATTCCTTCCTGTCCTGTTAACTCTCTTTGGGGAATTGTTTGGGTCCTCATTTTGGCTGTAGTCCTCAAACGACTTATTCCAGAATAGGGAGAAAGTGGTTTGACAATTGTAGCCTCAACCTATGGCAACAGGGTTACGAATATCGTTTTGCCCGAGTGACCCTATTAGGAGACCAAGGGCGCAGTCTCCCATCAACTGACTTTAGCGCACCCTTCCTTAAATAGTATCTTATGATGACCCCCCCCCCCCCGCATAAAAGGCATGCAAAATATATCTAATAGCAACGTGGGCTGTAGCTCCATCTGCAGATGGTGTGACCCCACTTGGGGTCATAACCCATAGTTTGGAAACCTCGGGGATATCCTCTTCAACCTCAGCACCTCCTTCCACTGCTTGTCCTTTCTCCGCGCATGTGCCTTTAAGAGAGGATAGAGATTCCCCCACCCTGTCTTCCATGCCGCTTGACTCAACTCTGGCCACGCCCACGTCCCGCCAATTCCCTCCCCGGTCTATCATCGCAGTGGCGTCCCTCTTCCTACCCCATCCCTACCCCCTGCAGAATCGCCGCTGATTGGCTACGGCTGGCGCAAGAGGCGGGTCGGGGAAAGGAGAGAGAGAGAAAGAAAGCCCCACACAACGTTCCAATGGGAAACGCTTTCGGAAAATGATACACGACGTTCCAATGGGGAAGGGGAGCGTCCCGATTGGTCCCGGATGCCATCAGGGCTGAGCAGCCGCTGCTTGTCGAGTGAGGCCGCTGAGGGGCGCGCTCGCTGCCCTCCTTGCTGGGGGAACTTCAGGAAGCAGCAGTGAATGAGCTGGGCGGCAGCGGGAACAGCAGCACCTTTGGGTTTGCGACGTGTGTGGAAGCTCTCGCCATGAGCAATTCTCAGGCAGCAGCGGCTGCTGCTGTAGCACCGCCCCCCTCCTCTGAGCAGCTTCTGCTTTAGCCCCCTGGCATCTGAGACGGCTCCCGGTGCAAATTCTGCGCCTCATTAACTCCTCTGACCCGTTTATTATTTTAAATTAATTGCTTCCCTTCCCTGTCTCTGAGGTGCCTGGAAATCAGTGACCCCAGGGGGAGGCAGGGGCGGCTCAGCCTGTGGATAGAATTCTCGTTTTTAATGGACTGCGTGTATTTGCAATTTTAATTTTCTTGGAGCTGCACTGGTGGCAATTCCTTCCTTAGTTAATTGTTTTGTTTTTAAAAAGGGGTGGGTGGGTTGTTGGAGAAACTGCTGGAAGCCATGGGACTACCTGCCTTGGAATTTAGTGACTGCTGCCTGGACAGTCCCCAGTTCCGAGAGAGGCTGAAATCTCATGAAGCTGAGCTCGACAAGACCAACAAGTTCATCAAGGAGCTCATCAAGGATGGCAAGTCACTCATCGCAGCACTGAAGAGTAAGTGACAGTGCATCAAGGGGGTGGGGAAGGTGGCTTCTTGCACCCTGGCAAGGAAGGTGTAAACGCGAACAGGTTTTGACTCGGAGCCATGCCGTCAGGTCAGTCCTGCCCACCTCGCCTCCTGTGAATAACACTGGGGGCTCTGGCTGGGAGATGAGGCATCCGGTAAGAACATAGCAACCTATAGAAGCAGGAAGGAAATAGAAACTGGCTCCAGTTTTGTGAGTTACGTATACATCTAATAAGAGACAACATCCCAATTCCTGTTCTATTTCTCGGCAGCTGCGCTGTATCGTAGCTGACTGCCAATATGACTAGTCTGGGCGGGCGTGTGCGTGCTGTGCTGTACAGGTGCTGGGGGAAGATAGGGCACGCCTGATAAGAATACACTGGAGGAGTCTTGTAGCATGTAGTCCTTGAGGTGAGCCGCAGGTTAACGACCTTCGAACATGTAATTAAAAGCAAGCAAATGGGTTGGTACCACTACCCCCTGAACTTCCCCTCCCCTTACGCCTCCGAAAGCCCTAGCATATTTCTACAGGGAAAGGCTGATGTATAAACAAACATACTCTCAGAAAGGGAAGGGTTGTGGCTTGCAGGTTGGCTTCTTTGCCTAGGTAAAGGGTGCCTTTTATAGTAGCTCTAACAACTAGCAAGGCCGTCTCCCATACTTGTAGACTGCTGTTCTTGGGAGAGAGGACAACTTGGTCTCCTGAAAGCGTGCCTCTTTCGAGGCTGACAAGACAAGTAACTTGTTCGATGGTTACTTACTGGAGGAAGGTGAGGAAAAACTGTCCCTACTTTGCTTTAAATCTCTCTCCTAGTGCTCACAAACAGCATTTAAAGCAAAGCAGAGGTGACTACATCTTGGGGTATGTTCTTCTGATTTTAAAAAGGAGCACCAGCTCCACAGGGTTATTGATATTGTGAATGGAGAAAGGGCTTTAATCTCTATATTAAATAACTTAATGTTGAACTGACAGTTCACATGACCCCTAACCACCCACTCCCTTGCTCTATACATGTTAGTGAAAGGCTAACACCAGATACTCTGCCCCTGCTCTTGAAATCAGGGATGGAAGGCATTAAATGTGACAGCATCGGTTGGTTGTAACTTTCCCTTTGGGAAAGAATAAAAGTTATTCTAGATGGTAGCACCTGCAACTGTGCATGCTCTGAAATTCCTATGGCTTTATCTTTAAGCTAAGTGCTACCCAGTCACGTTCCCGGATACCAGCAATGCTAACTTCCAAAAATATGAATGTTTTACTTAGTCTGCAAAATTGCTAGAGTTAGGACTCTTATGCTTGAAATGCACTGTCTCCCATGTGTTCGCACTTCACTAGAATTGATCCTCTTTTTTTCACACCATGGTGTCAAGTATTTTCACAAATGCTCAATAGTTAGGATGTGTGATTGCAGCTTTTATTTTTTATTTTTCCCAAGAGTGAACTAAATAGGCACACATTCCCATAGCTGTCCTGTTTCAAAGGAACTAATTGTGCTAAATCAAGTCACTTAGTCTAAAGTGTCTATTCCATCGCCTGCGGGGTGGTGTTGGAGGGTGGTTTTCATTAAGGATAATGCAAGAAACTCTTGAGAGAGGATTCCGAATCCCACAGGGCATGCAAACATGCAGAAAATCATGTAACATGAATACCTGAGTTACCTGTTTGAAAGGCTGAATAATGAGCCAGTTGCCCATAGGCAAGGAATGGCCTAGGCATAGTTCTAAAGCTGCATGATAGCTAAATCCAAACAAAACCCTATTGTAGGAGAGAAATGAGGATTTGGCTGTGAATCCCACCCCTCAAAAAAGGTAGGCAAGAGTTCTTGCTACAAACTCTTTATGCATTGCAGCCTTGAATCATAGTATCACAGTTGCCTTGAGCTGCTGCCTGTGCAAATTTTGAGAGGGTCAATGTTTTGAAACTTGTGATTGAAAAGGAGATATGCTTCTAAATCTGGAGAGTTGGCCCAGGACTATTGATGGCTTTTTTTTTTTTGCTGTTTTATAATGGGAGTGGGGAAAGCCTTGAGCTATCCTCAGATTGTCTTGATGTTGAAAAAAGTTCTCTTGGATTCATTGCACATGCTGAGGGAACATGTAATAAAAAAGTGCTCGTTCCCCCACATTCTTGTTGCATTACAGAGCACCCACTCGGGTGGAGTGCATTCAAATAGGCAGCTCCAAGCATGGCTACCGGATTCAAATAGGCAGCTCCAGCATGGCTACCCCAGCCATGGAGGCAAGCTACCACGCACTCCCTTTTCCGTGGACTATGGAGGAGAGAGAAGCATGCCAGCTTGGCCTGTGTAATTGACATGTCCTCAGCGTGAGCGCTGGGGAACTCTGGCTTCCCAGTGTTCCCGGCCAGGTCTTGTGACTTGCAAAGACTGTGTCCCTCGCCCACAGTGGACTGGTCTGTGGGCATGACTGGCCAACCCAGTTCATATGGGCAGGAGCTCTGTGCCCACCCGTTGCTATGGAGCTGTTTGTATTGCCTCGCATGGAGCACTCTGGATTTCTTGGCTGTACTCTATGAGTGGGTGCTGTGTGGCTCACGGGAGTGTGCCTCTCCCCTCTCGACTTCAGATGAGCGGTTGGATTCGTGGCACCTGGGTGGCTGTGTGGGGTAGGCAGGGCATGAAATCTCAGATTGAAGTCCGGGAGCCCCCCAAAAATAAAAATAAAATTCAGTTGCCAGACTTTATCCTCATGTTAAATGGTTCTTGCCCCACTACACCCCTGAACCAGTCACCAGCCTCAGTTTTCTGGGCACCTGCAAATTTCATGCCCTGCGGGGTAGCAGCTCATTTAGAAACACCCATAGTTTTGCTTGTGTTGGAACCAGACTGTACTCTTAGCTGCTGCAGCACTGCTTGGTAATACTGGTACAATGTTGAGCTCTCGCCTATACAGACAAGAACAAAGCATGCTAATAATAAGAGCTACACAAAAAGTGCCCCCTCCCCTGGCTGGGCATAGATGCCTACTCGCAAGTAAGGAGAGAGGTGGGAAGAGGAAATTCTCGTCGTCCCTGCTGACCAACTAATCTGGAGAGTAGTAGGAGACCCCTTGTCTGCAGTGCTGAGTCCATGTCCTGCTGCTAGAGTTCAGTGCTGTAGGAGGGGGTGGAAACTTTTAGATGACATTACATGGGAGAGGCCTCCATGCTGAGATGGAGCCCTTGAGCTGAGAGTTAATGCTGCATGGGGGCCCTCATGCTTTCTGCTGATCATCTGATGGGAAGAGAGGGAATAGGAGAGACCCTCCTTCCCCATCAGCAATGTGCCATTCTGAAGATGGGGCTCTCTGTCGACAGAGAATAGGCAAGCCTCTTCCCACCATCAAAGGCGGTGCAAGAATAGCTAGCTATGTAAGGTAGCCAGCCGTGGAGCTTGCTGCGTTTTTTTGCCACTCCTTCAACTTGCTGTCCTAGCTAGCTGTCTCTGCTAAATATATGCAGGGACCTGTGCTCACTGCATTTCCCCCCATTGCCACCAATGGGGAGAACGCAGTGAACGTATTTATTTATTTGCATTTTTAGCTGCCCCCGCCCCCCCCCCCCC
>QEPC01010167.1:1686850-1797478 GCA_003113815.1 Sphenodon punctatus
CCCCCCAACTATCCCACCCTCCCTGAAGGCCTGGGGTAGTGCCAGCCCTGCCCACCATTAACGCTAAGCCAGAGCTGCTTGATTGAGACTGGGCACTATATGCAGGGCCCTCTTACCCCCTGCCAATGATCAGAAGGGGGCTCTCCTGCTCCCCTCCTCAGATAATCAGTGACGACCAGGAGAGCCCTGCATTTGGTGCTGCATGATGTGGGAGTGGCTTGAGCTAAGTCTCAATCCTGGGACTTGGGCTCAGCATTCGAAGTGGGGCTAGGAAAGCCCACCCACTGGCTCAAGTTGACTTGCTGCTGCTGAATGGGTTTTTACAACCCTGCTGGTAATATGGTCTTGGAGGAGCCATCGTATTGTTAATGCAGTATATTGTATTTATATCATATTGTTAATACAATATTAACTTCATATTGTTAATACCAATAATATAAAAATTCAAGGAACGCTATGAACATATATTTAACAGAGATTTAAAAAAAAAAATGCTTTAATCCAGTTGTCTGACTGCTAAATACTTTGTCAAGAGTTAATCACATTTCATATCCTAGATAAAAAGTGCACCAATGTGGTTAACGATCGAGAACCTGGCTGCTCAGGCACGGTGAGGATATGGCGACAGCCTCCAGAGCTGTATTGACATTTGGAGGGAAGGATGAAACCCACAGGCCAAAGCAGCTAAAATCCTAATTGGCCCATGGCTTTGTGTTTTGTTTCGAGAACTAAAACTCTGCCAATGGGCTCTCTTTGCAGTCTGTCACGCAAACAGGCATAAGGAAACGCAAGCAGGTTAATACCATCCCCTGATATTGTAGTTTTCCCACTGTAGAAGTACTGAGTTGTATGGATAGGGTGACGGATAGTGTCTTTTTCATGCAAGTACGTTATCATGATGGAATGTCCCTAATTCTTTCTTAGGGAGAAGATTCCCCAACCCATTCTGTGGCTAGCAGTTCTTGCAGATGAACTCATGTCCTGACATCATGAAGTTGCAACATGACTTTCACATGACAGCATAGTATAGTGCATGCCCCCAAGTTATTTTTGGAGATACATGGGATTGCCCATCCAAACCAAGGGCAGGTGATGTTACTATTCATGGTCTACACATACTGGGTTTACTGTTGTAAAAGTTCCTTGTAAGTGTTGAACTGCATCTGTTCGGTTTTATTTCTGCTCTTTTCCTCCTTCAAGTAAAATTCTGAGCTTGTATGTTCTTTGTTCCTTTACATTTTTAGTCCCCCAACAGATATCCTGAATACTGCAATTCAGAAATCTCCTTTGAACTTGGCCTTCACACTTTTGGAGTGACTGTTTAAAGAATAAAAGTTATTCACAGATTTGCTGATATGCAGGCCTGAGGCTTGTAGTGAAACAGCATCATGTTTAGTTTTTTGGGTTTTATATGGGTATGAGCCATCTACAGTAACATGTTTGTGTGGCCAGCAGATTTTGTTGCAATAAGATAATGGAACATGGTAATTCGGAATTTCTGGGTTAATCAAACTGTGTCTAGTGAATTCTTTACAACTGACTGAGTAAATGTCTGACCTAGATGTTCTTGCTTTCTTGTCAGGATCATGATTGGCGACGCATTTCTTTCCTACACTAAGTTAATGTGATTTACATTTTTCTATTGGAGGCTGCAAAATATAGACTTTATGCTGGCTCTTATTTTTTTGCCTACTAATCTTGGAATAATTTTGTCATCTTAAAGTTCTCCATTATAAATCCAAGAGCAAGAAGGATGAAGTTGCTAGACTTCCTGATTTACAAAGTCCTATAAATAGTGGTGGGAAGAAAGGGAACCTTTCCACTCTTTTCTAGAATTCGACAGTCCTCTCTTGAGGATCTTTTTGCTTCCTGTGTTCTGAGGAGATGATGGAATGAATCATGGGAATGCCTATTCCATGCCCTTGCTGCAGTGACCTCTTAGTGAGTTGGTCTCACTTCAGTTACATCAAACGCCAACATCACTTCTGAATGGAGCAAGTGAGAGATACAGACAATAGAGTAGCTTACCCCTCACAGTCAACGTCCTGTCTGAACAGCAGAAATTTTGGCTCACTTAGCTATAGAGGAAATGGGACACTGTTATGGTATCGTTCTCTAAATAGTCCTCCGTGAAAGGAAATCATCTTTAGGAGGAATTGAAACTCCTAAAAAAAAAGAGTTATTTCCCTTTTCCTCTTCATGAAAGGGGTAAAAAGGCAGGGATATAGGGAGTATGCAAAATAACATGTTTTTGGTATAATTGACACTTTTCTAATGATTCTCCCTCCCCCTTGAAAAGATAGAAATATAACAAAAAATGTGTATTCTGTGCAAACATGCCACACTTCTTTCTAAAGAGATTGCATTAATCAAATATTTATCCATTTGTTGTTCCAGTCTTGGGATGGATTTAACTATAAATCAAATTGTTAAAATGAAAATCTTGAGTCATTCTTCAATCAGCTTCTGTTGGTTCTCTTGGCTATATGTAGACTACTGATACCATCGAAGACTTTCCTTAAAAACAAACACAAGTGTCCTATGCTAATGATCTCAGGCCTTGTTGATTCCAGTAATGATCATGCTGTGCTTTGCATTGTTCTAGCATTTTTAGGGCTGTTTGAAATATAAGAGTTGCACGTGGGGCTTAAGTGCAAATTTTCAACAGGCTCATTCAGATTTAGCTTAAAAGAGAAGCAAGCTATTGTTCTTTCCCCTCTGACATTGTTCTTTTCCCTCGCCCTTTATGTTGGTGATCCTCTTGATTTTAACTGAAATGCGGCATGAAGTATTAGTTTGGCTGAATTTTTCTTGGGTTGATAGAAATGGCTGTTATGGTAGGTACTTACCAAGGTTGAGGGGTATGTGTCTTTTTATTTCTTCAAAATGTGGCTATATAACATTTACGAAGTAGCTCTTAGAAAGGAGTGTGTATTGGGAGGGGTGTGTATGTGTGATAAGGGGAATTATTTCATGGCCTCTCTAAAAGCAGGATTAAACTAGGCTCCCAGCATTGCTTCAGAAACCACAGCTAACTGTATGACCTGAAAATATTTAGATCTGAGTCTAGTGCGATATCCACAATATTATTATTTACATAGTTCCATAGGCCTTGGCAAAAAGTCCCCCCTGTTCCCACTTTCCTAGGCTAGTTTAATTACTTCTCCTGCTAAGATTACTTGTTAAAATCGGCAGCAGCGTCAAAGCACCAAGTCTCATTTTAAATGCATGTAACAAGAAGGCTTCCATGCTAACAAACTCAGATTTTTTAAAATTTGTTTTTAAAAGGCCTTTTATGGATTCTCTGATCATCTGTCACAGGCTCCTAGTATAACTTTAAAAAAAAAAACCTTGCTCAAAGCAGCATAA
Source organism: Sphenodon punctatus (assembly GCA_003113815.1). Lineage (NCBI taxonomy): Eukaryota > Metazoa > Chordata > Lepidosauria > Sphenodontia > Sphenodontidae > Sphenodon > Sphenodon punctatus. The sequence goes on from QEPC01010167.1 coordinate 1,690,220, forward strand.
GAGTTGTAACGTTGAAGGACGGTGCATTTAGTTTAAAGTGCAACGGTGGTCTGACAATGTGTGCGGCTATGAGGGTTACGTGTTACATGTGTTATGAATGAGGGAAGGTGGTGCATGTGACACACATGGAACGTGAGAGATTGTTCTGTCCTTTTAGCTTGACATTGCCCCCCGTGTGCTTGCCTGATGCACCGTTCTGTATTGTTTTTGCATTGCCTCTTCTGTAATGTTTCCTGTCTGGCCTTACTTCGAGAGACAGACTCTGTCCCACAGAATGTTGGTCTCCAAGAGCCTTGGTGGGGTTGCTGTAGCAACCAGCTGTTCCAGGTTGTCCAGTGGAAACTGTTGAAGGCAGCTGAGAGTAGCGGAGGCTGGAGCTTTTGAGTGACCGTGACTATTCCTTTTTATAAAAACTGATCTTCCAAGTGATCATTTATTCATCTGACCGTTACAAATGGGGCTAAATATAAAACGATCAGATGAATAAACGATCACGTGTAGCTTCTACGCAAGGTGTGTTTGATTATGCTAAAGGTGTGGCTGGAGACCAATAATGGGCATCCAAAGCTCTTTGGAGAGCCCCAGTTCTGGCCTTCAAACACTGAAGGGTCACAATGCTCCTTTATCAGATCACAAGCAAAAATGCTCTTAGGAAAGTGTCCTCTTGCTGCTAGTGGGAATTCAGCGGGCACAGCTTTTTTCCTAGTGACTTCTGGTTCCTGCAGAGTTGACACTCTTAATAAACACTTCACTAAACCCTCTGATATTTCATTTTGTAACGCTCCTTGGTTGCTGGAGACTACAGGAATCTTGTGCAAGGCAAGTCTCTTGCCCCATATGTTCTTATGAAAAGGGGAAGAATAACTTGTCGACGCACCCCCTCCCCCCAAAGAAGACGAGGACACAGTATATGGGTTTGAACGGCCGCACTCTTTATTATTTAGCCAAAAGGGGGAAGAGGTAACCCTCCCACTTGCCCCTTTGAACTGGGGTCCTAACAATCTCTTATCCCTAACTGTTAACCTTCCCAACAGGAGGTTCCCCTATTGTGCCAGGCGTTGTCCTGTTTGCCTGGTGCCATCCTCTACCGTCTTCGGGTTAAGCCCGAGGGGAATCCTCCTGTGCCCTATCTTAACCAACTTTTCCAACTTACACCCTACCCCTACTACCGGTTTAACCGGGCCAGGGCGGGTTGTTCGCACCTATCCCCTCGCCCACCGAGGCGGGGGGTTTAAACAACAAGGATGAGGACACCGTAACCTCCTGTTTGGTGCATGGTCCACCCAGCAGGCTCGGCCGCTCGTCTCTCACCCTTGGGCTGGCCATGCAGTGGGCCGCACTGAGCGGCTATGTCTGGCCAATACCCATCTCTTAAGGAGATGTTGCTACCCTATGCTATCCTAACCGTTTCAACTTTTAACCGTTGGCCTGAACTCAGCCTACCGCCACCAGAACCGCCAGCTCTGCTTGGCTGGTTCGCCGCCAAAATTCACCCTTAGAGGATTTTATATAGGCTTTGTTTCAGGACACCTAGATATACACTGCATCCAGCATCCGATAAGTGGACCCCATCGCTCCGATACAACTCGTCCTTATCGTGCCTAATTTCCGTATGAGAAATTGCGAAACCCCCTGTTCGCTGTAACCAGTTACCAATTTCCGAATTTGCTCTTTTTCTTGCCCGATCCACTCTACCCGGGTGATGGGCGTTAGCCCATACCCTCCTTTGCAACATTTCCGACCAAATAAGGGTGCAACCCTGAAACCGATCCTGCACCTTTTGCAGATCTGCCTTCGCCCTCTTTGTAAGCCTAAGCCCCGTGACCTTGGGCAGGTCATTTTCACCCAAATGTATTATCATTATTTCCGGTGCGGGGAATTTTTCTGCTGCCGCAGACAGCGCCGGGAGCAATTGCTCCCACCGCATTCCGCGTCGACCCAGCCACATTATTTTTGCCCTATCGCCTAAACCCAGCTGGGTACCCCATCCACTGCGTGCGGCCATCTTTCCAGCCCAATGGACGATGCTGTGGCCGACGATCCACACCACCTTCCGTCCCCTCGGGGGATCCGCGTCTAGAAAAGAAACCATAGTTAACCGGTTGCTGACGGGTGCCCAACTGCCCCGACATTCTTGGCTCTGTGTCCCTTATGTAAACACGGTAAGCAGCGGACCGCCATCTCCCTATATTTTGTATCCGTTCTGCAGGTAAACCCATGCTAGCGGCCACCGATGCCGCCCCTATGCGAAAGGAATGTGCCGTGTAACAACCTGGGTCTAGGCCTGCTTCCCTCACGCACATGTTAAGGACTGCCCCAAACTGGTATCGCGTCAGCGGATTCCCGTCCTCGTGAATAAATAACGGGCCCTCTGCTTTCGGGCGGGATGTCAGGTACTGCGTTATTGCTTCAACCGGGCATGTAAGGGTATCGCCCGAAGGGCGCAGCCTCACGACCCTACCTTTTGCCCTTTGGTCCGTCTTTGATCTTTTTATATGTAACAGGAGGGAGTCTCCCTGCCAACCCACGTCATGTATTTGCAGGGCCGCACCCGACCTGTCTTTCCTGGATTGGGGGACGATCTCACCGATCCTGAAAGCTCCAAACAATGCAACGCGGAACGCGGCAGTGAAAAGAACTATCTCACTGTCCGAGTGACACACTTTATGTAATGCCTGGGTAATCATTGTGAGGAGCTGGGGGGTAATGGGGGCCCTCGCGTCTGGTGTACGCGGGGTGCTACGTGCCCAACTCTCCTTAAGACGGCTCATAAAAAAGCCGTTATCAGGGGATGGGTGTCCCGCTAAGCGGCTCATAAAGGAAATGGCAGCTATTTTTCCCCCAATCGTACCCGGCGCCAAACCTCGTTGTTTCAACTGGAGGGCAAATTGAAGCATCTGGCCCTCAGGGATGGGGAATCCTAGATCCCAACCCTTCCCTGACCTGTATTCCTGGAACTCTCCAAAAGCCGTTCCGTACGCCCGCCTGGTTCTGGGCGCGAGGGATCCCTGCACTGCCTGATTTAGGGCTAGAATCCAAGGTTCCACATGTCCCCTGGCAACGGCTCTGGGTACTCCATGGCATCTGGTGCGAGTTGGCGAAAACGGTCTGTCTGAAATCGAGAAAGGGCATCGGCTATGCCGTTATCTATTCCGGGCACGTGCTTGGCCACGAACAAAATGTTTGCCCGCAAGCATTTAAGTACAAAATGCCGTACCAGCCGCATAACCCTTTCCGACTTCGACGACAGTTTATTGATGACATGAACGACCGCCATATTGTCGCACCAGAAGAGAACCCGCTTGTTGGAAAATTCTGCTTCCCATAATTCTACTGCCACCACAATGGGGAAGAACTCGAGGAATGTTAGATCACGGGTTAATCCCTGTTCTTCCCACTCTGCTGGCCATGGGGCTGCACACCACTTCCGCCTAAAGTACACCCCGAACCCGTGGCCGCCTGCCGCGTCAGATTGTATTTGGAGCTCCGACTCCAAAAGGAGTCGTTGCCGCCAAAAGCTCACCCCGTTATAGCCCTGGAGGAAAGCCTCCCAGGTTGCCAAATCGTCCCGCATCACCCTTGTCACCCGGACATGATGATGCGGGGGACGGTCGCTCCCTATAAGGGCATACAATCGGGACATGAAGGCTCTTCCTGGTGCGATGACTCGGCAAGCAAAATTAAGGCTACCCATGAGGGACTGCAGCTGCCTGATTGTTATCTTGTTGGCCGCCTTGGTTGTTGCTATCAATTCCTTGAGGGTTTGGAGCTTGTCGGCTGGCAATCTAGATAGTGAGCTCACTGTGTCGAGCTCTATGCCCAGATATGTCAATTTGGTCGTTGGGCCTTCGGTTTTCTCCGGCGCCAATGGTACCCCCAGCTCTGCAGCCACTCTCTGGAATGTGCGCATCCCATATGCGCATTCCGCTGTCCCTGCCCTTCCCGCGAAGAGGAAATCGTCTAAATAGTGCGTTATCAATCCCCGCCCTCCACGTTGGCGCGCGATCCATTCCAAAATGGTGCTGAACTTTTCGAAGGCTGCGCATGAGATGGAGCATCCCATGGGCATTGCCTTGTCAAAGTAAAATTTTTCCTGGAACTGCATGCCGAGAAGCTCAAAGTCCTCCGGATGCACTGGCAGGAGACGGAACGCCGACTTGATGTCGCATTTCGCGAGAAGGGCACCCTTGCCGCAGGAGCGCACCATTTCGACTGCCGAGTCAAATGATGCGTACCTTACTGAGCAAAGTTCCGGAGGGATCGCATCGTTCACCGATTCCCCTTTTGGGTGGGACAAGTGGTGAATCATGCGATATTCCCCCGGGGCCTTTTTTGGGACTATGCCCAGGGGGGATATCCGGAGTGTAGGAATAGGCAAATCTACAAAAGGGCCCTGTATCCTTCCTTCTTTTACTTCTTTATCGATCTTTTGTTGGACTAATTGTTCGTTACCGGTCACTGATCTCAAATTTTTTGCCCCCAGATGATAACGGGGGCCTTGGGTGGGGATCCTAAAACCAATCCTAAAACCCTCTATGACGTACTCGGCGGTTTCGCGGTCGGGATAGTGCCGAGTCGCCAGTCGTAGTGCCTCATGCTGCACCGGAGTTGGCGCCCTTGCCCACTGGTTGACTGGCGCCTCCCTGGCTGGCGGGGGGCTGCCTGTTACCTCCCCGCCCCCTGCTCCTGGCTCCGTACTGTCTAAATCTGTTACACGTTGATGCGGCATGGTCACCCGCACACTGGGTGCATACGTGTTTAAACTTACATTGGGTCCGAAAACACCTTCCCCCATCATTGAAATCCCAACACGTAGGCCCCCCTGAGGTCTGCCGCGGTCTGTTCTTCTGTCCGCCTTCACCCTGCTGCGTGCCCCCCATACGCGAGAGGACGTGGCCACTATCTGATCGGGGGGCATACCTGGAGCAGCTGATGCACTCCAGCCAGATATCGTGGGCATGGAGATCCCAACGCAGTCTCGGGTTGTTGGCCGCCCTACGCCGGAAGGATTCGTCGTAGCGTAGCCAAGCGCCCGGTCCTCCTGTATCAAACGCTCGGCGAACAATGTCCGAGTATTTGATCATCTCCAGCCCTCGTTCTGGAAACCTTACCAGCGTCACCCCCATATAAATAGTATAAGCAGCTGTCCAGTTGGACCAGGTGCGTTCGGCCTTTGGCCTTTTGAACTTCTCCTTTTCCTTCCTCTCTTCCTTATCATTCGGGTCTGGTATAGGGTCGCTAAAGAGGAGTGCGAATATGTCAATGTATTCGCCACTCCATATTTTTTCTTTAGTGGCCTGAAGCAAATGTTCCCCTAGTGGAGCAGACACATCAGCGTGCCCGCCCGACAGGGGTGGGGGCTCTTCCCGATGGCCACAGCACCGTGCGGTCTGATGCGCACAGCACTGCTCCGCCCCCCACACTCGGGCCGCTGATCTGTAGCCAATATTTGGGCAGCGTCCGCAAGCCACATTGTGGCTTCGTGCTGCCCTCCCCCCAGTTTGCCCACTCAATTCCTGGCAAGTTGAGTACTGACCCCATCCGAGTTCCTGGTGGGTACATGGCCTAGCGTGGGGGTTCTCCCCTTGGCCCCTAAAGGGTCCTGCCCCCCAGTGTTCCTCTTCTTCTTCTTCCCACCTACCATACCCCCCTTGCTCACCTTCACCGGGTTCAGGTCCGCACCGGGGGCTTGGGCCACACATGTAGCTCGTTGGTTCACTCTGTCTGCGCTGTGCCGGCTCCATACTTTCTGACAACGCGCGCATTCCTTCCTGGAGTGCCTCAAATTGAGCTTGATAGTCGGGGGGGCCTTCTTCCCTTCGCCTGCTCGGTCCCGGTTCGTCGTCCCTGAAACGAGAAGGCAGGGCCCGACGCCGCCCACTGGCCGCGCGGCGTGGGCCCTCCTCGTAGCCTGGGGACAGGCCACCTGGCCCTTCCTCCCCCGTGACCGGTTGCCCGGATTCCCTCTCTTCACCGCCATATCGCCCCGGGGGGTCACTGCGACCCGCTTCCAGTTCCTCTATGCGGGCCTGATATCCTTCCAATTGGGCCTGCATGGCCCTGAGGACTGCCTCCTGCGAGGCCTCACCTTGCTGCTGCTTTTTGGGGTTAGCCTTTTTAGGGGGGGCCTTACTTACCTTCTTTGTCTGAGCCTTCTTCTGGCCCTTACGGCGGGGGGGCATTTTGGCACCCTGCTGCTTCCTAATGCCTCTGCTGAGACACCTCGGTGGGGGCCTAGGCAGATCCCTCGGGACTATCCTGCTGTGTTACCCTGTCCTAAGGGGAGGTGAAGTTGGGTTGAGCCAAGGAGGGGTCTAATTGCCCTTTGCTTAAGGGGGGGGGAAGCCCTGCTGACTATCTCCAGTGAGGTACCCTCCCATTCTGACCCTCCCACCAGGTCTTGGGGGGGGGAAGAGGACCTTTCTCTGCTGCCCTGGGGGGGGAAGGAGGTGCACCGCTCCACAGACCCCCCGGGTTTTTAATTTACTATGGGGAGTGGGTGAGCCCACCTGACTCCCCTGCCCACAGGGTAATTCTAGTGCGGGCCTACTTGGCCCTCAGTAGCTGCACTGGCCGGCCTACTCCTGATTGCAGGCCCAGCAGGGAAACCCCAGGAGTCAGAGGAATTCCCCCCACCAATTCCCAACCCTCTCCCCCCATTCCATGGGGGAAACCGTGTGCTGAGTGAGGAGGGGGGGCAATCAGGCCCAGTTCCGCCCTACCAACTCCTTCACGCCTCGGGGAAGAGGCCCGGTTGCCATCCCAGGAAAAGGGGGGGCGGCAATCACGCCAGCACAACCCCTTTACCCCTCCAACCGAGGGGTTAATTTGATGTTCAGCGGCGGGGGGGGCGAACAACCCCCGGTGGGTGGGGGCCCGGCAAATTCCCGGGCCCGTCCAGGCCCATCTGCCCTCAGGGGGGGGCGGCGGTAATCCCACCAGCCCAACCCCACTCCCCCACCAACAAAACCGATCGCACGGGGCGAATTCCTGAACACCCCGCACGACCCGTTCCCCCTCTGTGGGGGAAAACAACACCTGTGTGCCGGAAGCAGGGGGGGGGGAGGCAATCCGACCCCCGCTCAGCCCTTTACCGCTTCCCACAGCGGCCCGTGTGTCCCGCTTCCGGGGACAGACTCCTTTGCCGTCCGGTGGGTTGAAGGGGTTCAATTAGGCCCCGCTTCACCCGTCGGCCCTCGTGCCTCGAGGCAAGCGGCCTACCAAACGGCGCTGCCTCGATGCACGACCTTCTCCCCGCTCCTGCCTGGCCGAATGAGGCGGTTGAGCGGGGAGCTCTAAAATGGCGCCCGGGACTTCCGCTCTCGCGAGAGTTCCGGGCGCGCTCCTCACGAGGTTGCAGTGGCAACCAGGCCTGTTCTGCCTCCCGCCTCCCCGCCGCGGCTGCTCCTTCCTCGCCTCCTTTGGCCGGAGGGAGGAAAGGGGGCGCCGCCAAACCCCCGCCGCTTTAATCGCGGAGGGGACTTGGTGTATTCATATCGGCTTTAAAGCTGTATTTATTAATGGAATGGGAGCAAAACCGTTTGTACAAGCTGTGGGTTTTGCCTCCAGTGATGCTACTTATTTTCTCACGTGCAGGTTAACATCATGATTACCTGCTTGCACTTGTACTACTTGAGTGTTTATTTGGGAATTGTGACCTATGCCAGCTTTGGAGTCTTCTCAAAAAAGAGACAGACAGGACTTTCCATAACTTCTGTTATCTCTTTCTGTCTGAGCTGGCTGTTTTATTTCTGGTTCACTGGCCACTCCCTAGTTGCTGCATTCAGTATGTTCTTACATGAGGTTGTTCTGATTTTTCTTACTGCCTAAATTGAAACGCTATAGAAGTTGTTTTTTTTTTTTTGTGGGGCGTGAGGGGGACTGGGGAAAAGGGTGGTGTTACAAGTCTTAAAGTAAGAGGCTAACACCAAAAGTTCTGCACAAGAGTTGGCAAAGAATCCTGAAAATCAGGCATCTTTTTTTATAGAAGGGCTTATACCAGTGCCTTTAAGTCCTCAAGCTATCTCACACCTTTTGAGTATTTAAAGGTGTTAGCAGTTTAAATGCTGCTGCAGGATACAATCTTTGCGTGTGTGCAGACTGCTGGCATGATGCAATGGCTGTTTTGCAAGCAGCAGCATTATACACCACCAAGTTGTTGGTAAGTCAAGTGGTGTGAAATTCTGGTCTTTAGCGCCGAGCCTGTGGCCTTGAACAAAGCTGCCTATCCTGCCACAAAGGGGTTGCTGTTGTCATCCAGATTCCTTGTAAACTGGAGAACATGTTTTTTCCAAAAATCACACAAGCAGAAATCGTTATCTTGGGGAACTCAAACTGCGTATGAGGCTCTGAATTGTCTCTGGGCATGTCTAAACTAGAAAAAGGCTTTTTTTAAAAAAAACAACAAAAAACTCCAGCTAGCTGGAGTCAGCACCTTAATTTAAACTCAAGCTTGCTAAATTAGCTAGCTAGGCAGTTAGCACACATCTTAAACTTGAGCTATTTCTGTCTTCAGTGACTGAAGTCTGAGCTTTAAAAACCAACTACTTTCACCTGTGTAGATACAACCATGATCTTCGGGGCATTTAGGGTTGGTGGTAGCACACAACGTTGTTGAGAGTCCCATTGAAATGAATTGGACTCATGTTACCACTGGCATGAAATGTCTTGAAGATTGCAAAGACAGGCTTCTTGCTTATGGGCCAACTGGAAGTTTAAAGTTCCAAGACAGTGAAGAGGAGAAGTTATGATGTGGCAGAACTGTTTTTCTATATTTTTCTCATTGTAAGAGTTGCTTTGAGCTTTTGTGATCGCTTCCTATGTGTCTTTGTTTCTCTTGTAGAAATTAGGTGTGCAGAGGGTGGCTGTCATTGTTCTAGGGTGGGCATTTCAAAGGAATCTAAAGAAGGTGGAAGCACCAGCTTCTATTAAATTGCATTGGAATTTTGGAGTCCAGTTCTCTTGGGTTCATCTGAGAATCCTAGCTTAGCCACAAGCCCTAAGCTTGCCTTCTAGACTCTGCACTTCATGACAACTGAAGTACTGGTGTCTACTAATAGCCCTGCCAGTGCTATGACTTCTCTGCCATTGCTGGAGTTGCCCCAGTGATAGAAATGGCTTTTTTAGCCAAGGCCTTGGTATGCCTGCTAGGTCCATGAAGTTGTGTTTGACTTTTATAAGCTTGAGGAAAGACCCCAAAGCTTACATACTCTCATCAACGGAAGTTGGTTCAATAAAAGAGAGCGCCTGAACTACTTTATCTCCATCTCTAGCAGGCATGGAGTACAAAAGGCAATCGACGTTCTGAAGCCCTTGTCTTTGCAAATAATTTTCATGCTACAGTAGCGGTTCCTGATTGTGATTGTAGGATAATATTCTTCAGCATCCCTATTGGTTGAGGCTTAAGGCCAGTATGAGATTGATAGCTCTTCGTTCTCAATTTATAATTGTCTCCTTTTCATTTGGGTGCGTGGGGGAAAGTAAAACTCTGGGTATCTTTGAATAAGCAAGGCTGACGGGGGCGGGCCATGACCCCTGGGTGGTACAGCTGTGGCGCACACACTTGGGTAGAGTGCATGGGGAGGGATTCTAATGGGTGGTTCCCAGCGTAGCACCATGGCAGCTACCTCACACTCTCCTGTTGTTGGACTATGGGGGAGGGGAAAGCACGCTGGGCTGGCCTTTGAAATTGCCTCGGTGTCAGCGTTGGGGGAACCTGGGCTCCCCAGCACTTGTGGCCAGTTCCTGTGACTTGCAAAGACCGTGTCACCTGTCCACAGTGCCTATGAACAGCGGGATCAGTCTGCTGGCATGGCTGGCGGCCCCAGTTCATACAGATGGGGATGTGTGGCTGCCGGTTGCCATGCATCTCTTTAGCTTGCGCTGCATGCTGCGCTCCAGATTTCTCAGCATGCTCCAGATTTCTCCATGAGTGGCCGTGAGTGGATGGCGTTCCTCTGCACCACTTTCAGACGGGTGGTCAGATGAGTGGCTCCTGGGTGGCCATGCATGGTAGCATCTCATCTTAAAAACACCCTCTGTCTGAGGGAAATATGTCCCCTGGTGCGAGTACTTAGCTACAGTTGTTGCTGTTACCCTGTTGCTCTTTGAACTTTGATAATGAGGCCATAAAGATGAGTTCTATATTCACCCCTTGCTTTTCTTTTACTAAAGACTTGCTGGAAGCTTTTATGCAGGCTTATGATGAACTGGGTGTGGTGATCCTTTGTGGCTGGGGCTGTTACTGTTACCATTTGTCTTGCTTGCAGACCTGTCACCAGAAGATGCATGTCTCTTCTGAGAGAGATCAGCAATAGAGGGAAGGATCCTTCTCTCTTGTGTGCAGCTTCTAGGGAAGTGAGCCAGGGTGGTGTAGTGGATAAGGTGCTGGACTTGGGAAGCCAGGGTTCAAATCTCACCCTAATTATGAACTCACTGGGTGGCCTTGGGCAAGTCTCATCCTCTCAGCTTCTGTTTCCCATCTGTAAAGTGTGTGTGTGTGTGTGTGTCCCTGTGTTCCCCTCACCTGTATCTACCTTAGATTGTAAGGTCACTGGGCCAGGACCTGTCTCCCAAAAAATCTTTGACTGTGGGTGTCTTCACTCAGAGAAACTAGTCCGGACTAGTTTGTATAAACTCTGGTGTTTTTGTTAGTCCGTGCTAACAGAGTGGTACCTTTTTAGATGGACAATCTAGTCTTGTTGATTTATTGTTGTATTGTTTGGCTATGGCGAAAGCTGATGCCAATAATAAACCTGACATGCTTTGTAGGACTTGCTTGTAGGACAATCTAGTCTGACTAGAAATTGTGTTAACAGAACATTGCAGTTAGCGCGGTGCTTAGAATCTCTATGGCTGTATTTCAATCCCATGCTACTTTTTGTCCATCCAATCGCAATGTTTTCTGTGACTGAAACGTCACTTCATGTGATCCTACAAACCACAGAGGCATAAAATGCCTCGAGTCTTCCTAGGGGAAAGACTGCCCAGAGTCTAGGGTGGCAACCCTAGTTTGCTTAGGGTTGCTACCTCTGCAATTTTTTTTAAGGAACACGTATGAAAAATACATGTTTTCTGTGACTGAAACATCACTTCATGTGATCCTAGAGGTATAAATGCCTCTAGGCATAAAATGTCTACAGCGTCTGTCAGGTCTTGCTGTTGGACTCTGTGGCAATAAGTATTAGTCAGTCAGTCCAGACTACTAAGCGCTGGTAATTCAGATGGGCATGAGTCCGGACTAGTTTAAGAACGGTTGGCATAAACCCCAGCAATTGGAGTTTTAGAACAACCATGCTTATTTCGTAGTCCAGACTAATAAGCACCATTGACTGTGTTCAGATGGACAACCTAGGCCACTTTCACACCTGCCCCCTGTGCATATTTTGGCTGTGGGAGGAAATGCGCAAGCCAGAATACGCGCAGAGTTTGGCTGGTCTGAAGGCCTTCCACCCCCGCGCCTGGCTTTGCTGGCAAACAAATTCAGAGATACAGAGCAGGAAGTCCGTCTGAATCCTGTTCTGAATCATGCTCTGTAACTCTGCATGTGTTTGCCAGTAATGCCGCACGGTGGGGCTTTCAGACCGGCCAAACCCCTTGCATATTCTGGCTTGCGCATTCCCTCCCGCAGCCAAAATATGCACGCGGGGTGGGTGTGAAAGTAGCTATAGTCTGGACTACATTCAATTAGTCCGGACTAACTGTTCGTGTGAGAACGCCCTGCAAAGTGCTGTGTATGCTTAGTAGCGCTATAGAAATGATGATTAGTAGTAGTACTGATCATCCTTCATAATGTCCCGCCCTTCCCTGAAGGCTCAAGGCAGGTTACAAAAATAAAAACCCACCCACCCACCTTCTATCCCTTAGATCCCTGTCTAAAGAAATCCAGTCACCTTTCAAACTTTGAATGGCGTGCACACTTCTGATTTAGTCTCCCAGCAGTGTGCTCTGCATTAGTACCTGTAAACCTTAAGCCAGAAGTGGCACAGACATTCTTCAGCTGAAATTCCTGGACTTGAAATAAGCACGGTTGTTATAAAACTCCAATTGCTGGGGTTTATACCAACCGTTTTTAAACTAGTCCGGACTCATGCCCATCTAAATTACCAGCGCTTAGTAGTCTGGACTGGTTTCTAACTCTAACATAGTATTCTGGATTTCTGTGTCCTATAATGTGTTGGGGTTTTCCTTCAAAAATGGGCAAATTTTCGCTTGCATTTTTAGGCTCTGAATGTGTGAATGCTGGATCAGACCCATGGCCCACTAAGTCCTGTGTATCCTGGGTTAGACAGATGCCAGTACCTGATTCCTTGCACCTTCCTTTGAATCACCCTGTGGCGGGATTAACCTGATCCAAGATTAAGGGGAATGTTTCCAGGTACTTTTTATTAAGCTTTAACTTGCAGTTGTGACTAGCGTACGAGAACTTGAACTGTAAAGATAAGAAACAAAAGATAAACTCTCATTATTCGAAGGGTGTTCTCTTGCTTCCCTGCCCTCTCATTCCTTTTAATCGTTATATGGCCTGTGCTCAAAAGGCCACACAAGAGGGTCTTCACTGTCATTCCAATCTATGAAATTCTAATAATTATTTATATAGCACACATAACGTGTCTGGTGCTGAACAGTTGTGATTAGAGATGTGTTCCTGCTCTGAGGGGCTTGCAGTCTAGAATGGACAAAAGAAGGGGCATATAGAAACAAGAATACACTCATAAGTCTTAGAAGATGCAATTGCAGGTACATTTTTGTTAGTTTAGTTACAAGGTCGGAGAAGGCGTCTGAAGGGGGACAGTTGCAGGGGTAGCATAAGCAAGCAATCTGTTGGGTGTGTGGCGCTAGTAAAAAGTCTGATGGTAGAGGTAGGCTTTCAGGAAGGTTTTGAAAGCTGGGAAGGAAGGGCGTGTACGCATGTGTGTCAGCAGGGGAGTTTCAGGCGTAGGGATCGTTATGAAGGTGAGGATAAAGACAGCTTTGGGAGCAGGAGACTCTGGTGGGTGAGGGTGGTGGCAGGGGAGGAGCACAGTTCCTGGGAGGGAATATCATGGGAAATGAGGGCAGAAAGATGAGGAGGGGCAAGACCATGAACCTTCATGCCATGAAGCAAGGGCAAATCTTCCTTTGGGGCATTGGGGCAAACACCCCTCAGACTGCCCCATTGCTCCCATGCAGCCCCAGCAAGTGGCTGCTCCAGGTCTGCTCCCCCAGCCTCCCTGTGGCCTTCCCCCCCCCCCCCCCCCAACGTCAGGGAGGCTCTTCTAACCTGTCCTCCTCCATCGATACCTGGCTGTGCACCAGCACCAAGTAGCTGCTTAGTGCTGGTGCGTGGCCAGGAGTTGTCCGGGGAGGCTGGTAAGAAGAGCTTCCTTGCCATGCGGGGACATCTCCTCTGGCTCATCCCTCCCTCCTGCGGGAGGGGCAGGACTGAAGAGCCTCCTCGTGCAGCACAGGATGTGCGTGGGGAGGTGGGAGATGCCTCTTCCTCCCTCCTGTTCCCTTGGGTGGGCCAGAAGCCCAAGAAGGGGTTGCCCCTCTAACCCCACAGTGAGCATCCTCTGGGTGCTGCCCCAGAGAAGCCGTGTTCTCTGGGGGATTGGGGAGGGGACGCAGAGACTGGGTTTTTATGGAGAAACCCAGCCAATAAGAATGGCCTTTAGGGCATCTCTTCTAAACACCCTTGCCACTCTGATGGGAGCCTCAGGAGCTCTCTCTTCCCACCGCACTTGTTTACCAGATTTTGGGGGGGGGGGGCGGGGGAGAGAAGAAGGTTTGGCCCAGTTTGCAGACTGCTGCAGAGGACAACAGGATTCCTCCTTTGGATGAGTAATATTTTTTTTAACTTATTTTTTAATGTTTTTTGTTAATTTTATTTTGGATTTATTTTTTAGTGTTTGAGGTAATTTTGGTTGTCTGGGTAACTTAAGTATATTTGTTTAGGTATTGGATGTTTGAAGTGGCTATATCGTGTGTAGACCGAGTGCAGCAAGGGAATGTCTTTCTTAGACCCTGTCTGTTTTCAACAGTTGTAAAGTGCCAGGTACATTGCTGGTGTTATATAAATAATAATAAATGCAGCAGTGTGAGCACTTCAAATATACTCGTTTAACATGTGATCTTTTATTGGTTTATAGTGTTGCACTTTCTTGTGACAGCCCCTTTGAATTTTGTCCCCCCTCTTGTGTGATTTGATGCTTGAGAAAGTTGAACTTTGTGTTTAAATTGGCTTGTTGGGATATTTTGGTGGGTTCATAGTGCAAAAAATCACAGACAAAATACAGAAGCTTTTCCAAATAATTTATTTGGTCACGTAGTTTGGTGACTAAGGACACTTAGAAAATACTTGCTATTTTTGCATGCAGTCTTCTGTAGTTTTAGTGTTTTTGAAGGAGGAAAAAGCTGCATTAGCCCCTCTGAATTTTGCCCCCCACTCTACTTAGAATTTGGCATCTTAAGCGTTTTTCCATGTATTTCGTCGTCTTTTGTTCATTGGTCTGGGAGCTTTCAGCTTGTAGAAAGAACTGAAAGTGCTATATCAGAGGTGGAAATCTTTTTCCTCCCAGGGACTAATTGCAGCATTTATGGTGTGCATTTTAGGATTCCACATAATCCTGCTGGATTTTGCAGCATTTTCCATGCGTGTTAGTTTGGCCTATGCTACCTGTGTATTTCAGATATTGAAATGTTTCCTTGAATTGAACCTTACGTAAGGTACTGGAAATGTATGCAATCTGGGCTAGCTGTTATGGTATTCCTGCCATTGAACACATTGCCTGATGGTGATTATTGGAGACAGGTCTCTGCCCAGTGGGCTTACAATCTGAGGATGACAAGGGGGAGGGAAACAGAAGGACACACCCCACCCATTTTTTACAGATGGGGGATTGAAGCTGGAAAATTCCATATTAATTTCAAAATTCTGATTGGTCCTGCCTACCACTAGCCTCGCCCACCACCCCACCAGCTGCCAGTGCCATGAAGAGTCTTGAAAGTGAGTGCAAGGAGTTTGTGCGTATGCAAAGAGGAAGAGGGAGCCAGTGGAGGGAGGAGAAAAGGGGTTGAACGTGATCAGAGTGATTGATGGGTGAGGTGGAAGACCTTGGCAGAGGAATGTTGAACAGAAGTGAGAGGGTTAAGGTGAGAGCAGGGAAGACCAGTAAGAAGGAGGCTGCAGCAGTCAAGGTGAGAGATGACTAGAGCATGGAACTATTTTTCACAGTGGAAGCTGTAAAGAAGGGCCTGATTTTAGCCATGTTATGCAGGGAGAAATGACAGATTGAATGAGGTATAAACTAGAGGGAGGAGTCCCAAGATGAATCCTGCACTTCCAGCCTGGTGGGGCAGCTGGATGGTGACCTCATTAATGGAGATGGAGTGAAAAGGGAGAAGAAGAGAGACCAATGTGCACAGCAAGAGGCGAGAGGAAGAGGCTCGCAAATGCAGAAACATGCACCCAATTTTGATCCAAATCAAATGGCATATGCCTGATATCCTGCTGTGATGCAGACTGCTGATTGCATTAAACGTTCTAAATCTCAACATCTGACTAGTTTGACAGTGTGAATCTAAGAAGAATGGTTTACTTTGTACTGCTTGAGTCCCTTGTGGGCACTGAGGATTGGTGAGGCTTCAGGGAAAGGTGAGGAGGGGGAAAGTAGCTGGGGAATCCAAGAAAAAAAGCGATAACAATCCAGGGGGATCATGTATCCATATCTGTGTTGAGCTCTGACAAATGATACTTTTACAAAAACAACTTTTCACCTATCGCTGATTTTAATCACAGGAGTTGGGAAGGAATATAGTGGTAAGTGGAAGCCAGTGATGATCCACAAGTATTTAAGAGGGACAGGGGTTAAATCGACTGCCTTTTCTGTGAAGCCCCAATTGAGATGGAAGCCTTCTGGCTCTGTGGAAGTCAAACTTTGAGAGGCAGCAGCATGGCATAGTGGCACTCAATAAATGTGGCTTATTATTAATAGCATGTTGGTCACCTGAGGTCTCTATAGATGCTTAATGGGGAACCAATTAAAAAGAAGCCTTACCCAAGATTGATTATAATAATTTAAAAAAATGCCCTTCCTCATTTAGACTTAGGCATTTTCACTGGATGAAGTCAGTTTCCCCTTGCTGTTTATGAATCAACCTTTTCTCTTGTTTATATAATCTTTTTATTTCTATATAGTGCCCCCCTACCATGGCACTTGGAGTGCTTTACATATAACTAATAAACACAACTTTGCTGCTCTTAGATGTCCAAAAAAAGCAGCCATTTACAATCTCATGTGGAGTGGTGATTACGTTATGCTTGTTGGTGCACTTGGGCTAAAACTGGTGGTAGTCTTCAACTGATGTGTTCCACTGTTTTACCAGATGAAACAGCAGATCAAATGTCATAACCGACATGTTGTAATCCTGTCTCCTTGCCCTCCACCTAATTTTGGATGTCTGAAAGCACTGTATGTGACCTAAGAGTTTTGAGGTGTGGGGACTGAAAGCATGTGCAGAACCTGAAACACATTAATGTCTCTGTTAATGTGGCTTTTATTTTCCCTTAGTTTCCACACCTGTATAATGGATAATAGAAGTGGTTGCCTGGCTCAAAGAGGTAAGGAAGTTGAGTTGCAAAACTTAAGGCTTTGATTCTTAAACTCATGAAACCAGTACTAGCACTTAGAGCGTTTTTAGATGAGCAGGCAAATCGAGCAGATTGAAAGATCAGCTTTTAGTAAAGTCGTGTGGGTGGCGTTTAAACACACCAGAAATTGCCAGCCACCATTGAAAACTGCGGCACCTGGTGGCTTGTGCATTATTTGTCAACCCTTGATAACCTGATATCCTTTCCTGATTAGCAGAAAAGCTGCATCCGCTGCTGGGGATGAAGAATCCTACATTGCATCCTTGGTTACCATGGCCACCAGACTTTTGATTCTGCACTTGCTGCAGCAGGAAATATCATTGGATGCGCTGACTGAGCACTTAGTGCTAGCATCATGCAGAGACAGAGGATATAATGAAATTACAGAAGTGAGTCATGATGTTCTAAATGCAGAAGAGATCTTGATGACTCTCTTCAAAGTGCCTTAGACAAGAGAATTACCATCTTGTGGTAGGGAAGGTAGTCTGTTCAGGACTAGAATGCCAATTATGAGGAGAAAAGGGGTTGAACCAGGGCCAGCCCCAGGCATGTGCCTCATGTGCGGCCACACATGGCCCCGCGGCCACCTGAGGCCCCGCGCTTGACTGGCTGGGCAGCAGACGGCAGCGAGCTTCTCCCCCCAATAAGTTTGTCTGCCTCCCCTCCCTGGCTCTGGTCCCCATCCCTCACCTGCCTCTGCCTACTAGTAGTGCTACAGCAGCAGCAGGACACAGAGATAGCTCCCAACATTCTCGCAACTGGGTTGTGCATGCTTACCCTATTCAAATGATAGACCACGTGATGGTCTCGACCTGCTCTAGTATAGAAAGCACTCTTCCCCCATAGAATGACAGTTCCTTCCAGCCCTTTCTAGGAATATAAGAAAAAAATTCCATGTGGGGCTGGAAGGGTGGGTGTTGTGAGAATGTTAGGAGCCATCTCAAAGAACCTTGTTTAGAAGGCAGCAATCTTCTGTTCTTCTTTGAGTGACTCCATGCAGGCCTTTTTTACACTCATCCGCACCCACGGAGTAACTGCTGTTTCCCCCGGTTGTTCTGGGTGTGGGGACAGTGGGGGGTGTGGGGATGTGTGTTAGGAGGGTGTGCACATGCACCCTCACTCACCGTAGGTGTGTGCCATGTCATTCACACGGGGCTCCCCCACCCATGAACACGCAGAAATCTGCATGTTCATGGCTGGAGAGGCCCATGTAAAAAGGGCCACATTCTCACAACTGTCTTACTTAGACTATCTTAGGTAGGAATTTAGAATGTAAAGCAATATCTGTTCTGCCTTGGAAAATCTGCAAATATGGTTCTGAGATTATGACTGCTATTTCACTAACTCTTCTTAAAGAAGTTATTGCTAACAGGAATACTGTCTTTAAACCCTCACCCCATGCCACCCGTGGCAGTGCTTTACGCCATAGGGAAAGGATCCCAAGCCTCCAAGCCCAGCGGCAGCCACCGCTCTCGGATACACAGTGGTGTCTCTGGTAGATGCTGCGGCGCTGGAGACCCCGACAGTGTCCGGTTGCCAAGGCAACCCGCTCTGACGCTGACTGCCCAGAGCCCCAACCTTCGACCTCACAGGACGTGAGGTCAGGGCCTGAGCCTGCGCAGCGCTCCGTACGGCTCCAGGCACGGAAAGGGGCGCTGGGACTATAAAGCCCGGCGCTGGGTGTCTCCCAGCGCCGATAATCAGAGCTGAGAGGCTGGCCAAAGCTAAATGGATCTTGTTTGTCTCTTGCTGTTGCTATTGCTGTTGCTATTACTGTTGCTATTGCTATTACTTTTGTGTTTGTGTTTGCTAGACTGTGTTTGAGTGCATCCCTTGTGTCCCTTCCCTTTAGAGTGAGTGTGGGTGACAGTAAGAGTGGGTGAGCAGAGTGCATGAGCTCTTCCCCCTCCTTGGGGTTCCTGCCTTCCACCTTCATGTACGAAAGCCCTGCCCTGTTGCCCCCTTGACCCAGGTCCTGTCCCCCAGCTCCCCGCACACCCAACACTATCCCTTCCCCTCCCCCTTTGTTCGATTGTGAGTGCGTGGAGCGGCTACGTAGGGCTTGGGGCCATATTTTCCGCTGAGAGCTCTGTGCCCTATGATGATAGAAGCCTGGTCTCTTTGAGACGTATTGGGCTACCATACTCTCCTGACGGGCACTTTCCTCCTATGGGTTCCCTGCAGAGCGTGGTTTCGGAGTTTACGTGTGAGTGCGTGCACCCTTAACCCCCGCTGCCCCTGAGACACCCCATAACCACTTCATTTGCACACACCCCCGTATAATCAATTCATGCTGCCCCAGGGGTGCAAATGAAATGGTTATGGGGTAGGGGCAGTGTGAATTGACTATGGGGGCACAACCGAACAGTTTTTTATAATATAATAGTCTCTTTTCATGGCATAATGCGCTTAATAGGTTGGCTGCATTTTGGGTGTCGTGTGTTTGATAGCAGCACCTTTTGGACTGGTCGCACTGCGTGCACAAGGCACACGCAGCACTGGCAGCAAGAAGCAACAGACCCTGGAGGCCAGGCTGGCCGAGCACACCTCTCTCTCCCCCAGTAAGGCAGCGGATGCAGTCCGCCTCTCTGTGCTTGCCTCACTGTCCACCCGGCTGCCCCTGCCACCACTTGTGGGGAGTGGTGGTAGATGCTCGGCTGGGGAGGTGGGACGCATTGGGAGGCCATGCTTGTCTGTGACTGCTCGGCTGAGTGTCAGGTAAGGCAGCCGAGGGGTGCTAAACTGAGGGGGGGAGAGAAGCATGGGGAGGCCATGCTTCTCCATGGCTGCTCGGAGGGATGGAGAATGGGAATCCTTCCTGTCCAGAGGGAGTAAATGTTATGTAAATGTACACACTTGCATAATTGGGTGTGGCCTAATTATGCAAATTAGGCCCTGCACCAAGACTTCGCAAACCCTGGGGCCAGCCCTGGGTTGAACATGATTAAAGTGATGAGTCAGGTGGATGACCTTGGTAGAGGAGTGTTGAACGGAAGTGAGAGAGTTAAGGTGAAAGCAGGGAAGGCTGGTAAAGAGGAGGATGCAGTAGTCAAGGTGAGAGATGACTGGAGCATGGAACTAGTCTTCACAGTGGAAGCAGTAAAGAAGGACCAGATTTTAACCATGTTATACAGGGAGGAATGACAGGTCTTCGCAACAGACTGAATGAGGTGTAAACTAGAGGGAGGTTACAATATATATCTGTTTTACCTATGCAATATGGTACTGGTCACTTGAATTTAGTTGGGCGTTCCTCAAGGTATGTTTACGTTCGGTGCAATAATTCCTAGAAGTGCAGCAATTGTTGGTGGAGTGGGAGGGAGGATTGTGCTAGTCACCATAGCAAATGGGTTCCAGAAGGCGGGGCCATGACGTCGAAGGATCATCCCAGGAAGGCCAATCCTGGTAGCCTCAGGACCAATGCTCCCAAGGTCCTGGGATGGGCTATTTCTGCAGGGCGCTCTCCTGACCCGCAGGAGGGGCGGGGTAAAAAAAATCTATTAAATAAATAAATAAATAAATAAATCTCTCAGCTCACCTTAGTAGCTGCTTCCTGCAGGGTCCTGCTCCCACCCCCTTACCTTACCTCCTGGGGTCTGAGTGCTCCAGACTGCCAATTGTTAAAAGGGTGGGACTATGGAGGGCGGGGCAGTGGGGGTCCCACATTTTATTTTTGCCCCAGGCCTCTCAAATTCAAGGAGAACCTTAAAAAGTAGGGAAATCAAAGAGCTAGAAAGGACCATACAGCTTATCTAACACAATCCCCTGCACTGAGACAGGATTCTTGATACCTAAACTGCCCCAGCAGAATGTACCAACCAGGCCAGCTTTGGGCTACATCTCTGGCTTATTTATCTAGTTTAGGGGTGGTCAAAGTTCCTAACTTCAAGTGTACCAAAATCTTCATATGGCCGAGAGCCACAAAACACACATGTATACACTCTCATGTCTGCAAATTCAAGGTTTCTCTCTTGCTGTGTGATTGGCTGGCAGAGCTGGTGCTCGGCAGGCTTGATGGCTGAGATTCTGAGGAGCAGCTGCAATTTGGCTGCTGAAAATCAGGTGCAATGAAGTGAGAGACAAATACCGAAGACCAGCCCTGGAGCTGCATGTGGCTCCTGAACCACACGGTTTGGCCATTCCCCTACTCTAGTGCTTTGGGGATGGAAGTGCTCCTGTGGTGCTAGGCTTCTTGCTGGTAGGAGATGACCTGAACAACAAAATCTGATTAGCTTTTCTTGACATTCCCACCAGATGATGATATCTGGGATGAAACTCGCCAAGCTTTCTTGTAAAGCTGGTTACCTTATCTGACTTTGATCTCTCCAGGCAAGGAACTTGCTACGATGTTTGTAATGGGCTTCCTTTTTTGTTTTGCAATATATCTGGTACTAAATGCAACCTGATCACTTTGTTTAGTAAAAACAAAAATTCCTTTATTAAGTAGCTGCCTTTATGGATTTCACGGAGACTGTAAGGAAGCTTGAATGGAAACCCTGTTGACTTGAATGGAAGTCTTGACTGGTTGTGGATTTTAGGGAGCTTTTCTATGTCTTACTGGAGCAACAATATCCTTGCTATTCTTAAAGCTAAGGATGGAAGTGAGCTTCATGAGTGGCTTATGATCTTTCTTATTCATTCACTGTCTTCCTTTCAGAAAAGAAAGGAGAGAGAACTCGGCCCTCAAAATCATTGTCTCCAGTACAAATGCCATTGCTGTCAGACATTCCCTCCGATTTCTGGCAAAGGAACCATCTGGGTGGCTGCAGTCAGATACTGCAAGTCTTCCTGTGTTGTTTTTGGGCTGTTAATCTTGCCCACATAAGCGAACCACAGCACACGTTCAAGCAGCACAGTACATAATTTCTGAGGATTAGTTTGTTCCTAAAAATGCTGCTTCTGGTTTCTGTTGGTGAACTTCCTCTTTTCTACCCTAGTGGTGATAGGAGCATGGTGCAGCTTTTCTTTTTCTAATCTCATGGCCTTTGGGCTCTTCCCCTCCAGTACCAATAATTTTCCCTTTCTCTATTTAAGACTGTAGGGCAGACTCCTCAAAGAGATTCATCCCCAACAAGGATGATCAGAGTCTTGCTTGGCCAGAAAGTCTGATGTGTGGAAGCCAACTTCTCTGCACTCTGGCTGCAGTGACCCCAATATCTCATGGTGCTCTGTCAGGGTTGTAGTCGCCACAGTACTAGGTGGAGCACTGGCGTTTTTACACCTTTCTTTATGTGGTCTTGTCTGTGTTTAATAAGGGGCACGTTCATCCCTGTCTGGGGAGCCTGATCGGAGCCCATTCGACTCTGGTGGAGAACGTGCCCAACCCGACTTGCATCTGGCAGGTTTGGCTGGGTCTCATCGGGCCCCAAGTCTGAGAGAGATGTGGAATTGTCAGAAATATTATCCAGCATGGTTAGTGTCCCATCCTTGACCTAACTGGAGTCAATATGAATTTGACCTACTATCCTCCACCTCTTATCCTAGAGAAACAAACCTTATACTACATAACTGTAGAAGGAAAAGTACCCCCATGTGTATTTCGGGAAGATGCTTTTGTACTTTTCCTGGATGAGCAGGCTACAGCAGCCTCGCGTTATACTGCAGAGCTTCAGAAGATCACTGAAAACCTGGATGAGATTTGCTATCTAATCCTGCATCCCCAATTTTATATTGCTTCCTCTGTTACACTTGCCCCACTGTAATATACAGGATGGAATTTACAAAGGTGCCCAGCTCCATTTGGAGGTGGATGTTTAACTGCCTTGGACTTCTCTGAAAATCTCAGGGGTGGTTTTAAAGACACCAGAATTCCCATTGTACCACTACATGTGAGCTGGATTATTGCTGTCATGCATTGTATTCAATCTTAACACTGTCAGCAAGGAGGAAGTAAGCCTAGTTTTAAGTCTTCCCACCCCGGAATTCCCCTCGCTACTTACTTTAGAAAAATGTAGATTAACAATTTGGCAATGCTTTACATACAACCATGGCTGCTTTAGAGTGCTGCTGCTGACAAAGGGAGACCCTGTGTTGCTTCCCTCTGGTTTGTGGGCAGGACATGCAAATGGAGGAGTGGAGCAGAAAGGGGACCTTGCTTGTAGTAGTGGCAGCTGAGGGGGGGTGGAGGAGCTCTGCACCTTCCCGAGTTATTCAGCAGCTCCCCAGTTATTCAGCAGCTCCCCAGGAGCCAATTCTAGCAGCAGTAGGGACTGCTCCTTGGGAGCCAGCTCGAGTGGTGGCACTGGCTCCCCAGGACCACTGCTTGCTGAATCAGCTGCTTCTCAGGAGCCTTGGGGGCCACTTTTGGTAGCAGCAGCCGGGGGGGGGCTCAAGGAACCAGTTCCAGTTGTGGCAGTGGCTCCCTAGATCATTGGGACTGGTTCTGACTGGGACCAGAGGAACTCTTTGTGGCTTGGGTGGTGGCAATATCATCCTAGTTCCATTGGTGGTGGTGCAGTTCCTTGGGAGCCCTGGTAGTTGGTTCCCACGACTGGTGGTGGTGTCCTGGGATTGGGTCTGCCAGCAGTGGTCAAGGCTACAGCATCAATGGGATTTCTGGCTATGGCAGTGGAGGCAGGGAGGCTGCTGAATGTGTGCATAGGAGTGAGTGCTACTGGATATGGCTAGATGAGAAGGAGTAAGTGCAAGCAAATAAGTGGGGATATCAGAGTGTGGTTTGAATTAGAGCCATACTTGGGCTAAAAATTTCAGCCTAAGCTTGGTCCAAGTTTGACTATATTGGGACCAAACCAAACTGGGTCGTGGTGCAGCTGGGCTCTTCTGAGTTCAGTTTGATGTCATGAGATGTCCCCATCCCCATGGAGTGCTGTAACATCCTGGTGTTCTGTGGTGACCAGGGCCACATAAAAGGAGGTGTGGCTAAAGCATTCCCCACCCCTTTTCTGACATGGCCCTATCATGGTGCTCTGTGGGGGCGGGGCTTGATCCAAGTCTGAGGAGCTTGATTGGGAAGGCTCTTGAACCAAACTGATCCTGATGGCACCAATTGGGTCCCATCGGGTTTGGTTAAGTCCGTAGAGCTCCAGTTCAAATGGCATTTCACTTAAGCATCTGATATAATTTTGTTCACCTGTAGCAACTTGATGGCATTTAACACATGGTGGCTTAGCTGCATCTAGTGTGGCGTTTGTGGTTATTTGATGGCATTTCATGGTGTTTGGATTGACTTATAGCCCAGTTCTCTGGCAGTCGGTGTGAACAAGATCAGTTAGCATACATGCAGTTTCCATCAGAGAGAATGATAACCTGCATTTTCTGCCAGAGAATTGGGCTGTTAGATAAACTTAAATGGAATCAAATTAAATTTAGGTCGGAAGGCTGGGGCATCTGGGTTAAGGAACAGGATGCATGTGTAGCATTGGGCCAACTATATTATCATCCCCCCCCCCCCCAGTGATTTAAGTTGAGCACCCCTGCCTTAAGTCATAAGAGCATAAGAAAAGTGCCATACTGGGTCAGACCAATGGTCCATCTAGCGCAGCATCCTGTCTCCGACAGTGGCCAACCATGGTGGCTTGGGAGAAGCACCCAACAGGTCACAATGGGGGATCCATTCCCTGTTGTTCTCCCCCCAGCTCCTGTCATGTTCCCTGATCCTGTCTGGCTAATAGGTCCATTAGCAGCTATCTTCCAGAAACTTGCCCAAACCTCTCTTAAACTCAGCTATAGTACTGGCCTTTACCACAGCCTCTGTCAGTAGATTCCACAACACAATTATTTGCTGAATGAAAAAATATTTTATTTGTTTTTAAACTTGCCACCCATGTGTTTCATGGAGTGTCCCCTAGTTCTAGTACTAGCTGAGAGGGTAAGTAACTGCTCCTTGTTTTAGTTCCACACCACTCATGATTTTATAGACCTCTATCATATCCTCTGTCATCTCTTTTCTAAACTGAAGAGCCCCAACCTACCAAGCCTCTCCTCATATGGTTTTTGTTGCCCCTCTCTGTACCTTTTCTAGTTCAGCTATGTCTTTTTTTGAGATGGGGCAACTGGAACTGCACACAATATTCGAGGTGCGATCACACCATTGATTTGTATAGAGGCATTATGACATCCTCAGTTTTATTCTCTATCCCCTTCTGAATAATTCTAAATAGTACCCAGCATTGTGTACGCATGGTTTGGATTATTTTTCCCTACGTGCATCACTTTGCACTTGTCCACATTAAATCTCATTTGCCATCTAGATGCCCAGGCATCCAGTGTCTTAAGAGCCCGTTGCAGTTCCTTATAGTCTGCTCGTGTTTTAACTACCTTGAATAATGTGGTGTCGTCTGCAAATTTGATCACTTCACTCTTAACAACACCCTTTTCCAAATCATTAATGAATACATTAAACCACACCGGTCCCAATACAGATCCCTGAGGCACACCGCTTTTTACCTCTCTCCATTGTGAAAACTGCCCATTTAGTCCTACCCTTTGCTTTCTACCTTTTAATCAGTATCTGATCCATAGTAAGACACTACCTCCTATCCCATGACTTTTTAATTTTCTCAAGAGTTTCTCATGAGCGATTTTATCAAATGCTTTCTGGAAATCCAGGCACACTATATCGACTGGGTCTCCCTTGTCCACATGCTTATTTTACACCTTCAAAGAATTCCAACAGGTTAGTGAGGCATGACTTACCTTTACTAAATCTGTGTTGACTCTTCCCCATTAAGACATGTTCATCAACATGCCCTAGTAATTCTGTCCTTAATGGTGGTTCCCACTATTTTGCCCAGCACAGACGTCAAGCTTACTGGTCTGTAGTTTCCAGGATCACCTCTGGATCCCTTTTTAAATATCGGGGTTACATTTGCCACCCTCCAGTCCTCGGGTAGAGTGGCAGATTTTAGTGACCGGTTACAAATTACTAACAGTAGGTCTGTGATTTCATATGAGTTCCTTCAGAACTCTGGGGTGAATGCCATCTGGCCCTGGTGACTTGTTAGTATTTAGTTTGTCAACTTGCCCTAGAACATCCTCCAACATCACATTGATTTGTAACAGCTCTTCCAATTCCTCGCCCATAAAGCAAGGATCCGGCATGGGTACCTCCCCAAAATCCTCCGCAGTGAAGACGGACGCAAAGAACTCATCCAGCTTCTCTGGAATGTCCTTATCCTCCTTGAGCGCCCCTTTTACTCCCTTGTCACCTAATGGCCCAACTGACTCCCTAGCAGGCTTCTTTCTTCTAATGTATTTGAAAAAGCTTTTGTTGCTTGTTTTTTCCTCTTTAGCAAGCCTCCCTTCAAAATCTCTCTTGGCCTGCCTTATTAGCACTTTACATTGCCAGTGTTTGTGCTCTTTCGTATTATTTTCATTGGGACTAGCCTTCCCAAGTCAAGACTGCTAATGGAATCTTTAATAGCAGCACAGTCAGAGGCAGGCACCTGACATGGCGGAGTGGGAGGGGAGGGGAAGAGGCTGTAGGAAGGAGGATGTGGAGCAACCCAAAATACTGACCAACACGTTCACTGGCCAGTTACTGCATGCCTCTAGCTTTACAGGACCAATCAGTAGTGGCATCGAGGTAGGCATAGGGGACGGTCCTCAGGCGGGCATAGAAGGGACATAACTGGGACTCTGGGGATAGTATCCCAGCAATCAGGAGACATAGGTTACACATCCAGGCTGGCCACTTATCATCACAATCCTATCCTGTAGCACTGTGACAGAGGACATTAGAGAATCTCTATTGGCTCTTTCCTAAATTGATGCTTCTGACTTCCCAGTAACAAGTGGGGGGAGAGATGTTGGGATGGTCACAGCACAGAATGAGGATATTTGATTGACATTTCTGCTTGCTAATTGGCATCACAAACTGATCTTGTACCACAGTGACACGTAAGAGAATCCCTGGCATAGACTCCTCTGCATATAAAATTGGGACCCTTTTATCACATATTTCTGATACTTGGGAGAGATGATCGTGAAAGTGTGATATAGATCCTTGCCAAATTTCATGTACGCTGGTTGGACTACAAAGATGTTAGACATACATTTATAAGTTAATTGCTTATACTACCAGGACCCTTTATTCAATCCTTCTGAAAGTTGGCAGAGAGAGTAAATATGGGAAGGGGTATAAACTTGCCAAGTTTCATCTACATTAAATGTGAGGCAAAGAAGTTACACCTAAGAATGTATATGAAGGTTTTTGTAAAATAAAATTCAACTGCTTCTAAAATTGGCTTCCTTTATCCAATATTTTTGGAATTTGGTACACAGTGCCTTCCATTGGAAGTATAATCACTCTAAGTTTCAGCCAAATATAGTGAAAAACAAAAAGGTTACAGCTGAAAATGTGTTTTCCATTGAAACCAATGGAAAATGAAAATGAAAGCATAAATGACAATTTGATATTTATGAAAACAAAAACGACAGATTTAAATAACGAAAACAAAATGGGCCCCTGGTGCATGCCTCTAATGATGAGACAACCATGGCATAAATGGTATCCTCCACCACAATCCCACTGCACATCTGTCCTGTTTTATGGGAGTCTGTCACCTCTTTGTGAAACATCAAGCATTGACCATTTCAGAAAGTAAAAAGAGAGAAATCATTGCACTTTGTACAGCTAGCTAGGCATCCTAGACTAGAATTGTGTGTGTTTTAAGTAGTGATAACTTATCGCAGAAGGCAATTTGCAATACTGGCAGAGAAATCCCAGTTTCTGTGCCTGATTTTGAATCTCCAGAGTGCCAGACATGACAAACCTGGGTATTCTGGCTCCTTTCCCTGTGAAACTTTTTGTAGATATCCCCAAATGCTGTTTTTCCTCCCCCCTCCTGGGTTTGGTATGTTTCTTTCCATGCACCTAAACTATTCGAGTGGCATTTTTTGTGGGGTTTGTTTGTTTTCGTTTGTTTTTCTTTGACTCCTTTTGTGACACACGTATGAGGGTAGGTCAGTGCGTTCATCATTCAGGGAGGAGGTAATTAAGGAGCATATGAACATTTATGGTGGTTAACAAACGAGATAATAGCCTGCTGGAGTCCTGGTTTGGTCCATAAATCTCCCACTCGCATCTTCAGTGTAAAGTAAGCTTTATTTATGGTTTTCACCAAAAAATAATAATCAAAAACCGCATAAAATATTGCAAAGGTATAGCACATACCTAGTCACATTTACAAACAATATATAATTATAATTCAAAAATAAAAATATATTACAACAGCAGTTCAACATCTTTAGTGAGAAGAGCCTAATAAACAGGCAGTCCCTTGTGTTTGTTTCTCGTGCGTTTTGGGTTGCCCCCACTCACAGGTTGAGCGTGAGAAGCCCAATGTGTGGGCAGGTGTTCTTTGCCGCCACACTTTGCCCACCAACCTCCCTCCCCTCCCTGTATGCCAGCCCCTGTCATGACTCTCAGCTGCAGTGAGCCATGGGAACAGGAGGCTGCCCCAGCTGTATCTTCAGGGCTATTCTGACTCTAGGACGTGGCCTAGCCCCTGCTATCCCCACCCACAGAGGTTCATACCTGGGTTTATGTCTGACCGCACTTGGTGGATGGAAATAACCTTGGTCTATGCACAGATTTTATTGAGCAAATCATATACTTTAAGTGCCTATAGTGAACACTGAAAGGGAAAGTAAAAATTGAAAGCAAAAGCAATCGGTCTCGACGTATTGTCAACCTCTTGGCTTCTCCCATCCACGACTCAACCATGTATGGGCAGGTAGCAGTCTTATTGGGGTCTTGCCTGCCATGGTGTCAGAAATCCCTCTTGGTTTGCATAAAACACCCAGTCAAACATGCACCTACCCCCCTCTCTATCATCTTCTGTATCACAACATTGGTTGTGCTTGTCCAAACCTTGTATAAGGCAAGAAGCTCTCAGTCAGTGGTTGCAATCTCAAATGCATCCCCCAGTCTCATCTATTCTGCTGAACTTTGAACTGCAGTAGGGTTGCACAGTGTCTGCACTCAATCATGCATACATAGAACTCCATTGTGTACATGTGGCACCCTATGAGCACATTGCTGACATTCGGGTGAAGCTTGATGTGCAGAGACAACTGTCAGACTCATCCTCCAAGGCAGCCTAAGGTCAGGATATCCATCATGCCCCACCTTCTCTGGGCCCTGTATCCCGGGTGGCCATAGTACCCACAGAACAAAGCCAAAGCCATTTGGCTTTCCCTGCCAAACAACCTGCAGCAATAGCTTTCTCTAGCATTATGACTCTTCATGGTCATTGCAAACAAAAATTGTTACTTTCAAAAAGAAAATATTAATAGCTTCTAACCAATGGGCAGCTCTGCTCCAACATACATTCCAAGCACAGTGACCTTCACTGCCCCTCCCCGCCTGCCCATTTCTTAACATTCAGTAGTTCTCCCCCACCATTAAAAACTTCCTGCTTCTGTGGTGCTGACATTTAACATTTCTAGATGAGTTGGCCTGTGCACTGATGTGCATGTCTCTGCAGTTTAATAGCCACTTGGATTGGCAGCACCAGTGCAGCACACACACCCAGCATCAACTTTGCAAAAGCTTTTTCAACCAATAGCAGTCAATACTAGCTCTTGTGTGCTCGGCGTGCAGCAAGTCCTGTGAGGACAAATGACCAATAGTTACTCATGTGCGGCGTTCAGCCAGTCCTAGCTACGGAGCCACCCAGCTCTTTAAGCTGTTCAAAACATTTGGCGTGTGGTCTGCAGAGTTCATGGATACCAGTACTGCAGCCATAGACGCATGCTGAGAACTTTATGGTGCTTGTTTATCCTGCTTCAGGCCTTCCTTACTGCTGCTAAGCAGATCCTGCGAACGATCCAACAGATGCAAGCCTTTTGCTGTAATCAGCGTGATGTAATATCAAGGCACAGACAGACTCTTGCTTTGATCTGTGGCTGGGATTGTGGGATGCACCACACCACGGTGTTGCTCCTGCTTTGGTGCCATGCTCCTGCCTACTTCTGGTCACAATGGGCTTTGCTGGGGAGGGCTGAAGCTAAACAAGGGTAGCTGATGTGCGTTGAGAAGTACCTGTTGGGAAGCATAGCTTCAGTCACCATCATTCGCAGGGCTGTACCCAGTGAGAAGCTGGTTTGGGTCCAAGAGAAAAGCACAGACTGGTGGGAGAACATGCTGTCCTCGTGGGGAGAAGCAGAGCATGTTGCGAACTTTAGGATGCCCCGTTGCCTCATCCTGCAGATATCCGAGATCCTCAGGCCGCGACTGGGGAAACCGAGCACGGTGATGCGGTCACCCACCACTGTGGAGAAGCACGTTACGATCAACACCTGGAAGCTCACCACTGTAGCAGGGGCTCACTGGCTGTGGGTGAGTGTTGTCTGAATCAGGTCTAGATCAGTCAAGCAGTCACTTTGGGGAATTGGCATACAGCTGATTTACACCCCACAGTCTTATTCCAGACCAGGCAACAAACCTCTGGCCAGTCTCCGTATATCCTCTACAGTCTCTAGTATAAACCAAGCCTAGCCAGGCAACAGTCCACTGGCTAGCCACTCTAACTCGCATCCAGCTTCTCAGTCAAGCTTCTCTATCCACTCCAGGGTCCATCTTTATTCTTCATCCAGGCAGCCTCTAGCAGAAATGTGCTCTCCATCGTGGTCCGGAGCAGACTGCCCTCTTCCTGGGACTGGATTCCTTTTATGCTCCAAGCCACACGCACCCACTTCCTCTTCCTGTGTTGGTGGCCATCTTGGATATCCCAGATGGTAGGCGCCATCTTGTGGCCTAGCCATGCCACAACCACTCCAAACTCCTGCCACTCTATTGACCAGCAATTTGGTGTTGGAACCTCCATGGTGGACACTGTACTTGTGGAGATTTACACAGTGATTGTGGAAGTGCCGCTGGACCGGATGGTGCAGTTGGCTGACCCTGCGGAGGTAATGGATGACTTTGAGCGAGACAGGCTCCCGAATTGTATCGGGGCAATGGATGGGAGCCATAAGGGCCCTGAGCCAAATGCAGGTCTGCAATTTGCGGATTTCCTGCTGAATCCCCCCCCCCCCCCCCCCGAATCTCCTGCCCTGCTTCTCCCAGCTCAGAATTTCTAGCCTGCACTGGGGAGGCAGGAGATTCCATGGGGGGAGGGGCATGAATAAACCCTCGGGACTTCCCCTCCCCCTCAGGCTGCATTGGGTTGGGAGGCTGCCAGGGCTCACATTCCCCCCCCCCCCTTTTTCACAGCTTGATAAATGAAATCAACAGAACTAGCAGCAATGGCAGCTCCTTTAAGTGCTCTTCCGCCACTTCTGGGTGCTTCTTGGCCACTTCTTGGCCCCTCCCAACGGACCCTCCCAGAGTGACGCAGCCGGATGACGGTATCTGGCTGCGTCGCTCTGGGAGACCCTGTTGGGAGGGGCCAGGAAGTGGCCAGAAGAAGAGACTGAAGAGCAGCTTAAAGGTGCTGCTGCCGCTTCTAGGTCTGTTGATTTCATTTACCAGGCTGTGAAGGGTGGAGGGGCCAGCCCTGCTAGCCCTCCCACCTGACACAGCCTGAGGGGAGGGGGAAGCCAGCCTGTGCTGCATCTGGGAAGCTGGGGAGCCCAGTGCGGTGAAAGGCAGAATCCGCTCCGGTGTTCCAGACACCCATGGGATTTTTAATTATTTTGTTTTTTGCAGGAGAACCGTGGGCCTGCATATTGTCATTATTTGCCCACTCCATAGCAAGGATGACTACTTGAACAGCAAGGGTTTACCCTGTATGTGCCTTCACAGAGGGCTCTGCATGCTCCGAGACCCTGTGGTGAGTGAGAGTTTGTATGCCCAGTGGGTAGTGGCCACTGTGGAAACCAATAATCTTCAGACATCATTAGCTCCTGGGCTCTGATTCCTTCTCTGGGGGCAGGACAAGTGTGGAGTCTAATTTTGGGGTTCAGTTTAGCAGTGCTGCAGCAATAAACATGTGTAACTGGCCTCTGCACACCAGTACTATCTTATGGGTATGTTGGGCAACACTACCAAGAGAGGCTTGCGGAAATGGAAAACTGGATTCATAGTGATATTCTCCCTGACTCCTTCCTGCAACTCAGGCATTTGTATTGTACCCCTCTCCCACTGGCTTGATTGGAAGCCAAACCCACTCATAATTAGTCAAGGCTGATAAATTTCTTATCCAATATTCTTTAAGCTGTTCAGTGTAATTTCATCTTCCTCCAAATCTCCCACAGACTCCCAATAAGTCATTTTAATACATTACTGTGTAGTTGCCTTCTGCCAGGACTCACATATGCATGATTGTAGAATTCGGTGGAGAATTTGTTTTGGGTGGGAGAACAACCTATTAAAAGAACAAATCCCCCCCCATCAATTATCATTGCTTGAAGAAATGTAAAATGTCTGGTTTTGGAGGAGGGAAGAAGAATGAGTAGTGGGCTTACTTCCAGCACTTGTGGTTTCTTAGCAAGGCAGGAGCAGATCTGTAGCTAACTGTATGTACTGAATATATGTAGTTTGTGGTGTGTTGAAGGGAAAGGATACGTGTTGGGGGCTTAACGTCATTTACCTTGTACCAGGAAGTAGGTATTTAAGTAGAATCGTCCATTCCAGTTCATCTTGCAGTACATGCGTTTATACGTATATAAATCTTAGGTGCACCTCCAAAGGGTGGGAGTTCCATAAATGTGGGGCAGCAGCCGACAAGACACCCCCCCCCCGCGTACCCTCGTAACAACTTCATGGGGAGCTGGCACTCGCAAGAGGATACCCTCTGCCGACATCAGGGGCTGCAATGGGACATAGGGGAAGAGGCGGTCTTTCAGATACCTGGGGCCCAAGCCGTATAAGGCTTTATTAGGTGAAAACCAGCACCTTGAATTGTGCCCAGAAAACTAGTGGCAGACCGTGCAGACTCTGGAGCGCCGGTGTAATGTGCTCCCAGCAACTCGTCCCTGACAGAAGGTGGGCCTCTGCGCTCTGTACCAACTGCAGCTTCTGAACAGTCTTCAAGGGCAGCCCCACGCAGAGCTCATTGCAGTAGTCTAGCCTTGAGGTTACAAAGGCATTGATAATAGTGGCAAGATCCGAATTTGATAGAAAAAGTCGCAGCCTTCTCACCAGATAAAGTTGGTAAAAAGCGTTCCTGGCCACAGCTGTAATCTGACAATTCAGGTGCAGCAGCGGATCCAGGAGCACCCCAGGGCTGGGAGACCAAGGGAGGTCTCAGGATAGGCCAGCCATCCTCACTTTGGTCTTGATCAGTTTTAGGCTGGGGAAGCTGCAGGGGAGGTGATGGGTGGGAGTGGGGCTTGGGAAATTGTGCAGGGGGGATGGGAGGAGAAGCAGGGATTTCAGGGGTCCACAAGGTACTTTACTATTTCCAGGTGGCCATAAAACCAGGCAGCCCTAAGTGGAGTTGAGTTTGTCAAAGTAGTGTTGTTGACAGATGCTCCATGATTTAATAAAGACTGAACCACCTTCAAATGACCAACAGCAGAAGCTGTTCATTACGGAGAACCTCCCTCAATGGTCTCCCCATCAAAATTAACTGAGCCAGCAACTTCTGTTTGAAGCATAGCAATGTCTTAGCAGATATTCCACCATGTCAAGATGCCTATAACGGGCTGCCATGAGAAGTGGTGTGGCACCATTGGTTTCTTCTGACATTAGCAAAGCCATTTCTTCTTTAGTTTTGCTTGCCAGCAACTTGGTGAGGAGCCACAGCTTGCCATCTTCAGCATCACAGATAATAAAACCTACTGGAAACAGTGTTCAAAGGGAGTGTCCACTCCCTTTCTTATTAGATCTGTTACCCTTTTGTAGAGACATGAGGATACTAATAGACTGAATTAAGTCATAACACAAAGCACACAGTGTTCGGGAATCTTCACTAGGCTTTGGGGGTCCCGCCGGCTCCCTCTCATTGGAGCAGCCTTCACAGCGATGCTGCTGCTGCCACTACTGCCACCTCACCCTGCAACCCTGTGTCGGGGCTCTGTGCATTTTGACCAAAACCAATTAACTTTTAAACAGTTATAACTTTTGATTTTCTGGCGGGATCTTCTTCAGACTTTGCATATTTGCCAGTCCCCACAAATATAAGCCATGAATAGATTTTCACAACTGTAGTTAAAACAGTTTCTACAAAATCGGGGCTTCAGAAGTCCCCTGTTTATAATGGAGAGTGGTTCTGCCTTTAACATCCTTGCAGCTACCGTTGCAAAAAAATGTTATTTCACTCCACATCTCTTGAACGATCTCACCCAGGGGCCTTCGCTGCACATTGAACAGGAGTGGGGACAAGATGGAACGCTGTGGGACCCCACAAGGGAACTATAGACTGGAGTCTCTAGAGGAGGGCGGGGTAAAAATGTGAAGAATAAAAAAAAAAATATTTTGTACATCCAGTGAGCACAAGCTAAAATGGCCATTGCTGATTGTAACAGTAACCTTTCTTTCTTGTACGAAAGATTTTAGATTGCGTTTCCACATGCACTCTTAATCCTTGCCCACTCTGTTTGCCATGTAATCTGAAGAAAAGATTGTTATTGTACAAAAAAAGCCTTGATGTTTAAAGAGTCCTTCGAACCTACCTTAAAATACGCCCTTAAAGGAGGAACAATAGATATTTTACAGTTGGAGAAACCGATTTTAAGCCTTTCTTGACTGAGGCCTCAGAACATGTTAGCTGTAGAGAACAGGAGTGGATCCAGATGTCCAGACTCCAATCACTTGCTCGTTGGAAAACATTGCTGTGATAATTAATTTACTGTATGTAAAACAATAGCATTTCGTATGTCACCGTGTATGGTGAGGCTTGCAGAGGGAAGGGTAGAATAGCTTTGCTCCAGGCACCAACAGTATAAATGCCCTCTGAAGCTCAGCTTGGCTCCTGGTGAGACCTCCATGTGGTCCCTGCCCATAGACTATTTTATTTATTTATTTGTTTGTTGGTTTGTTTATTAACAAATTTTTTACCTTGCCCCTCCTGCTCCAGGCAGCTCGGGGTGGCTTACAACACAGTAAACAAAATAAAAAGCTAAAAGTGTAACAAAACACATTAAAAAGGAAAGCACTGAGCAACAAACCCCCCTTCTCTAACCCACTCTCCCCCTCCCCCCCCATGCACCCCATCTCCTTTGCCAAAAGCCAGGCAGAAAAGCCAGGTTTTACACACATGATGGAAGGAGGGGAGATCCGGGGCCATCCGGGCCTCCACTGGGAGGGAGTTCCACAGCCTAGGTACAACCACTGAGAACGCTCTCTCCATAGTGGCCCCCTGGGCCACATGGGGGAATTTGAGAGAGGTGCTCCCAGCAGACCACAGAGGCCGCTCCGGAGAGCGAGCCTGTCCCTTGGTCCAACTTACCTGCAGCCGTATAGGGCTTTTATAGGTCAAAACCAATACCTTGAATCGGGCCCGGAAAACTATAGGCAGCCAGTGCAGAGCCTGGAGCACCAGTATAATGTGCTCACTGTGACCTGTCCCCGTAAGGAGATGGGCTGCTGCATTCTGCACTAGCTGCAGTCTCTGGACCATCACCCTAGGTAGCCCCACGTAGAGCATGTTTCAATAGTCCAATCTCAACATAATGAAAGCAGGGATGATGGTGGCCATCTGTTTCACTATCTGAAGCATATGGCCAAAGCCGTTGCACCAGATGTAATTGGCGAAATGCACTTCTCACCGCCACCGCCCCCACCTGGGAATCCAGCTGGAGCTGCGGATTGAGGAACATGCCCAGACTATGGACCTGGGATACCAGCGGAGGGTGGATCCCATCAATGATGGGAGCTGCCACATCTGCTGCCCTCCCCACCACCATCACCTCTGTCTTGTCAGGATTCAACTTCAGTTGGCTTGCCCTCATCTAATCCCCAGCCGCTGCCAGACATCGGGTAAGCACAGAGACTGCCGGGTCTGGGTCAGATGAAAACGTGAGGTAGGGTTGGGTGTCATCAGCATGTTGATGACACTGCACCCCATACTGTCTCATGACCTCGCAGAGTTGCTGCATATACACGTTGACCAAGAGTGGGGACAGAATAGAACCTTGCGGGACACCACACGTGAGGTCCTGTGGAGATGAAGAACAATCCCTGAGCACCACATGCTGAGTCCTCCCGGCTAGGGAAGAGCAGAACCAGTCATGCATGATCCCACCCACTCCAGCTTGATCCCGCAAGCGAGTCACCAACATCTCATGGTCAACGGTATCAAAAGCAGCCAACGGATCTAACAAAATTAGCAGGGTCAATTGACCCTGATTTAAATCATGGCAAAGGTCATCTACCAAGGCCACAAGCGCAGTCTCCGTGCCATAGCCCAGATGAAAACCAGACAGAGGGATCCAGATAACCAGTGCGGTCTAGGTGCCCCTGCAGATGCTAGGCCACAACCTGCTCAATAACCTTACCTAAAAAGGGAAGGTTAGAGACCGGCTAATAACTGGTGAGGGAATTGGCGTCCAGTGATGTTTTTTTGAGCAGAGGCCGCACCACCACCTGTTTGAGGCAGCCCAGCATTCTGCCTTCCAGAAGGAAGGCATTGATCACCCCCACCTGCAGCGGCTCCACAGTCTCCCGTCTGGCCTTAACCAGCCAGGACGGGCATGGGTCAAGTTCACGAAAGGTGGCCCTAACAGCCCCAAGGACATCCCACCCCGGCAGATGACACCGACTGACAATTAGCCCATAGACTGTTTTCTTCTGCCTGTAGAGGTGGCACTGTTCCTAGATGCCTAGGGAGCTGCTGCTGACACCACTGCAAGGGAGATTCTCCCCCTCCCCTCATGTCTTCTCTGGCATTTGGGCAGAAAACTTGAATCCAGTAAAATTTGAGTCGGGCGGCTGGAATTTCTGGGGTGATGGCAGGAGGGATATGCAGCCCATGGTCGAGCCATCCAACTTATTGCTGCCCACCTAACAATTTTAAGTTGAGCATCCCTGCTCTGGGTGTTCTCTGTTAAATATAGGATACTGGAATGGGTGGATGGCTTCTGGCCAAGCCCCTGCTACAGGGATGAAATGATTCCTAGGTGGCATTGCTTCTCGTTGAAATGCTAGGGGCACTCTTTTCAATCTCCTTATCAACGAACAGCTGATTCAGGGGAGGATGATTCTTTATTACAACTTTTTTTGTCTGTTTAACAGTAACACGAACAATTTTTTATTTTTTTTTCAGATGTAGCATGATGAATAGGTTTAGCATGAGCATGACCTACTGCGGGTGGGTGGAAGGAGGGGGAAAGAGGGAGAATTTGTTCTGAGATCTGCACAGCTTGTTCGCTTCAGCACTTCTTCTAATGAATCATCTCCCCCTTTTCTCTCTCTGCTTCTGAGCTATCTGTCACAATGAAAGCTGTTACAGCTGAGCGGAATTGGCTTGTTTGCTTGCTTGCTTGGCTTGTGCTCCTTCTGTGGAAGGGGTAAGATGATGCCAGAGAGGCCGCAGCACCTGCTTTCTGGATAGACCATGACACAAAAAAAGAAATGGCATGGCTCTGAATGATCAGTTTCTCTTATAGCCAGAGTTCTGCTGGAAATGCAGAGTTGTGAGGCTAAAGTGCTGTGATAAGTGGAGGACAGGGCCTGTGATTTTTATACCCAAATGAAGAAGTTCGATATCTCAATGCCGATCTCATTTCTTGTTCCGGTCCATGGAAAGCACACAAGCCTCTGATCCATATGGCTTCAGCATGTTGAGTGGTGAAGCTGGGCTACATATGGGAGCAGAGAGTGCCTGTGTGTGTGGGAAATAGGAGATTGAACAGAAAATGCCACAGATGCCGTTTCCTCTGTCTTAATCACAACCAAGACATATGGCATATGTCATGAGTTGACGGCTGCTATGGTTTAGTTGGTTAGTGCATAAACCCTTTGGTGTGGCATATCTGCTTATTTTAATCTTTTTACATGTGCTTTTTTTTTAAAAAAAGTCCTCAATTCTCTATTTGGGCGGAAGGAAGGAACATTTGCCTTCCTCCTCAAGCCTGCCAAGGTTCCCAAAGTGTTTGTAGCGAGTAGCTTGGAAACTGTGGCTTGTCCCCTGTACCCTGCAAGGGCTGCATATTATGAGTGAGAGAAATGGACACCAGCCGTTAATTTAATGTCTTTTTAGCAGAAGCCGGCGGAAGGGAGCTTTGAGCAAAAGCTGCGATGGGCCTGTGTAGGGGTGGCGATGAAGCAACCTCTTGGGTTCAGTGAACGTGTGTCTTTGGTTCGGCAGCTGCCAGCGTGCATATTTCAGCTTTTCTCTTCATAAATGTTCCCAGCTAGGCATATTTCTGGTTAAAGCCTGAAGGGCTGTTTATATTGTAGGCTGAAGTTAGTGCGAAGAACCAAAAATGTGGACTGCTTTGCCATGTGATAAATCACTTGTAAGATCCTGAAAAACAAGAGAGGATTTTGAATTCTATTACATGTAGTTTGTAAATCATGGGGTGGCTTTTTTTTTTCTTCTTTTTCAAAGAAAGAGCAATATTTTCAAAAGCACTCAACTGCCATCTTTAAAATAGATTTGGCCTTTTAAGTTGCAAGGTGCTTGCAAAAATGCCCACAATTGATACAAATGGTTAGTTCATGTAAAAATGTTTACGTCCTGCAGAGTTTACTATCTTTCAAAGAATGAAAATTAATGAATGGGATAAGAAAGGGGAAATTATAATAATCGTTCACAATTGTTTTGTCATATGCTGTGCCTGGCACAAACACATAGGGTTGAGTTTTTTTGTGTGTGTATGTGTATTTTCACTTGCAGTGAGTATGTGTTTTTGCTTTTGGCAGTTTGTAATGATTTCCAACCAACTGTGTGCTCCATTTGTCTTGAGAAAAGCATAAAAGGAGTTGCAAGCACACCTTAACAAGCCCCCTTGCAAAGTGAACTGGGTCGGGTGTGTGTCTCTCTGACATTGACTGACTAGCAGAGTTTTCTTTTGTTTCTAGCAGAAATGGTCTTCCAAGAATGATGCCATCATCAAATATTGGTTGCCTAGCAATATCGTGCAAAACAAGCTCTGTAAAGCAAAATGAAGTTTGTTACCTGACCCTTGCTTCGTTTTGGTTCATGATAATGCAACGGCTCAGTCCATCTGGGGCGGAGAGGAGGAAGGAAGATGTTGGAAAGAGGGCGCAGGAGTTCAGCTACAGCCATACACATTACTTATGTTGCAGGAAGGAGGGGGTGTGAGATGTTACAGGGCAAAAATAGAGGTTCTTCCATTTACTTGGAATAGCTAGACTTCCCTGCGGAAGAACTCCACATTGTACTCATCCTGACTGGAGAAACGTAACTTATTCATCCTCTATGGTGCCATGTTCACCAGTTTTAAAATGTCAGCGTTTTTTTCTTGCTGCCCTTAGTGGGAGAACGGCTATGATAAGGACTGATTGAGGCAGGCATTTGCTAGGATTTAAATGACCAGCTGGAGGAGCTGAGGCATCCAGCTGGTCATAAGGCCTGATTTTGAAGGACTCTGCAAGTGTCTTGACCCACAGCATGGAATAGATAAACAAGAGAATAGCACTGAATGTTTGAGGTGGTGCATAATGATGTGGTATGTTGGCTTTTCCCTTGAAAGACTTCAGCATAGTAAATAAATAGCATGTTGTTTACTTATTATAAATGTATTCTCCTGCTCTATTCTGAGGGCTCAAGGCAGGTTGTGACACACATCATAAATGGACATAGATAAAACTACTTAAAACCTCTTATTCCAGCACAGTATTATTATTATTTTCTCTCCTCTCCTGTGAGATGACCATTAAACTTTCATCTGGAGAAGCCTGTGCCCCTTGCGCAGTAGGCTGCGCATTTGCGTAGTTAAGCATTTGGTGCTTACAAACTAATGGAATGTAACGAATAGAAAATAATCCTATGAAGGGTGGTCATGAACCAGTTCCCAAAGAAGGCAGTGTAACCGAGTGGGTACACAGAAATCTTTTCTTAGCTGTGGGCGTAAAATATCACCAATTTGTCACCAATTCTTTGGGGTGGGTGAATGCGAGTGGGCACTCAAAATGACAAAGCCAATTAATTCAGTTTTTACAATAGAGAGATTGAGAAAAGAGATGGAGAACATCAGTATTATTTGGCAATAGTCCTTGGAACCTGTAAGAATCCATCCTGATGATTTCTGGAGGTCTTCAGATGGCAATTAAATATCTTGGTGGCAATTAAATATTGCCATTAAAAATTCATTTGTCCTAATTTGAAGTCACTGGCGACAATGAGCGAATTTTTCTTTATTTGTCATTCTCCGTTCTCAGTTTATTAATTGCTTAGGATGAAAAGCAACTGGAGTGGATCGTTGTTGCATTTGTTCCCGAGGTTCTTGATAGTGACCATATTAATAACATAAATATGCTGTAGTGCACCACATGCTGTGGTGTTACAGGCTTGTGTTTTCTTTTCCAGCTTTTTGCGGTACAACTGTGTCAGAGTACATTACCACTCCAGACTAACCCCCGGCTAGAATGTGGTAAATGGTAAAATTGCATCAGGAAGATTGTGGATTCCAGGATGCACAGAAATTCTCTTGCTTATGGGAAAGAGGAAGGAAGGGGCATCTTCCTGAGCCCAGCTCAAACATGTTTCATCAGAGCCTGGGTTTGGTAGCTTTCAGAATATTGTGTAAACTTGTTCTGCCAGATTCTTCCTGGTGGCTTGCCAGGATTATTTTTCTGTGATGTAATCATTGGAGATCTATTATTTTAGTGCTAGGTGCTAACTCTGGTAAAAAGAGTTGGGTTTTTTTCTTTCCCACTTTTTGGGCATAGTCCACCTGTGTCTTAATTTGCATTCCATATCCTTATCCTGCGTAATACCGTAGCAAGGTGGGCATTTCCTTTCACTCTGGGGTTTATATAGTTTGGTAGTGCGTTCAATTAACATAGAGTCCAAAAGAGCCGTAGACGAAGTCGAAATAAATATTTCCCCCATTTCATGTGTGCATCTGTGAATGATGCTGCAGAAATATGCTAGTCTAGTCTAGCTTTTTAGTAGTAGTCCAGTCCAGACCTGACTGCCAGGAAGAAGCTGTACGCTTCAGGACAACCGCTAGGGTTTTTGTAGAAAGCTTGGAGAAATGCTTCCTTGGACACCAAGCTTCATAGTTAAATTTTGGTCTTCCAAGGTCTTCTTCATCCTAGTAGAATGTACATGAGCCAAACTGACAATGTCTGTTGTCAATGCTTAGGAAGCTGCCGCATCAGTACCCATATAGCATGCTTCAGATACGTTGTCTGCCCTTCACATCTACAGACGCTTCTATTGATCTGTCCGATTAGTCTGTTAAGAAACATGCTTTGCCTTCTTGCATTCAGGTCTCTGACCTACAGGCATACTGTGACTGCATCTAGGGCAGTGCAGCTACAGAGTTTACTCTGTGCATGCTGGCTGCTTCCAGTCCTGCTAAAGAAAGGAGCATTTGGAGACGCAGGGTAAAAACAAACGGCAAGGCACCTACGAATGTGAGTGTGTCTTATTTGCCCACATCCTGTGAGTGCCATGCCTAATAAACGAGAGAGGGGTGCAGAGTTGAGTGGGGACTGCGGCTGGCATGCAGATGCTCCATGCGCTGGTTGCGCTCCTTGCCTGGCTCCTCTCCTGCCAGAAATAAGCTCAGTGGGGCTTGCAGCTGGCATGTGGAGGCTCCATGTGCCAGCTGTGACCCTTGCTTGGCTCCCTCCCAGCGGGTCCTTCGCCAGTTATGATTTCCCCCCCCCCTTTTAGATCCCTGATCAGCTCCTTCCCCAGCGAGGCCTTTCCCCAGGGGCCAACATTTGTTTTGTACCTTAGCCCGTATGGTATCGTCCTTGATTTTGAGGATGATACGATGCAGGGTACACAGATTGGGAGCACATGTTTCTGATCTGTGTCCCTCTAACAAATGACACCCATTCAGAGGTATCTATTGTGCAGTTTAACACCCCCAAAACGGCAGCCTTGTGCCAAATCATGAAATTTGTAGCTTCTTTAGTTTAACATTCCTTACAGCAGCTGGCATG
Organism: Sphenodon punctatus; assembly: GCA_003113815.1. Lineage (NCBI taxonomy): Eukaryota > Metazoa > Chordata > Lepidosauria > Sphenodontia > Sphenodontidae > Sphenodon > Sphenodon punctatus. Next base: position 1,731,787 of record QEPC01010167.1, read on the forward strand.
GAAGGAAGTGGGAGGACAGACTTAAGAATAAACTTCCCTTTTTTTTGCAAAAAGGAAAATAGAATGACGGGACACTCCAAAGATCCCAGAGAGCGCCATGCTGGCCATGAGAACCCAATTGGACAGTGATCCTCTAGGTTGAGTCTATAAATCTGGTAATAAGCATGGAGCTATCTTATTCTCTGGTGTGGGTGCTAGGACTTAGGACCAGCATGTGTGAGTCAGTGGCACTTGTGTGCCACTAATCAGAGAATAGCACTCCCTCTTTATTGCACCTGACCTGCTTCTTGGTCATGAAATATGAAAGCCTCTGGCCTATATCGTATGAGATGTGAGATTTCATATTGCTACAGTGAGCTGGTACAATTGCTACATATTGCTACAATTTCATATTGCTGGCTGAAAACCGCTATCTTGTGTGTATGCCTGTTAACTAGATGTTTCATACTGTTAGCTAAACTTTTCAGTTTATTGTAGGCCACTTAGCTCAGTGCATCAAGTCATTCCTACTGTTTCCTGATTTTAATCTCATGTGGTGCATGATTATCTCATGCACACCAACCTCTGACACTGGGGACATGCGTCTTGAGCTCTGAAATACTTAACGTTTCATTCTTCTGTTGCATAGTTGCTTGGCCTTCAGGAATGCCAGAATAACATTAAGTAGTCTCTTGCATGTATATCTGCTGTGCAAGGATCCGTTTCAAGTGAAGTGTATCTGACTCATTGTTTTTGTAAAGAATACTGATAATAGATTCTTCAGCAGCCTGATAGATGAAAGGCCTCAAACTAACGGGTCTGAACTAAGCTTAATTTTGTGATATGACAGCAGTGTTTTCCACATAAAGGCTTACAAGTGTTTTAATTAATCCAATCAACACTCCTGTGAAATATATTTATTATCTCTGCAACAACCCAGCAAACAGAAATTTGAACATGATAGGAAAGTCATACAAGCCGTAACGAGTGTACGCCAGAGCTGGGAATAGATGCTGACGGGTTTGTCTCCCAGACATCTTTTTTGCAGTTCCTCTCTACTTTTGGTTTCTAGACGTTTATTGGCTTGAGACATACTACTTGTCCCTTTTTTTTTAAAAAAAAAGAATATTTTGTGAAGGTATTTGGTTTTCTTTTTCTTTTTTTAAACTATTTTCTCTCTAGTGCAGTCCAGTGCTTACTTTACCCCTGATGTTTATTAGAAGCTGTATAGTGTTGGCTCTCTTGACTTTATTGACAGATTCAGCCACCAATCCTAATATTCTTTCTCTATGATAGTTATTAGTAATTGGAGTTCAGCAGGTGTTTGATTTACCTTTAAAAGTTTTAATAATAATAATATAATTATTTTGTATATAGCGCCCCCTGCCATAGCACTTGGAGCACTATTACACATAACCATTTAACAGTGTTTACTCCTCACAACAACCCTGTGAGGTAGGTCAGGCTGAGAGACTATTGTTACTGGCCCAAGGTCACGCAGTGAGTTTTTGGCTAAGGTGAGACTAGAACTGGTGCCCCTCCCCATCCAAGTACTGTGCACTTATCCTTTACACCACACTGGCTCTCAAGTATCTAAAAATTCCTTTTTAGTATCTAAAGATTTTTAGTTTAAAAAATGTTTAGCCTAAAAATTAAAAGGTACTTTTAATTATCTACAAATTCCTTACTTCCTCTTGTCTTGTTTTAAGCCTTTTAATTTCAGATTGATACAATCAAACGGCCTGATCCTAGACTCTCACGCATTCAGGTTCCTCGCGTTGCATGTACCTTGCACACATGCTGCAATCTTTCTGCACAGTGCGTGGGATTTAGGACTGGGCTGTACAGAAGCAAAGAAGCACCAGTGCTATTCTCCCCCTGCCTTCCCCAGTAGGTTATATTTGATTAGTAAATATGGTAGTTAGCAAGGTAGAACTAATACTGTTTGAAAAATTCTGGAAGAAGTGACTAGTATGGGATTTATTAAAAACAAAACATAATCCTGTAATGTTAGGGGCTGGAAATGATTTTAAAAGGTCACCTAATTCATCTTAAGTGGGGCGTAAACTATTTGGGTTGGGGTTTTTTTAAACGTATTTTTAAAAATGCCCAGTGATGGGGTCTGTGTAACCTTCCTTAGTGAAGAGGAATGAGAAATGGCAACTGCCATGGTTTGTCTGATAGCACAATCCACTTCAGGTGCAAGTGTGTGCTCTGAAGATGAAAGCTGCTTAGAAGAACAGTATGGCATTCATATCCACCCCAGTGTGAACAGGAGAGTGAAGCTGACATTGGGATAAGAACAAAGGCATTGCAGCCCAGCTGATAAAAAAGGAGAGACTATTCAGATTGTTCTACGATGGCTCATGTGCAAACTGAGAGGGAATGAGGGGTGAGAGCAATTCTTCTTGCTACCAAACTTACTGCAAACTAACGACAAAAATGCTAGAGCCAGTAGTAATGGTTATTCCTCCTGGCAAAATGCAGTGTCTAAGGTGGCACTGACTTTCAAAGACTTTTCCAAAGCCATGTTTCACTGTTTCAGGTTAGTTTGGTGGCGGACATAGCTTTTAGTAGGAGAATGGCCCATTGTTTGTTACTACTGGAGTATGTCCCAGTGACTTTCAGTACGCTTGCTTCACGACTGAACTAACTAGCCATAAAATAATACTGCAAGGGCCAGCCTGACTATGAAAGAGAACTTTGTGTTACAGTTATGCCCAGGCAAGGGGCAACAACTCAATCAACAGGTCAAACACTATTGTAACTTCATAATGCATCCCATGATCACTTTTTGTGTGTCTTTCTTTTGTACAGTCCTTGGCTCAGTAAAAATGCTGATGAGTGGTAGAAGGGGGAAATCAAATAAGAGGTGGTTGTTTCACTCTACTCAAAACCAAACTCTTTTAATCTTGTCATTTTCCACAACTGGAATGGGAAGATCCTCTCCTTCCAGGTCTGCCTAGTGATAGCAGTGCTGAAACAATCTGATGCGTTATTGGATATGTGTTATTGTGAGCACTTTCTGGTTCTCACAAAATAAAGCTGACTACAGAGAGAAATATTCCCTTCTCCAGCACAGGCATGCTTCATTTTCACTAACCTTCTCTACGAAGAGGGTTTTTTTTAGAACTGGAAGACAAAGGGAAACAATGAACTGTGTGGGTGCGCTGCTCTCTCTCTCTCTCAACATGCTAGTTGTCATTTTTAAGTGCATTGTCTAAAATATATATCTATATCTTACAATGGCACCTGACACTGTGTGGGGTAACCATCTCTTTATAGATAGATTGATTGAGAATGGCATAGAATGAGTTTTCCAGTAATCAGAAACCACCTTTCCCCCTTCCTGATTGATTTACTGAAAGCATTGACTGCAGGATGTTTTTTTTGTCTGTGTTGGGCACATAAATCGCTCTGTTTTTAAATTCACCTCTGTAAGGGCTGTGAATTATCTCTGCCAATAAAAAAAAAATGTCATGTGACTATTCTCTTTTTCTAAGAGTGATTTAAATGAGGAAATAGGAATCTTTATTCCTCTTTGCTGCCAGGGATGTGAATGCTGGTGCACAACTTGCCGCCTTGAGACGTGTTGGTGGCAGAGTTAAAATCCAATGAAAGAAACCAAGCTTGTCCACCTCAGTTATGTGCAGCCACTCTGGAGTGGACACTCACTTTAGAGTAAATCCAGAGGGTGGAAGAGCACAATGGTGGGTTAGGACTATGGTAAAGTTGCATTGGTGTTAATGATAGTAAGGTGGGGTTGTAAATGTCATGACTGAAGTGAACAGGAAGAGTGTAGCTGGAATTGTAAGGGCATGTGATTGGAGCATATACTTCTATGAAGCATTCTGTTCATTTACATCCTTTTAAAAAATCAAAAACCAAAACAAAGTTATAGTGGTGGAGGTAATCTACTTCTGAGGTAGGATGCGACTTAACAGAGTCAATGAAGCAGTCTCAAGAGCAAGCAGAAAGTTTATTTTAAAATGCTGGATTTGGACTCTTGGGCTTGACAGGCTTACACGTGGTAAAAAGATGGGGCTTTTGTATTGGGGAACATTTAAAAATATTTGTGGAGCAGTACTTGGCTTATGGGGCAGGGAGGGAGGAAGTAGGGGCACCCCAAACAAAAGCCAGCCCCAGTCCCTGGCTCTGCTTCCACCCTACATTTTAGATACCTTTTGTGGATACCTTGCAATAATTATGCATTTCAGTAGTAGGGTGTCTGTTCAATGGGGAGGATTTTTCCTGGAGGAATAACTTGAAATAGTGGGAAAAAGTGGGGGAAAACAGTTAAGCATCTGCACTGATGTTTAAATTAGGCTGCACGGTCTTCAAAGTGAGCAATCCATTGAGTTCAATTCATGCACCTCAGAAGCAAATGCTGCACTGCTTCATACAAATGCTAACTGAATCAATTCACATAAATCAGTGCAAAGAGCAGCCGCCACAGGGACAAAAGAGACTAGTAGGAGTGACGGTGCTGGGAGATTGAAAGGATGGCCTAACACTTCTGAAAACTCAAGGGAGGTTAGGGGGTCCCTGTGTCTCCCTACCATGGGTTTGGCATGTACCTGGATGAGGTACAGCCGGAAGGTTCTGGGGCTTGGTAGGTGGGAGGGGGCTCAGTGCCAGAAAGTTCTAGGGGTTCAGCAGTGGTGAGGGTGTTTGCTGCCAGGGGTTCAGTGTGGCAGCTGGAGGGCTCACTGCCAGAGGACCTGTGGAACTGAGGGCCCAAAGACTTTCCAGTGCTATTCTGCTTCACTGAGAAGTGTGGCATGAGTTAATGGATGGACAAATGTGCTGAACTTTGTTCCTTTTTCTTTCTTTCTGGGTATCTCTTAAGTTGATCTGCCAGGTAAAGGGAGGAAAGAATAAAAACCCGCGGCTTTGCGCTCCTCCCCTTTACTCTCTTCCCCCCCCCCCCCCCCCCGGCNNAACATTAAAAAATGAACATTTTGTATTGGTATGAATATAAAACCTGTATTTAAATATATATTTTACACAGGAAAAGAGAACAATATAATATGGATTGATTGGACATTCTCATTGTTCTTTATTGAAACAACTCTGGGTGAGCACATCAACAGCGTACTATAATGACCAATATCAATATGGTCTTCAAAAATAAATAAATACGGAATAAATACACTGGGTGAGCATATCAACAACAACAACAACATTACTATACTGACCAATACGGTCTTGCAAGGAGATTAAGAAGCAAACAAACCCGGAACCAAAAAATAAACTCTCTTTTCACTCAGCATGTAATAGGGTTGTGGAATCTACTGCCACAGTCCAGTCCTTCAGCCACAGACACGCAACCAGGGTGACAATCAGCAAAGGGTCAGTTTTAAACACCGAAGAAAGAAATCCTTGCAAGCCACACAAGTGCCCCCCTCTTTCTTAGAGCAAGAGCTCTAGGAAAGGCCTGGGCAAGTCAAGTCAAGTTAGTTTTATTGAATAGCCGTTAGGCCTTCTCAAACAAGAAATCAAACAGTATAAAAGAAATTGTATAAATGTATCAACAATACAACAATTCAGACCACCACTTGTATATTTAAAAACGATTAAAACAATATAGCAACTTAAAACCAGCAAGGTTTATTCCAAACTATAAAAGAGTATAATCTATACAGAAAGGCCTGGGCAGCAGGACACACACAACTGGGCCAGGCCTCATGGCTCCTACTGTTTCAAAAAGGAGCATTTCCCCCCCTTCTCCTTTGAGGGGCTCCCCTTTCTCCCCCGCACCGGTTGAGGGGGAGAAAGGGGAGCCCATCAAAAGGGGAACTGGGCTGGGTATGGGGGAGAGGGGCAGGTGGGCACTGGGAGGTATGTGGGAGCTGGGGGCACAGTGGGGGGAGTGGGGTGGGTGGGCACTGGGAGGTATGGGAGACGGGGGCAGGGGGTCACAGTGGGGCCAGTGATACTTCCAACCCCCCCGCCCCGGCAGGAATCCCAGCGCAGCCCATGTATTTTCATAAGACACATGCACAATGGGGCCAGGCCCCCTGCTGTTTCAGAATGGAGACCATTGTTCCCTGACCCCTTCCCCCTTTCAGGGGCTCTCTAGTCCCCCTCACCCGGTTGGGGGGGGGAGAGAAAGGGGAGCCCCTCAAAAGGGGAAGGAAAAAAAAATGCTCCTTGAAACCATGTGGGCTGGCCCAGTTGTGTGTGATTTATGAAAAATACATGGTGCAGGGCTTGGAGGCAATGCAGCCCTGCACCATGAGTTCTTCAAAAGATTCACACAAACTGGGCCAAATTTAAAAATAAATAAAACTTACCACCCTGTCCCTGGTTGAGGCTGGTCCCTGCCTGCCTCATCCACGATCCACCCGCCGCCCCCCGCCCCCCCCCTCTGCCTCTCTGGAGTCTCCGTGGCCTCCCACATGCCACACCGGCAACGCACGTCTCAGAGAGTCAGGAAGAAGTTGAACCGAACTGCTGCGCCGAACGAAGCTTGCTGGACAGTGCTGGACTCTGACAGCTCCCTGACCTCACCCCAGCTGAGCTGGCAGCTTAGCTTCTGCTTCGTTCTTCGAGAGTTCGAGTTCAGCCGACACCAGTGACCTGCCTCCCTTGCCACCTCACCTCGGCTGATTCCCGTGCCCGCGTGCCACAGGAGCTCCGCCCCAAACAGGAAGGAAGTAACTGTGTTATTAGCAAAAGGATGAGCATGTGATGCAACTGGCTGGGAGAGAAGAGGGCGAAGGTGAGGCGGAGCGAATCTGTGATTGAGGCCCCCGGCCCTCCCTTTAAAAAAGCTCTCTTCCATCCTGTGCGGAGAGGGAGGGGAAGCTTTTTAAAAAAATCCTTAATTAATCAGGACTCTGCAGTGCGGCGCCCCTACCAAGTTGGCACCATAGGCGACCACCTAGTTCGCCTAATGGCTGCACCGGCCGTGCCCCTAAGCTGTCACCTGAGTGAATTTAAGCCAGGACCACATTGCTTGAGTTGTTCTCTCACTTGAACACTAGGTTCTGAAGGCTACAGAGGCTGTTGAAAAATAGTGCTAGCTTCCATCCTGGGACTTTAGTAACACACACGTGGGTGTTGGAGGCTGTCTTTTTGGGGGCAGGGGGAGAAGGGGCAGAGGAGTGCAGGAAAACTTTATTTCTGGGGCTTGGGATCAGAGCAGCTGCTAGCAGCCACCACTAAACACTTGTCTATGTTCACAAGTTCCCAATTACATCATTCGGACTGCAGGGTTTTAATTCTTGTTTCTGAGGCTTGGAGGAATGATATACACTCTTTCACTGTGTTTTTTTACACAGAAACATTAGTTGAGGTACTGGGTTAGGTATTACTCAACTGAGGACAGAAAAGTGGAATCGAATTCCCTTCTGAACTGAACTTGACCTTGGAGTGGTGGTGGTTTTACAGCACCTTTATAAGACTTTCATGAGTAAGCCAGAAGAGTTTGACTAAAGGTGGAAAAGTCCCCTGATACGATTAGGAAACATCAAACTATGGTTGAAATGCTGACAGCGGTTGACAGGTGGTGATACTTATATTGGGGTGGTTTAAAAATAAATGTTTGTTTTAATGGATAATCCGCCTCTATATTGGCTGTATGCAATCTGCCATCTCTAGAATGCAGCATATGCAGCACTTCTGCCTTGAGAAGCGGACAGTCCAACGCAAATACACATCTCCCCTCTCTGCAATAGAAACCTCTTGAACAGTGGAACTGGAGCCGTTGCTGATTTCTACCATGCAAGCTGCCTCAGTAAAACCATGCACTCGTCCAAATGAGGTTTGTGCTGGCAGAGTGCTTTGAAGTTGTGAGCCCTAACTACCTGGACTGATGGGGTAGATTTTTCCCCCCAAGGCAATGTCAGTGATCTAACTTCCGTAGAAAGGTTTCATTCGTGAATGGGGCAGAGCAATTCAATAGGGAGCTGTTCTTTACCCTTTCTCAAAATCCTAGGACCAGGGGAAATGCAGTGAAGTTAACTGGCAAGGCAACAGATTTAAAACGCATAAAGGAAAGTACTTTTTCATTCAGCGGGTTCCACAGGTTATGTTTTGGGAGCCAGTACCATACTTGTGTCCCAAAAAGAATTGGATAAATCCTTAGAGGTTGGGCCAATAAATAAATATTAGTTAAGTTGGTTGGTGGATGAAATCTGACTGCTGGGAAGTGAATGGCAGGAAATGGATCCCTCTGTTATGATCTGGTGTGCAATTCTGTGAAGTAACTGGCTACTGCCAAAGACTGAGTCTAGGACTAGATGGACCTTTTGGTCTGACCCAGTACCTGGTATGGCACTTTTGTTCTAATGCTGACCCTACATTGTGCGGTGTGAAGCTGAACATCTGCTTTTTTTCCTAGCTAAAACCATTTATAATCCTATATCTAGTATAATCAGTGAAATGTTCTGAAATTTACTACTTTTTGCTTTTTGGAAAAGCTCTATGGAAAAGTGAGAGCACGTCACTGTGTTTGCGTTGTAGAGTGCTGTCTACTCTGAATAGCAAGGCAGTGCATTATGGTGGTATAAGGCAATTGTTTTCAGTGGTAGTAAAATAGACAAGGGTGTCATGGTAAGAGTGTTGCCCCTTTGCAGCCACTATACTTTCAGGGCCCTGGTTTCCAGCAAGAAAAATACTATCGGAGAACAAAATACTCTTAAATAGCAAAGAAAGGATCATGAAGTTCTGCAGTTGGCTTGTTCAGGTTTTAAATGAAAACCAGGCTGTCTTGGCAGTGTCTCTTTCTTAACCACTCAAATACCACCTTCTCCCCCAATTTTTATTTGTGAAGGGATCATTTTTTGTCTTTGTAGGTGGCATGTATGTGGTAGTCCTAAAAATACACCACAATTGCTACTGATCTGCTCTTCTCCCCTTAGGAGAAGAGCAGAGGTGTCATTTATATGAATTACACCTCTGCAGGTGTAATTTATATGAATAGGCTGCTGCTTCTCATGCTTTCAGATATATGGGATTGCTCAGTGACTGTGGGCTAGCACTATTGCACTAAATGCATAGTGGTGCACTTTTTGGAGTTAATTAGGGGTGGGCAAAATTCCCAAGCCCAACAAACACGTACCAAAATTTTTATATTGGCAAGAGCCACAAGATGCGTTACAACAATCACCTACCCCAATCCCTGGGATTAGGCAATGTGACTTCCCCCCAAATGCCCCATCTCGCCTCAAAGCTCTGGTTCCCAGGTGGTCTGGTGGGTTTGGGCGGTAGCAGTAACGACACAGAGCATGCTCCTCCTGCTCCCACTGACCCCTGGAGGCTTCAGCAGCCAAAATGGTGACTTGGCTTCTGCTTCTGAGAGAGCCGTGTGAATCGCCCCCAGGCAGCCACTTCGGGCAAGAGCTGTGGTACAGGTGCCCAAGAGCCGCACGTGGCTCCCAAGCTGCCACCTCTTGGTTACAAGAATGAATGACGCTTGAATTATGGTAGACCTTATCAGAAGTGCGTTTACTGACTGTTGATAAAAGCTACAAAATGATAGGTGGGAACAGGCTTTATTATTATTATTTTTTTGCATAATGCTTGGTGCTGCTCAGAGTTTCATTCAGTGCTGTCACCTTGACACGGAGTACTATGGGCTCATTCTGACGTTCGCTTAAGTCGCACAGCCGTGGCGGCGGCAACATTCGATCTAAAGCAAGGCGCACTGCCGGGTTGGTGTGAACGCACCTACTGCGCACAATTCAGCGTTACGCCGAATTTTGTAAACGTTGGTTTGAGCAGCTTTTCAAACACTCCACCAGTTCGCATAACTCTGAATTGTGCGCACTAGGTGCATTCACACCAACCTGGAAGTGCACGTTGCTTTAAATTGAACGTTGCGGCGGCGGCTGTGTGACTAAAGCGAATGTCCGAACGAGGTCCAAGATGGTGATGCTCTGGTAGAGAAAAGACTGGTGTAAATACAACTATTAGTTTGCCTGTGCTCTTGCTTTTTAACTTGCAGCTGTGTTTCTAATTATAGGGGTAAAACAGACATGCACCGTACCTCCATGTTAACTCTGCTTTAACATTACAAATACAGCCTTGCAACATGCATAAGAAATGTTAAAGTGGTGTTAAAGCTGAGTTACGTGCATGTCTGTTTTAACCCGTGTGTGTGTGTGTGTGTGTGTGTGTATATATATATATATGTGTATACACACACACACACACACACACACACACCGACAGTAGGTGTAACTCATGTGTTTGGGAGGATTGGAGTCTACTGCTGGTTCAGGCTTCCTGGGCATCTGCTGTTGCATTTTACTTGAGACTCTTGAGCAAAACCCAATAATTTAGGAATCAAGTAGTCTCCCTGCTGGGCCAGCCATATTAACTAATTAGTTTAAACAACACCTAATCCAAAAGCATGGCTATTGTCTGAGGTAATCTGTTTTCCTCTCTCCAGCCACAGCACATGGTGTCTGGTTTTGAAGGCTTCTGCTTTAGAAGAATGGCTTTATAAACAAACAAAATCCCATAATAACAAACTAAGAGGTGTGAATTTCATGCCCCCCCATCTGACAAGTGTTCTAGAGTGGTAATTACTTTTGGCTCCTTGTACATTACATTCAGTTTCTTAATGACCTATTAACTGTTACTCAGAAGCAAACTTCTTTTGAACTAGTCTCTTTAAATTGATTAGTCGACACAGACAGAGCACTTCTAAAAATGAAATGTGAGTCCAGGTTGCAATTAAAGAATTACGAGGACTAAGGGCAAGGTAATTTAGGCCATTTCATACACCTTATATGTTCTTTTCAGAAACTTAGTTAATTTTTTCCTATGGAAAGAAAATAAACTTTAAAGCCAATTGTAACTTATCAAATTATTTTAATTTTATATTTCTCTTCAGCGGAATGTGCATGAATAAAAAGCACAGTATTTTCTTTCATCCAAGGATTTCCTTCTAGAAATACAAAGCAATATATAAATATAAATTAAGCTTCATGAAGTTTATTCCCTACTGGGTGCAACAGAACAGGTATTTAACAGTTCATAGTAATCATTATACAATAGTTTGCGACGGGATGTGAGGGCATGTGCCAGAGCATGGTGAAACTTCTGGGGAAAATTTCGGTAAGCAGCTTGTAATTGTATGAAATTGAATTTGAGTGGGGTATCATATCTAACTCCCATATCCTTTGAACAGTGGGTGTTACTAGATATAATGATGCATGTGGGTGCAGCCAGCATGATGAAACTGACAATGATGTATGCCGGTTCCCAGAAGTGGTGGACATTAACAATTTCTCTCTTATGTGAAGAACTTGCCTAAATATAGCCACAGCTGGTGTGGCTAACACATACTGGTGGCTGGCTATCTCATACCACTCTGAACATGGAAATAGACTTTCAAATATGGTGCATCCCTTTTAAAATCTGGATGGCATTTCCTGGGAAATTTCCATGCCACCATGGACACTAAGTTGTGCCCAGGTTTAAAACTGGCAGATGGCAATGTTCAGCGAATCTTAAGTATCTGTGCATATTGCTTTCTAGAATAAGGAGCATGGGAAGGAATAGGGCTGACCCCATATGGTATCCCTGTTGCCAAACACAACCATTTCCCACCGTTTTGAACTGCACTGGCAGTTTCTCAAAGCAGAGACAATGCTCTGTGTCAGAGAAACCATAGTACCTTTGTAGCAAGGGATGGTCCCTGCATCTGCCGAGGTGTCTCTTCCATCTGTCTCGGGAGTCCCTGACTCCATGGTGCCTAGCTCACTACCACCAGCTGGGATTCCTGAGGTGTGTCGTTGTGGCTACATAACATGACCACCCCAACCCCCATCCTGAATCACCCTTTTCCCTTCCCATCAGAACCCCCAACGAACAATGCACAAGAAAAATAAAACTACAGATAAACATACAGAAATATTTTCTTATCAAAAAGGGTCTTGTGGTGAAGGTCACTTGATGGAACACCAGTGTTTGGAAAGAATTTACTGGAGCCGACTCCAGTAATGTGGTGTATGTTTTATAATAATAATAATAATAATAAATAAAATAAAACCCTTTTAAGGTCTGTTTTGACAGTGCCATGGTAGTGGTCCAGCCAGCTTGTGGTCATTTACAATTATTTGTATTTCACATTGTTCATGTCCAGTAGTGTGTTGTTCAAGGCAGCTTGCTTCCAGCTAGGCCTGCTCTCCTCCACTTTCATGGAAGTTTGTGACCAACATTCTCTGCATTGTCCGCTCTCCTCTGACTGGGTCCACACTCCTCCAGCTTCTCAGGCCCAACCCATTGTTTGCATTGGTGTAGACAGGGGAAAGTGTGCATTCCCCTATCTATAGTGGCTGCAGACCACCTTTATAGTGGGAGGGGAAAAAAGCAGGAAATAACTTTTAGACGTGGTTCTGGGCTTCTAAATCTAGACAACTAGATAGTGCAAACCACCATGGTGTTCTAGAGTTGCCAGTTCATTTGAGAAATTCTTGGGTGCAATGCTAAAGTGTCAAATGGATAGTTCTACCCTCCCTGCTACATTTTCCTTTGATAGGTAATTTATAGGTGCTTCTCCGTAGAGCATAATTAGTTCATTCTTTGAGCAAACACACCTTTTCATCAAAAAATGTAGCTGGAACTTATTTCAAAACTAATTTAATGGGAGAAGACAATGACTTAGTTGTTTGTACGCTAATACCATTCACAATATGAGTACCACATGTATTATGCAAGTTACACTGACTGGGATCTTGGTAGGTACACATTACAGAAGAGTAGCCGTATTAGTCTGTAGCTCTAAAACAGCAAAAAACCAGTCTGTGGTACCTTAAAGATGAACAAGAGAATTTCTTTATTTTGGTATGAGCTTTTGTCAGCAAGAGCTGACTTCCTCAGATGCAGGAAGTGGATCTGAGGAAGTCAGCTCCTGCTGACGAAAGCTCATGCCAAAATAAAGAAATTCTCTAAGGTGCCACAGACTGTCTTTTGTTGGTAGGTACATAGTCAGACTCGGGGAGCCCAGAGGTTCTGTTCTTCCCCCAGGTAAACGTCGCAGATCACATGGGAAGGGGGAGTGTTTTGGATGAGAATTACCATGCGATTGCCACATGAACAATATTGATAAGTGCCAAGCAGCCTAAGTTTGCTTTTGTGTAACGACCATGGTACATTTCCCAATGCATTTCACCCCTATAAGTGCTTAGCTGATACATCTTGAAGGATTCCTGTACAATTGTACTGTCCAGGATAGAGGTCATCCTGCACAATGGACAAACCGCATTACTCCTGGCCTGTCCAGGACAATCCTGGATGTTTGGTAACCCTATGGTGACTGGAAGCAGTTAGTGGACCTACAATGTCGCATCATAAATGTTTGTGTCTCGTGGTCCCTTGGATTACCACAGACTGGAAATGGACTAGTGTGCTTATGCTGATGAAATTGACAAAAGGTGCCTGTTTGCAGCATCGAAGTTCAAAGTGACTCAAAACATGCCTTTCCTGTAGCAAGATATATATTTGCACATACAGGCATAACTGAACATGATAAAATAAACAAAAGTGCCTAGTGCTACGTCTTGGAACACCCAGTGGGCTTAATTGTTAAGGCCCACAAATAATTTGCAAGTTTGTGGTGCTATTTATTGTAACACGGTGTTCTCTATGCTGTGCTTGATGCTGGTTTGATACGGACATGTAGGAAAGTGTGTCAGAAATCAAATGTTCCATTTTTTCTCTTGTGGCTGTATTGGGAATTTGGCTACTGGCACGTTGCTGGTATAATGATGCCCTCTTTGACTCATGGCCCTGCTTGGATTATGATTGGGATGGCTGAAGGTCGGGAATATACCAGAGCGTACGGCTCCCCCATCCCTTAATAGAACTATGGGCCAGACTTCCTCGAGTCCCTTTTGCTTATCCTTCAAATGGAGGGTTTCTTTGTGATTACTAGCACTGTTTTTAGGGTGTTGTGGATTTGGATTACTCCGTACCAAACCACAACAGGTGTGTTGCAGTTTTGTTTAAAATCTATAAATAAAATTTAAATAAAAAACCCGTGCATGTGCAAAATGTCGACCAGACAGTTGCCACCATTTTGGAAAAGGGCAGAATGGTCTAGTAGCCACTTCGTGCATGTGCAGGTTTTAAATTTTTTTATAATTTAATTGAAAGGCATCCATAATTAAATTTGGAATTAAAGATCCGGATCCACAATTCCCTCCAGACACCCACCCCTATTTCCGCCAAGCTAACTTACAATATCAGCATTCTGTGCTGTACAAAGGAGTTACTGGAGTTGGGTCCATGCAGAAGAATTTTGTTTTATTGCCTGTCAGTAGGGAAAACCATTTAATTTTATTTTTCCTGTGTTCGAGATTCCTGGAGTTGTGCGGTAATAAAAAAGGACATACGTCCGAAGAGCAACATGGGGCCATCTCTGGCAACTGAGATTTAAAATCCGAGCTACTGACTCTATCCCCTCTCAGTGGGTGTTCTGGCAGTAAATCCAGAAAGGAGTGTTTGGCAAATTAGTACCTGTGCTAGTAATGTCCTGTGTTTTTTGTTGTTGTGCCATTATCATTCCTTGGTTTATAAGACTGTACTTCAAAGTTGTGTAATGAGAGACACTGATGATAGGCTTCCACAGCACTTGCTGCTTAAGATGTACACGCAATGACTGCCTTTTATCCATGTTACAAGCACTGGCAGGATGTTTTGCTTTTTAAATTTTACTTGTAGTATTGAAGGCTCTCTCAAAGCCTATTAAAATCTATGGTAAGCCAGTGACTTGAATGGGCTTTGGATCAGGCCCATGTTATTTATAGGGGCGTAACAAGGCTGTGAAGGGCCTGGGGTCAGACCACAATTATGGGTCCCCCTATGTGTGACTTGGAAGTAAAATAATCCAAAACGAACATGAAATTAACAAAAAAACAAACCAGGCACATAAAACTGTATTGCAGCATATACAAATAAAATCTCTGAAATAGACCTAAGGTGGTTATGGCATTGGGGAAAAAGCAATACATTTTTTAAAGCTTGTACTACACGGAATTAAAGAATACATTCTTTTCTTGCTTTCTGCTCTGCAAAACGTTCAGTCATTTCCATAGTGGAGATGACCGTAGTGGAGTAGTCATCACCGTAGTGGAGATGATCACACATAATAACTGCTCATGCTACTACTACCAGCTGCTGTGCTTTTTTGCTCTGGCTGCTTTGTGATTTGAGGGGCAGAGTGGCCACCCAGAGATGAAAAGTGGATATTGTTAATTTGCATAAATGTTCCTGTGTTTAGGCAAATTTGAAATAGCCACTTGCCTGAAACTGAGTCAGCCCCCAAAGAGAAAAAAGCTAGTGGCATGGGGATGGAAGGTGCATGGAACTGCAGAACTCCACAGACCTACATCTCCGCAGAATAGTACACCAAAAGCACATCCTCCATCATTTAAATCAGTGGCTTGGCTCCCATTGACTATAATGGGAGGATTCCACCCCATAGCTTCATAGAACACTATGGAACTGGTACCAGAACTCCAAAAACCTTAATGGAACACGCACCCCAGCTTCATAGAACCCAATAGAACAAAGCTCCATTAAATAAACACCCCCATTGCATAGATGTCTATATAATAGACACCAGAGATTCACAGAGCTCCATAGAACAGAGACTTGTGTGTGTGTGTGTGTGTGTGTGTGTGAGAGAGAGCACACATAGGTGCAGGGTGCTGCTTGCACAGGTGTGTGGGGGTTTGGTGTGTAGGCCACTACTATCAGGGTTGTGTGTGTCTGTGTTTGGTGTGGAGGGTGCTAATGGCAGAGACGTGTATGTGTCACGAAGGAACATAGGGTCTCACACGTGTGATACTGGTCTACATGTAGGCTACAAGTCTAGTAAATATGTAAAGCAAAAGGTTCAACATGTATGTAATGTTACAATTGAGACCTGTAGAACTCGAATCAGGACTGTGACACTGACAAAACTCCAGGAAATGCAAAGAGATAAAAGATTGTAGATTCAACCCCACAGCTAGACAGACCTGTGGAGATGCAAATGGATCTTTGTTTGCCTGGGTTGCCTACATGAGGAAACACAAGCTCATGAGCAGGAAAGCTCAAACAAAGAGACCATGAAAGGTATTTAAAGGAGGGCCATTAAGCCATCTTCGCTGCCTCTTGGAGAGAGCCACCTGGAGCCTGCCAGCAAGAAGACTGCTGGAACTATGGACTGCGAGTAAGACTTTGCTTTCTAGCAACTCTAAGAAACAGTGCCTAGTCACCTACATCTGTGATTGAGAAGGAACCAGATCTAATGGACTTTCGTAGGGTAAGATGCTTATCTAGGAACTCAACCAGTATAGATTAGGAATGCGTTATATTTACCTTTAATATCTAGTTACCACTCTGTATCAACTATCTTGCTTGTGTAATCAATAAGCTAACTTCTTACCTTTATGAAGAAGTGTCTGTGTCTAGCATTGGAACACAAGTGAGCAACAAGAGTTTTCAAGCTCTTGGGACCCCAGAGAGAGAGAGTCTGTAAACAGGAAGGATCGGGCCCTTGGGTGACAAAGCGGTTGTCCCTGCTGCAGGCTTGAATCGGCTAGAGAGAGAAACTGATTCAAGTGGGCTGTAAGCGAGGGAAACTGAGTCACTCAAACCCGGTAAAGTGGGGGTGCGGACCTCCAACCCCGTGATAGTGTGTATTTATAAATGGAGTCTGATGAGAATAGGTTGATTGCGTGTATTTAGGGCAGGGGTGGAGAACCTTGGGTCCAGGACCAAATGCAGCCTGTGGCTAGGCTAGCTTTTATTTGGCCCCTGGATCCACTTCCTGGATCTGGCCCTCGAATCCATTTCCTGTCCACAAGACGACTCAGGGGAAGGAAGCAGAGATGAGGGCATGCACACAAGGAGAGGAGACAGATCCACAGCACAGATCCATGATATGGGCCTTTCCCATACTGAGTGCACCTCTTAAGCACCCCCATCCCCAACTTCTATCTCTGCTCCCCCCTCAGTACCCTCACCCTTTAACCCCAGCAGTGTGCCTTCTGTGCTCCCCTTGCCTCCCTCCCCTCAGCAGCCTGCCCCCCTTCATCCCCAGTTTGGGGGGGTCAATTGCCAGTGGCTCCCCAAAATAACAGGGGCCTGGGGTCCAGGCTCAATTGAGTTCCCTCGTACCACAGAAGCTACGCCACTGCCTACCTTACCTATCGTCTAGAATGCAGGCCCTGTGGCGGCATTACATTTTATTTTTGTCTTGGTCTTACCAATAAAGGAATTTAGAAGTAGTAGGAAAAGAGAGAGCCCAGTGTTCTAACTCCATTGCTTGCTTGAATGACGCAGCCTGCAGTATGGCAAATGTGAATATTTTCATTTTTATTTTATTTTTATTTATTTGACCATATTTGTATCCCACTCTTCTTACCTCACGGTAGCCCAGAGCGGCTAACAATAATAAAATACAATATAAAAATATAATATAAAACAATTAAAACATTAAAAACCATAACAAACAAAAGCAGGGGGAATATGGGCACAACCTAGTAAACCTGCTTGGTGTCTGTTTAGATCTAACATGTGAATTGGGAAAACTAGAGGAAGCTTAAGTCTGAGGCTTTTTCATTTGATATGCTATTTTTTTTTCCATTGGAGCAAGGGATATACTGAGCCTGGATTATATGCAGTTTTTACTGGTTCTTTGAAAATGGTTTGATCTTGGTAATTTGTAAGCCTGGAGCTACATTACTGAGCAAGAGATGTCTTATCAGTTTCTTTGAATTGATGGGTGTGAGGTTCTCTCCCCTCCCCCCCTTAAAGTGCATTGACTCTGGTTTATACCCTGAATATCAAAGTCCAGTAGAGTCTCCTCTCTGCAGAAGAGGGGCAACAGCGCAACCTTTTCCTATGCTGCTGGTAGCGTTGGAGCCTATTTGCAGATGTCACGAGATCTTTTTCATTCATTGTCTACCATTGTCCTGTCTTTGTGTTCTTATTGGCAACAACCATTTTAGTGGTGCCTTTTGAAATATAGATACCTGTTGACAAAGAATAAGACTGGACTAATTAACCCGTATGCAGGAAATTAACAGCTACCACTACCAGATGCACAAACATTGATTCTCAGTCTAGTTAGGAGCCAGTGACTTGATAGCTCTTACGTCTACCTCTTTCCTGAATCGCCCACTCTTTTGCCTCTTGAATATCTTGCAAGTTCACTTTGGTATTCCTGTTTTTCAGTGTGCTAGATACATCCCTTTTGTGTAGACATAGCAAGCTTCTAAAATCCTAGGTTAATGGTAATATAATTTCAGATGAATTAACCCACAATGGTTTCCTAGTGGTTTCCAGTCTTTGCCTTTTTAAAAGATCTCCCATAGATTCTGCTGCTTTACATAACCATGCTATCTCGCAGTACAGGGCATGCAGCTTGTGGTCTTGGCTGCTAGTAAACTTCCTGTTAGACAGTTACTTATTGACAAGATTATAGGTTAGGAGGGCTATGAGGGAATTCTGGTCTTAAAAACGATACAAGGATGTGAACAATACCAGATCATGATAGCTGCCTGGGTGGGAAAGCAGAGGAACCTTTCTGTTCTTGTTTTGCAGAGCAAGGCTTTACGCTGAAGTAGGTTTCCTGTAGTAAGGCCAAGCTAAACAGTTGACTCTTCTATGCTACCAAGTCAATCTTCTGGCAAGACTGGTAAAGCACTCTTAAAACATGGTTCCCAAGCTTGACTTTCTGCGTGTGGGTTTTAAGGTGTGAGCTGGGCACAGGACCTTTTTGGTGATGGGTACTGCTGTAGATGCAGTTTTACCATGCCACTTTTCAAAGAAAGCTGTAAATGTTTTAATGTATTTGACTTATTTCAATGTCTGTCGGTCATAGAATACCTACTAGGGGTGTACATTTTGGGTCTTCTGAAGACGGGATTCCCCCCCACAATTTGTTGTGAGCTGCCCCGGGATGCTGTAGGCATGAGGGGGCAGCCAATAAATATAAATAAATAAAATGCCCCTTCGGTGCAGGATCCAAAATTTGGAGAGTCCCTCCCCATCTCAATTTCAGAGCCCCAGTCCCCCAGCATTGGCTTCTTAGCACTTACATGCAACTGCTCAGTCCTTGCACTTGCTTGGGTATGTGCAGCAGGCTGCAGGCAGGGTGGGATAACAAGGGTGTGTGTAACATGGGGTGTGTGTGATATGATATCTCCTATTAGCTGGGTGTAAGTGTAACGTGGGGGTTGGGTTACAAGGTGACATCTCCTATTGGCTGGGTGTGGGCAGCAGTGGGTGGAGTGAGTAATGCACCATTCCTCCCCCTCTGTTTATTAAAAGCTGCAGGGAGCATTTTGAGTCAGATAGGAGAGCGAGTGAGGCCATTTGAATTATTCGCGTTAGTGATTTCTGAAGGGGTAGTGGTGCCGTTAAGGGGGCTTGGAGTGTGAGACTTCAGCCTGTTGAAATAATAGCAGTGGTCTGCTCCAATTGTATTTGGGGTGGCCATCCTATCCCAGCCGCTAGAACTGTTGGGGGGGTGGTGGATAACAACCTCTTTGCTTTATTTCACCAAAGACTGGAATAGGTTTGATCTTTTTCCAGTTTGAGAGAGTGCAAAATTAGAGTTGTCATTCATGCGAAACAGCTGATTTGCCAATGAAAAGCTCTTTATTTAAAAACCCTTATTTACAGTATATATACCATTCATTATGTATTTATCATTTAATGTGTAAAGTGTGTATATTTATTTAATTTTAAAAACCCGTTATCCTGCCCATCCTGCCACCGGCAGCTCTGGGCGGCTTACAGTTAAAACAAAGTAAAACAACATTATCAAAGCTAAAACAACACATAAAAGGGAGGATAAAAATATCCCTAACCCACTCCCTTCCTACCCATCCTCCCACCAAAGGCCAGGCGGAACAGCCAAGTTTTACAACTGCATTGAAAAGAGGGGAGATCCGGGGCCAAATGGGCCTCTAATGGCAGGGAGTTCCACTGTCGTGGAGCAGCCACCAAGAAAGCCCTCCCCTTTGTAGCCCCCCGAAAAACTTGGGGGACCTCAAAGAGAGCACCCCCGATGACCGCAGGGGCCATTTGTTACCTGCGCTAAATTTCTATGGAAGACAAAAAAAACCAACAACACGTGGAAAGACAAAAATTACCTCCCAGGCGCATCCTTAGTACCTACTTAATAGCCTTATGATTTCTTTGTGGACTTGCCAAACTATCGAGGGCTCTCTCACTTCTTTGTTCCACTTGGGACCTTCCTGGCTCTGCGATGATCCTGTTTGTGAACTTGGCTCAGTCACTTAACCTCTCTGTGCCTTCATTTCCCCGTCTGTAAAATGAGCGCGCTCAGGAGCACTTGCAAAGTGTCAGTGCAAAAGCTTTTCTATGACTAGAAGGTAACTTTTCCTTTTGCACTGATAAGCCGATGAACCTTTTTGGTTAAGAGCCAGAATAGTGCCATTTACATCTTCAGTGGAGGGAGCTACAGTTTGCCCTTGTAGGGTTTAAAACCTTTGTTCATATACATATTTTCTGTCTCTCTATTGTCTTGATGAAATATTTCTCTTCCTTCTCTGCCACCTCAGCCCTAGATTCCAACCAACTCAAACTCTTACAGGAATGGTGGGTGTTTGCTGTTGTCACTTGAAGAAGGCATGTACATGTCTGTAGGTATTAAATGGCCATATGCTTGGACACTCTTACACTCGGCAGTAGTCCGGCCCCTGCTTAACAAACCATCTTTGGATGCTGACTCCCCAACCAGCTATCGGTTTGTCTTTAACTTTCCCTTTTTAGGGAAGGTTATTGAATGAGTGGTTGCCCAACAGCTCCAGGCTCATCTCTATGCTATCTGATTCCTAGACCTGTTTCAGTCAGGTTTTCATCCTGGGTATGGCAAGGAGACTGCGTTTGTGGTTTTGATTGATGTCCTGCGCCTGGAGATGGAGAAGGGGAATTCTACCTTGTTAATCTTTCATCGGCCTTTGCTAAAGTTGATCACAAAGTGGTGTTGGCATGACTGCAGAACCTGGCCGTGGTGCGTGGGATTGCTCTTGAGTGGTCCTGCACTTTCCTGTCAGGAAAGTTCCAGTGGGTGGGGATGAGGGATTGCTCGTCGTCTCCCCGGGACCTTTCCTGTGGTGTCCTGCAGGATTCTATTCTGTCCCTCCTCTTGTTCATTGTATATCTCAGGCTACTGGACAAGGTCATTTGGAGGTTTGGGGTTAGGTGTCATCAATATGCTGATGACACTCAGCTCTACCTCTCTTTTTCATCTGACCCAGGTCCCTTGCTTACCCAGTGCCTGGCTGCTGTCGGGGACTGGATGAGGGTGAGCCGGTTGAAACTGAATCCAGACAAGACTGAAATGATGATGGTTGGCTGCTCTTGTGACTCGGAGGGGATTGGGACACCTGTCACTGATTGGGTCCGGCCCCCTCTGATCACTCAGGTTCACAGCCTCGGAATGCTTTTGGATCTCTTGCTACGCCTGGATTGTCAGGAGGTGGCAGTGACCAGGAGCGCTTTTCCCCAACACAGTCTGTTGAGAAGACTGTTCGGAAGTTGCAGCTGGTGCAGAATTAGGCAGTTCGGCTCCTTTTGGGGATAAGTCATCGGGAGCACATATATTGTGTTCCGAAGTCTCCACTGACTGCCTATAGCTTTCTGGGCACAATTTAAGATGCTGGTTTTGACCATTTAAAGCCTTAAATGGTCTGAGTCCCATATATCTGAAAGACTGCTTATCCTACCATGTCCCTTTGTGGCCTCTTCAATCGGCCAGGGGCACGCTCCTGTGTGTTCCACACATTACCTTTGTCCGTGGTGCGGGTGTGTATGGGAGAGTGTTCTCGGTTGCTGTCCCCATGCTGTGGCATTCCCTTCCCCGGACAGTTCGCTTGAGCCCAAGTCTGGCTATCTCCCGTAGATGGTGCAAAACCTTTTTGTTTGGAAAAGCATTTGGCAGGCAGGGATAGGTGGGGTTGTGGGGGGAGGGTGTGTCTATTGTATGAATTTTAACATTTTAAACTTTTTTGTGGATTGTGAGCTGCCCAGAGCCTTATGAGAAAGGTGGCATAAAAAATGACTGGATGAGTGAATGAAATATACTATAGCTTTCCAAGAAACATGAGGCCACTACAGTGAGTGAGTGTTTTATTTTCTTTCCTCCAGTCGGAGAGAGAGTTTGAATACTGTAACGCATCCAGATGTGGTTCTATGTGCCTACTCCTTGGTTTCTTGAATAATTCTATTTTTTTCTGTCCCTTGCCCCTAAACGAAGAGCGTGTGCAGCTCATCACATGCTTCAGCTCCTCTCCATAAATAAACCATTTACTTCACTAAACTGGAAAAGGCAGAACAGCACTGTGCAATGAAATGAGGTGGTATTTTGCAACAGTCATTTGTGAAAATCTTGTTTGAATAAACAGGGAGAATACCAACCACTTCCATACAAATGCAAAACCAATATGGGAAGCTTTTTTTTCCCCCCCGTCTTTCCAGATAGAGTTGTTTTCATTTCACTTTTAAGGTTATATTGGTATTTACCCTGTCTTGTCACCCAAACAATGCATGGAAACTCAAGAGTTTTTTTTCTTTTAGGTTATGTTAGGAAATCCATTTAGTGATTGTGTTTAGTGTTGTTGCTTCGAGGGCAATTAAAGAGCCCTTGCCATTTTTGGCTGCCAGCCCTTTACAAATGGGTTCTCCTTTTGATAGAATATTCTATCTACAATTCTGCTACAACGCAGTGTGTTCATAAACAAATGTATAGTTTTTTGGAATCAATATTGTACCTCTGTTGATTTAGGAATAACTGACTGGAGAACAACTGTGAAATTGCTTGGGTGCAGGGTTTTCTCATGATCCAATTCCACAGCTTGGGAGCAACAGGTGGGACAATGAAATGGTAAGGCACTTGTTCCTGAGTGAACCGCGTGTCCCACTTCTACAGATCTTGTTGATGTGGCCTTAGTATCATCCTTTTCAATGGAGTTATCCCATTTATACTAGCTGAGAACCTGGCTACTAGTTGACGACTTATTTGGGATGCTGAGAACTTCTTCAAAAGGTGACCGTGGCAATTCACAATGTAGATGTGCAAGACCAAGTGGTTTTATGCACAGGGCCGCTAAACCCTGGAGCCAACGGCCATGTTGCAGTATCTCATTACAGTAAAGCTTCTTGGAGAAGATGAGCCCCACCTTCCCGCCTCACCTTTTTCCCCTCCTCTCAATCTCCCTTCAACAGCCTGTAACTCAGTTTGCTGGATCCCTAGAAGTGCTATAACTAAACATAAGGTGCAGTTGTTAAACATCTGATTTAAAATCTCTGTTCTACTAGATCTATTCTGAACCTGAAAGGCCTTTGTAGACAGCCCTTGACCCAAACCCAATATAGCTGGGCTGGGTTTGGGTTGGGTGGCAGGGCTCTAGCCCATGTTGTAATTTTGCCTGAGGCCCCAACTTCCCTGGATCCAAAGTATATTGAACTTCATTTGCAATCTGCAGCTAGCTTGACCCCACTAGTGGTCCTAGGCCACAGCTTGAAAACTTCTGTTTAGGGAGAATAAAGGAGCACAGGAGAGAATGAAAGAATATAAGACGGAGGGACTACTATATTTTAGGATTAGATGAAAAGATGCATTGACCAAAAGAAAATATGTTTATTTTCTTGGGAAGAACTTTACAGTAGTTGAAATGACTATGGCTGTGTAGTTATGAAACTGTTATTACAGATTGATAGCAGAGTAGCTCAAAGTGAATAGCCTTTGTCACGTCTCTTAGAGAAAAACCTGAGTGAGCACTAAACTGTTGTGCAGACAGCTTCTTCAGAATAAATTAGTAAATATCTGAAATTTTCTGGTCCAACTTAAATGTCTCATTTTGCTGCAATGAAAGGGAATGTATATTTTTTGAGAGTTCATTCAGCCTCTGTTGGGAAAGGGGTGCATGAAGAGCTGCCAAAGTATCTGTGGTGGCAAGTCAGAGGTCAATGCAACCAATTCCTCCCCAGCACAGAAGGTATGAGGTATATTAAGAGACAGTGTTTGTGACCGACTTAGAAACCCTTTCTACCTAGTATGTTACCATGAACGTACTTTTCAAAAAGAAAATACATGTTTGAACATATGCCTGTTAAATTATCTGGATTTATTTCATCACTTTTCTATCCCACCCCCTCCTGCTCACAGAGCCGCTTGGGGTGGCTTACAAGGTGCATAAATAACAAATAGTATAATAAAAATAACAAACACATAATACATCATTTAAAACCTTAAAATGCTAAAAATAAACTAAAAGGGCAGAACTCCCCCTCTCCAAAGGTCCAGTGGAACAGCCAGGTCTTACACTGTCTTCGGAAAGAGGGGAGGTCTGGGGCCAGGCGGGCCTCCATCGGGAGGGAATTCCACAGCCTGGGAGCGGCCATTGAGAACGCCTTCCCCATCGTCTCCACCCAGGCAACCTGGGGGACTTCAAGTTGGGCATCCCCGGCCGACTGCAGGGGCCGCAATGCAATCCGGCGCGTGAGGCGGTCCTGCAAGTAAGCTGGGCCCATGCCGTTTAGGGCTTTTTAGTTAATTACCAGCACCTTGAATTGGGCCCAGAAGATAATAGGCAGCCAGTGCTGACAACGGAGCACTGGTGTAATGTGCTCGTGGCAACTCATCCCCGTCCCCCTTACCATTCGCCTGTTTCAGCTACATGGCATTCTGTTTCCCTTAAATGAACCAAAATGACTCCTTTCTTATTTAATTAAAACATATATCTGCTGAATGAGGTAAAATGCAAGATCAAGATTTACAAAAGTGACAAGTGATTTCCCCCCCCCCCCCCCTTTTTTTTCTTCTTCTTTTTTTGGGTGGGGGAAGGGGCACTCTGTTCAAGATGCCTTTAGTGAGTTTGATTAACCCTCTAAAAATTAAATCTTTAAATTGGTTACAAACTCTAAAGCCATTCTTAAATCGCAGCTCAAGCCCTTAAATGTGACCATGGTTTTCTAAAGGAATCAATACTTATGTGTAATTCTTGTTTTCAAGGCAGACATCTTTATTCCTTCCTGTGTGAGAGAGATGGGTATCCCAACCTGGATAATCATGCTAAAGTTCCTGGGTGCCAGTCCTCTGCTCAGGCTGCTAGGATAAATTGGTGTGTTGTTTGTTTGACTCTGTCTCTTTTTTTGGCATGTAATGAGGTCTTCTATTTCGGCCAGTTAATTCAGCGTGTTAGTTTGCAGTGCATTCTTCATCAAGTAGGTAATCTCATTCCTTGAACTGTAAGAAATGAATCATAGTAGGGATCCTATGAGATAAACACAATAAACTTCAAACCTACTCAGACAAGAGCTTTTGTTTGTGAATGCTTTTGACATAAAGATGTGGGTTAGTGCAGCTAGAAAAACTATCTTCTCTCTTCCCATCCTCCCTCCCTGCCCCCACGCAGATGACATTCCATCTGGGTATCAGTCTATTGTATAGAATCGCCTGGTTGGTCATGTCCTCTTTCTGCTTAACAAATTGCTGCATGCCGCCCTCCAAGAAGTGACTGTGTTTCTGTTTCTGGATGCAAGGTGCTGCATATCGCCATTGGCAATTGAGGATTTTTAAACAAATTCCTCCACTTGAGTATCCCAAAACTTCCAAGTCACTTTGAAAGTAAACTGGACCCATGTCCTCTTCAAGAGACTGCTACTTCCAAGAAGCACTTCCATAGGAAGTGAATTGGCTCTTCTAATAGCAGGCATAACATTTTCAAGTAGATTCTAAACCATGGAAAGCGATTGTTACTGTACCTAGAAGAATAATTGTAACAAAACAAACCAGTTTGCCAATATCTTTATTCTGGACTCTGTGCGAGAACTTTAGATTCTTAATGGCAATCTTTTGTAACGTGTGCAAGTTGGGCATCAGTTCCACCACAAGCTTTTGCTGCTTGCTTTTTTCTCGGTGGTGCATCTCAGAAGGGAACTAGCAAAGACTTGTTTATAGTAACCTGTATTCTAACACAGGATCTGTTGCTATGTGATGAGATCTATGCTATGTAAACTGCTTTTTTGATTTCCCCCCCCCCCCAATTCTTTATAGAAAATGCATATGAAAGTGCTAATAAAAGCTGAACAGGAAAGACTGAAGGGCTTTACTGTGAATGACTCTGGTGAAGTAGAGCAGCCAGGGTCCCACTGGTTTGCAGCATGACAACCTAAAAGTCTGGAACTGGGCCAAAAGCCCTCATCAGGCCATCAAGTAATTAAAAAATTAAAATTAAAAAAATTAAAAAAATTCGGAGGTTATCAGTCTTTAATGTATTTGTCCCACATCCAGCTGCTTGGAAAGGGACTTATCAGAGGTACCTTCTGTGGTGGTTCCCATGTTGCACAAGAGGTGCAGTGGTTTTGAATTGAGCTTGGGTGGGTGTGAAGAAATCGGTTAGATGTGATGGGGTACATCTTTCAAATGAGACACTTCTGATTAAGTCTCAACTTCTAATCAGGCTTCTGCTTGATATTTTAATATTTTTATATTTTAGTATTTTAAATGGTTTTATTGTTGTTTTTGATATGTTGTGTGCCGTCCCGAGCTGCCAGGTGTGCAGGAGGGTGTGGAATATAAATGTTTGTATAAATAAATAAACAAACCTGTAGCCCTTGTCCAACTCCATTCCTTGCACTCACGAGCTTCTTCCCTCTCCTGAACAAAGGAATTATAGCAGAGGACTGTTGTGAGGTCCCGTATCATTGCATCCTTGCCACTTCCATAATATAACCTGCAAAAAAGTTGTGCATGCAGAAAATGAAACTATATTTGCCATATGTTCCCTATATGATGCATTAATCTTGCTGCTTTGTGTACAGTCATTCTCAAAGGGTCATAGTAATATGAATTAGTCAGATTCTATTATGACAGCGATAGGCCACATTTGTAGATTGTGGTGAGGGATGGGGACGTTAACTTGCATGCCAAGAGGGATGTATGATGGTGGTGGGGCACATAATATGCTTGTAGCATAGAGAGAGAAAACAGAGTTCAAGAGTATCTTCCTAGACTTCTGGCAGTTTAATGGGGCTGGCAAACTGTTTTTGTTTGGGGGCTGTAAATGCTCACAGTGATGGCATAGACAGTGTTGTCAGGATCGAGGCCCAAAAGTACACAGTCATGCAGGAATTAGTTCTAACAGTTTATTATCAATTTTAGTCTCCACCTTTTAACTCACTATGCCATTGCCGGGTATGCAACCCCTCCGGCCCCGTGGCTATTTAGCCCCAGCAGAGTCAGATCTCAGCCCACTGACTGGCGAACAATAAGCCTTCTTTTATACGATCCTCTAGAGTGGACTCCGAGCCTCCTCTCCATTAGGAGCCACACCAGGGTATTCCTCTAGCTGCAAGGCCTCTTCTTTGCTCCAGAGCCCTGGACCCAACAGGCTGCCACAGTAGCCTTCTCCGACAGTGTCTCCAGGCAGACTGTCAGGCACAACCGAGCTCCTTCTCGTTCAGTAGTCCAGAAGAGACTGAGGCTTACTTGCCTTAGCTCCCTTATGTAGCTGGGTAGCCACGCCCAGCTACTTCCTCTTCCTGTTACTCAGCAACCAACTGAGTCTCATTAGCCTTTTACCATCAGCAGTTAGTGACTTGTTGATCAATTTCAGGCTTTCTTAAAAGGTTACCAGTCCTCTCAGGCTTCACTTTGTTACAGGGGCGGCACTAGCAATTTTAAAATAGCCAGTGGGTTGCACCCAAAAATGGATCTTGAGTTTATATTACACACATTTTTGTTTCCTTTTTAAATAAGGTTTGGACAATTCAATTTATAAATAAAGCTGGTTGTGTAATAAGAAACCAAACTAGTCAAGTTAGGAGTGCACTGTCCAGGGGTTTGGGGAGATCTTTCTGAGAGAGAGTGCCTGCAGGGCTCTGCCAGCCAGGTAAAAAATAAGGGAGTCAAAAGGATTTTAGAGAAGCCGCAGCAAACAGGATGAAAGTTGGGAGTGGGGGTGAAGTTCCTTGCTGCTTGTTTTTAACTGTTTGGTGGCACAGATTATAGCCATATCTAGAAATGAGAGAGGCTGGCTTTACGTTATTCCTAGACACAGCTATGCCATCACTGCGTTGATAGAATACTTTTCAGCACTACAAAGTAATTCACTCCTATACATTTGTTCTACTCTCCTCTGTATATATGTGTCCTATGGAGTGGGGGGAGGGGACACTTTTTGAGTTGCATCTTGGAGTTTGGACTGTTGTCTCTGTCCCCAGGGATGCCACTCAGATATCCTCTTTAATTGTAGCCTGGTTCACCTTCAACTCCTGTCCGAGACCCTTCTGCATACCTGTCCTCCATTAGAAGAGAATAGACAACCTTTTGCGGAGAACAGGACCTTTTCTTACAAATTCTAATTGTTTATCGGTTGAGGAAAGAGAGAGAGGAAAAAAGACTAAGCTTCCACCTTCCTTTCTCTACAACCCTCACCTCTGATGGAAGGGTGGGGGAAAGGAGTTGAATCCCAAAAACAAAACAAAAAGAACCTCCTCTTCAAGTGAAAAATGGCTTTAAACCTTTAAAAAGTTGCTTTCTTTACCCTCTTTGCACAGAACTCTATTTAGTAAGAATGAAATGCTCTGGATAGAAATCAACCACTATTTAATTAGAACTTACCTTTCCGTTAGTGCAGCTTTTAGTTCTTTGTCTTTGTTTTCAAGGAGAAAGTGACCTCGAAAATATCTGAAACTAGGTGGGTTTTATTTTATTTTATTGTTAATTTTAAGTTGGATAATTAAACTGCCCTACTTCTAGGCTCTCATATCATAGGTGAACTGTGGTTCTTGGAAGTGGATACTCCCTTAAAAACCCCCAAAACATTTGCCTAAAAAGGGCCTGACTTTTAAAGATACTACCTGTGTGGCCTAATCGCTTTTTAACAATAAACCAAAGGGACTGAAAGCTTATACAGACTTTGCGCACAGCCCCAGTTCCGATTCCAAACAGTTGATTCCTGAATCCTGTGAGAACATTTCCTGTTGCAGGAAAGCTTGCAGTCTTCAGTTAAAGCTACTTCTCCTTGATCCCACAAACCAGTTGTTAGAGCCTTGTTCAAAAGTGAGAAAAAGATACAGAAAGAATAACCTTTTGATTCTCCACCCATGCAAGTAAAATTGCTACCAGTTTTTTTTTTTTCCATGATGGAGCTAAGCTGTAGGTGGTAATCATAGCATCCAAGCTCAAATGTCAGTTCAGTTTCATTTTTGTCTCGGCTCTGTTTCTTAAGTCTCTTCTAACTATAGGTTTTTAAACGACTTTCTGCTTATAGAAACAACATTTTAACTTTCTGGCTCTTAAGTATGCTTCTTTTAATTTGCTTAAAAAACAAAACCCGTATCTTGTATCTGCTGCTGATCTTCTGCCTTTTCAGCTGCTGCCCTGAAATGTGTTATCTGAAACATAGGCCCTTTTTAAATAGACAGCAGTGAGTGGGGGGATGAGTGTGCGGCCACAGTGGGTGAAGGTGGTTGTGCGCCTGTTCCCACGGGCGCAAACCTATCTCCACCCACGGAGCATTGGTCATTGGAGCCCATTGCCTTGTGGGTGGGTAATGGGTGAAGGTGGGTGTTGCAAAGGAGTGTGCATGCACCCCCACCCACCGCCTGTATTATTTGCATGGACGCACACCCATCCCCACACCCACTGCCATGGTGTTTACGTTGATGCCCCCCACCCACCCGCACACCCAGCGGGGCGGGGGCCGGGGGCGTCAGTGTAAAAACGGCCATAGTCTTACCTGCTGAACAAGTGATAACACCTGGCTTCTTTGCAAAAACATTTCTAAAAAACCTGGTTATTCCAATCTCTGAGGCTCTACCTTTCATGCAGTATCTACGTACTGTACTTCTATAAAGTATGTGAACGGCATCAGTTCTCTACTGAGTTGAGTGGTAATGTTGCAGCTTTACAGTTGGATAGGGAAGACTGGGACACTCTGTGGTGCCAGAGCTGGTGGCAAGGTTGTTAATACTCAGAAATCTGGCTCCAAGTTCCTGCTGGGTTAAGATGATGACCCGAAGGATTATTAAACTGCTTGCTAATTTTGGGGTATCGTAGAATTTTCTCTCATTAAATCATACTTCAGTCAGGGGTCTTGTGTGTAACACAAATGAGATCTTCCCATTGAAAGTTAATTCTGTGGTGGTTTCTTGGACAAGCAGGCAAGCACTTTGCATACTTTTTGAGTGTGTGAAATGAGCTGGGCAATGATGATGCCTTGTCCAAAGCATATAGCATGTTGTTCTCTAATATTTAAAGCAAAGGACTGACTGGAAATCTAGGAAGATCCTGGCTTTTATTCTGGCTAGGCATGAAGTCATTTGATTGTTCTTTTGACTTAAACCAGCTGAGACTTTGGTTTTGAAAAAACAAGTGTCTGAATTTGGCTTTTCTAAGGAGTGGCTAACAAAAAAAAATGCAACAAGATAAAATGGGTGAAGGGGGTATAAAGGACCTGCATCTTAGCACAAAGTATACTGGATCTTTTGAGTCAGTGGGGGTGGGGAGGAGCCAGCTGTTCATGGGGTATTTGTCAGATATGAAGTGTCTCCCCCCCCCATATAGAGTGTCTTTTGCACTAGATAATTGCTCTATACAATGCAGGAAAATGACAAATGTTCAGTGAAATGTTTGTGTTTTCTGCTATGTTTTTATTGTACATGGTCCTTCGTCGAAATGCACTTAGCTCTTGCATAGGGAGCCCCATAGCTTTTGAGTTGTGATTTTGGAACACAAATACCTTCACCCTGTTTGGCACTCTTTTGTGAGATGGAGGGAAACGAAGCCTCTCTTGATAGTTGAAGTTCTCTAGCACCATATCATTGTGGAAAATGGCCAGCACTGCAGTTGATCATGGAAAGAACAGATGCTTTTACAAAACTGCTAGAACCACATGTAAAAAAACCACTTAAACCACAGCTTTGTAACCAAAGTTTTAATAGGGTTGCAGCCATGAAAATGATCAGTTTTACTGTGTCCTAATCCTCTTGCAGTAGTTTATGAATATGTAATCCATCTGTAGCATAGCAGAACTGTAGGTGTGGGAGGGACCTCAAAGGTCATCTCATCCCTCCTAGGCTGCCTCCTCCTCCTCCCCCACAGAAGAGGGAAAGTTGCCAATGAAACACAGTCCATTCTGTAAACTAGAAGTTACCAACCTTTTTTTTTTTTTTTTTTTTGGGGGGGGGGGGGGCGGCAGGCTCGCCTGTGTTTCGGCAATGCTTTCTTGGCACTCTCATGTTACCTGTCAGTAAACACCACATAGCCATGCCTTTAAGCTGAATGTAACTGCCCTTGCATGTTATCAATGCAAATGAAATGAGTGTTGGTAGTCCGATTAAATTGTTCACTGCAATTATAATAATATTTAACTTATCCATTATGACCTTTGTGCCATGACCTTGAAGAGCCATGCTTCACTGAGCAACTATTACCTAAATTTTAAGGACACACCAGTGGGAACCAATAGGTAGAATTAAACGAGACGATAGCCCACATTAGCCTTCACTAGGTGCATTCCTGTGTGCCCGTCTATTAGTCCAAGAACATCATGGGGCTAATGGGTGCTCACGTCTTGTCAATTGGGGTCTCCCACAGCTTTGCAAGCATGCAGGTCCGCCAACGCATAGTCCCACTTAGCATCTCTGGGCAGCTGAGAGGCAGGAGTGGTAGAAATACCCCTCCCCCACAGCTGTGCTTCAGCTGAGAGGTGTGCTAGAGATCTCCCTCCCCTCCCTGCAGACTCTGATGAGAGATGGGGAGGGAGACTGCAGGGGAGGGAGTTCTCTAGCTGCTGTGGGAGATGGCTGGTGCTACTGGAAGCTGCCACAAGCACATAAAATACAGCAGGCAGGGGGCTGCCTGTTTATTAGACTGGATGCGCTAAACATGTGATCGGGGGCTAGATGGAATCCAGTGGGCTGTTGTCTCGTTTGATTCGCTCAGTGTCTCACTGGTTGGGAATCACTGCAATGAACTTGTCTGATCCTGACTGAGGGCTAGAGATGGGGAAGAAATTGGAGAGACATTTCAGCATATCTAAATTAATTGGTGAGATAGCAACAGATTTGTTACAGTTGGCTGTACAAATGCACAGTAATGCTAACTAGTTTGGGTGAATGACGTAACTTTATTTTAGCATGTAACACTGTGGCTGATCATGCTATACGTGTGTAATGACTTTCAAGGATTTCTGCGACTTGTTTAAAAACTCAGTAGTGATTCATCTAAAGCCTTTTTTCATAGAACCATTATTTATGTAGGTTCTGATACTCAAGTTATTTATTTTATATATTTATTTAATCAGTTTTTATTCCACTCCTCCTGAAAATAGCTCGGGGCGGCTAACAATCTCAAAACATAAAAATACAATCCTATAAAAATTTAAAACACTCCTAATAATATTATTACAGGGTTAGGCACAAAGAACAGTAAATAAGTTATGAGCACTTTCAGTTTTAAATGCCTGGCCTTGCAGTATAATTGGTGCACACATGCATTTATGAGATTATCTCCTTTTGGAGTAGAATTTAGAGCTCCCCTTGGGGACTTTTAATTGTCCTTTCAATGGTTTTTATCTCAGTGGCTGAATGTGAGCTCTAGTGGGAGGCTGGGATGCTTCTTTTTGAGCAGTGGGAGTCGCTACGTTAGAAATATTAGGCATACATTAGAAAGCAACTGTTCATGGAGTTAATTTGTGAGTTTGTGAGTTTGGGGTATTCTGCAGGCAAATGACTAATTAAACAATTCAGTTTGAAAGTCCAACAGGGTTATTTCTGAGAGGCTGAGTTAAAATGGTCTCATAACATTTCTGTTGCCATACAAATGTTTATCAAATATTGTTGATGAACAGGATGCTATTGTAATCAGGTTTGTAACACCTCAGAGGAAATTTACATTCCCAGCAAAAACTTTGCACATAGCTCAGTTTTCATTTTATGGATAAGGCCCATCCTACAACCACCTTTATGCAACTAACAGACACTCCTCCGAGCAGATAATGCTGGTGCTAGCATTTAGCATGGGAATGAGTCCCAATGACACATCCATGTTAAGTACTAGCACCAGTGCTATCAGCTTGGAGAATCACACCCTGAGTGTGTCTGGTTTGCAAAATGGCTGTGTCTGCATATTTAATGTAGGATATAAAGCCCACACTGAAGTCAAGGGAAAGACTTTCCTTGATGTAAGGGGGTTCAGAATTAAGCCCTTGGAGGGATGAAGAAAGTTTAATGTTTGTAGTCTAAATCATTCATATAGCACTTACGAGTGTTCAAAGAGTCCTGATCTAGTTCATCTTCACAACAATCCTGTGAGTTAGATCATTACTATTCTCATTTTACAGGTGGGGTGTTTCATCTACAACTTAATCAGGGGCCCATGTTGACTGTGTTTTCCCCATTGTCACCAACAGGGAAAACACAGTCAACACAGATTCCTGGACTTCATTAAAATCTGACTTTTAATTGCTGTGCCCAATTGTCTCATCTGTCTCTTCTACCACCTACCCAGACTCTGCTGTCTCCACCTTCAACTCATCCCTTTCTTCCATCCTTGACTCCCTTGCTCTCGTGCCGTCCTACCTGTCGCATAAACCTCCACCCTTGGCTCACTTCTACCATCTGCACCTCCAATCCTGCTTTGGCAGAAGTCTTATGAGTTTGCCAAATTCCTCCACTTTGTTTGCTCTTTCTGCATTTAGTGATGCCTTTTCCCTGGCCAGAGACTGCTTTTACTCCACATTAATTGAACCTCACTCCCGCAACCCCTGCCATCTCTTCTCAACATTTTGCTTCCCTTCTGAAGCCTCCCTGTCGTCTACCCCACCCCTTCCTCTCTCTCTCCACAGAATCTTCTCATTTTTCAACAAGATGGATAAACTCCACCTTGCTATTGCTTCTCAACCCTTTTCCTCCTCCATTGCCTTCTCTGCTATTCCATCTCTTGCCTTTCTTTGCTCCTTCTCCCTAGCTTTCCTTGATGAGGTCACATCCCTCCTCTCTTCATCCAACCTCTCCTCCTGCCCCCATCCCCTCTCGCCTCCTAAAAGCAGTTGCCCCCACCGCTGTGCTGCATGTCCTCTCTCTCTCCCTCTCTACTGGGTTATTTGCATTAGCTTTCAAACATACCACCATCTCCCCTATCCTTAAGAAGGCCGCTCTTGACAGCTCCGACCCTTCTAACTATTGCCCCATTTTGGTCCTACCCTTAGTTTCCGAGCTCCTGGATTGGGTAGTCTACATGCGCTTTCCTGATTTTCCTGTCTTCTGATTCCTCCCTTGAATCCCCTTCAATCAGGCTTCCGTCCTCTCCACTCAACTGAGACTGCCCTTGCCAAAATCACCAATGACCTTCTCTTATCTAAGGCTGTTTTTAGACTTCTCGATATTGAGGTATTTAGTCTAGTCTAAACCCCGCCCATGGGATTTTTACATGCTGTGTGATATCACGCTGCGAGTGCCCTGCGCATGTCTAAAAGCAGTCTTTGTCTAAGCTCCTCTATTCCATTCTTGTCCTACTTGTTCTCTCTGCCGCATTTGACACAGTTGACCATGGCCTTTTCCAGGATTCACTATGCTCCCTTGGTCTCTGGGACTCTGTTCCTGACTGGTTCTCTTCGTATTTCTTTAACAGCTCCTTCAACATTTCTCTTGCTGGTACCTCCTCTACGTCGCTTTCCCTCTCGGTGGACGTTCCCCACGGCTCTGTCCTGGCCCCTCTTCTCTTCTCCCTTTACACTCTTTCTCTGGGTAAACTCATTGGGGGCACTTCATTGGCCTGTGTATGCCACCTGCAGGTGCTGCGCACAGGCAAGAACGCACACGCTGAGGTGCGCATGTGTGCTGCGTCTGCAGCACATCTGCCTGGGGCTGTGCTGTGTGCACACAAGTGTGTGTGTTCTGGCGTGAGCCCGCAGTGCCTGTGGGCGGCATATGCAGTCCGTTGGGTTGCCTCCATAGAATCTTGAGGCTTCCAGTATCGCCTGTATGCTGATGACACGCAACTCTATCAAATCATCCACCTTGCCTGTTGCTTCGACCACGTTCAGACCTTCCTCTCCACTCTATGCTGGCTCCCTCTACGTGGACATGTTCAGCACAAGCTCCTGGTCTTCACTTTCAAGGCTCTTCATGGCCTTTCTCCCCCATATCTCTCCGCTCTTGTATCCCGCCACACTAGTGCCTGGGAGGGAGCATTGTGCCTCCTCTACCCCAACCCTCACCTGCTTGCAACTCCCTTGCTCCTCTAAACATCTTCACCCTTTCTCTCTTGCTGCCCCTCATGCCTGGAACTCCCTCTATGGATACATTTGTTCTGCTCCCTCAGGTTTTTAGGAGGGATATGAAAGTTATCTCTTTCGTCAGGCTTTCCCTTGCTCATCATGAGGGAAATTGCATCCTCTTCCCTGCCCCGCCCCCCTCAGAATCTCTCCCCGGTAATTAAGTTAAACACATGCACCTGTAACTTCTCAAACTCGTGAATGTATCATTGTCTCTTCTGATGTTCACCTGTCCCTTGTCTCCCCTCCCTTGTCTCTCTCAGATTATAAGCCCCCTGGGGTAGGGACCTGTCTACAACTATTCATTGTTCAGTGCTAGGTACACTGCTGACGCTATGTAAATAATCACAACAACCACTATCAAAGGCATCTTATGCAACTTGTGGGCTTTGAAGTGAGCAGTCTCCATGTTGGTGATGCCGCTGTGTGATAGAAGTGCAAGTATACAAGAGAACATCGGTTGGGTAGTGTGTAGGAAGTCATTTATTTTTGGGAGAAGGTATGTAAAAACTTTGCATTCCTCTTGTTTGTTCCTTTCTCTATACTCTCCTGTTGCTCCATTTCTGTTTTAAAATCTATTTAATATAGGACCACAAGGCCATTTCTTTTTGTAAAACTCGTTGGGACTACAGATTAAATACAGATGCTATCAAGAGATACAACAATCTGCCCTTACTGATTTCTTTTGAGTAACTTGCTATGTTAGCAAGAGTCTTTTAAGAAAATACACTACTGTATCCTTTTATGCAAAGCACCTGCCAGTATAGTTACCTCAGTTCTGTTACCTTGTTGTCTGTGGGAGTAGGTAGAAAGACGTGAAGTTCAAAAGTGACTGTCCACTCTTGCCATCTGTTTGAAGATAGCTTGCCGTCTTGATTGGCAATGTGCCAACAACCTGCTATTCAAAACAGGATTATGCCCATGGCTTGACCTCGTGCAGTCCTGTGAAGTAGCTGAACTGCTTCAACCATTGTGATACTATTTCTTGAACCTGTAAACTTTT
The DNA here is from genome assembly GCA_003113815.1 of Sphenodon punctatus. Taxonomy (NCBI): domain Eukaryota; kingdom Metazoa; phylum Chordata; class Lepidosauria; order Sphenodontia; family Sphenodontidae; genus Sphenodon; species Sphenodon punctatus. The sequence continues at coordinate 1,768,036 of QEPC01010167.1, forward strand.
CTAGAGTCCCTGCTCCTCTGCACATTCCATAACTATCCCACTTGACTTAAACTGATGGGATTATGCTATTTCAGACATAATGGCATACGCTGCAGTAAAGTCTCATTGCTTTCTTGTTACTACTTTGGAATGCTTGCTGAGTTATTTCATATAAAAACTTAACTGCACTCATCAAATGACCAATGTACATTCTGTGATGTGGTACCTACCCCTCACATCTCTTTTGTCTGTTTGGCTTTGTTGCTAATGTATAAAACTCAATAATTCACTGAGGATCTTCTAATCTCCAGTGTGAATTAATGTGATTTCTACTGTAAACAAAAAGCCAATATGTTGATCTTTTCCAGATGAAGAGGCTTCCAGGCTAATATTCTGCATCTTGGCCAATGACATCACCTGGCTGTTCTGTTTATATTTTCCAGTGAAATATGGCTTTTTAACTTACCCTGTTAGAATGCAGTTTTTCAGACCTTGAGCCATGTCACTTTTTATGCCTCTGTATATATTAATGGCATTTGTTTGTTTTTTTGTAAGGATTCTGCTTCCAATATAAATGCTTGCATTCAAGCCCTTTTTAAACAAATGTGTAGTCATGTTTTGGCAAAGGGAACTCAGTTCTTACTTCAAATGATATTTTTAATTGACATGAGAGGCTTTTTTACAGGCTTGTAAAAGTTAGAGTTGGAAAAGCCCTGTCAGATCAACCATTACAGAACTCGTGTTCAGCAGTGTATGATACATTACAAATGTTGGTATCCTCTTTGGGCAGAAGGGTTTATTTACCTCTATCCCCTTCGTGAAAAATCAGCATGAACAAATAGCGTTCAGGACCACAAAATTCCTTCATTTAAATGACTCATGGTGTTGGATCTTCATAAACTGAGTTTGGGGTTTGATCTCCCTTGTACTGGACCAAAGAGTGTAATGGACAGCACATCACATACACTGAATTACCTCAGCGTTTCAAGTTGAATGTAAATTGGGCCTTCTAAAATTTTATACAGTTGCTGTTTGTGCTACATACTGGCAAAAAAACCAACTCCTTTTTGTGTGCAGATGTGCTACTTTTTATAATTCTATTCATAAGTTAATTTGTGAAAATTCATGTATCTTATACTAGCTATATTTGCTCCTTAGTTTGAAATCTCATGTCCTTGCTTTACTGCTCTTTTGTGCTCCACTTCTATGCGTTGTCCATCTTGAAACTCTTCCCTCCCCTGGCTACTCTGCTCTGCTCTTCAGTACTGCAAATCTCAATGTCTTGTCTGTCTTTGTTTTTGCCTTCCTGCTGCTTTGTGTGTATGAAATGTTCTCCCTATATGTCCAGTTTGCTGAGCTACCTCTCCTGTTGACTCCATGTATTAACCATCTCTTCATCTCTACAGTCTTGAGAGAACTGTGGGTGTCCCACGGATGGCTAATTTTAAGGCTGCTGCCATGGTGGGGTGCCATTCGTTGTGCAGCTGCAGCATAGTGGCACTTCAGTTTATAGTCAAGGAGCTGATGCTGAGAGAAGGGACTTGTCAAAGGACACCTAGAGAGACCAGAATTCAAACTTGGAACTCCCAGTACAAGTCCAACATGTTAGCTACTGAATCACACATGTCATTGCAAATAGCTAGCTAACAAATGACTCTCCTCTGAGTTTGCCAGGGCATCTTACCTTTTAGAGTCTCTGAGGGTGTATGCTCTTTGGGGTAAGTAATTCAGATATGTCTTGTACAGTGCCAATTCAACAGTAAATTTAATTCATATATAAATGAGGCTAAAGCTATAAATTAATGCCACCTTTTGAACCCACTGTAACAACTGGTTGAGTTTTGATGTCCCTGGATCCTGTGTGTCACTCCAACTGCTCTGAAAGAAGGAAAAAGTAAGAAGTAATAGGTAGGTGCTGCTTTTATATGTCAAAAATGAGGGGGACAAAATCCGAGTTGGAAGGGACCTAGAGGGTCATCTAGTCAAACTCTCTCCTTGACTTACAGTTACAACATTTCTGACAGATGGCTGTCCAAATCTCCAGAGATGGAAAGCTTATGACCTTCTAGGCAACATGTTTGATTGCCACACACCTCTTGCTGTAAGAGTTTGGTTAAATATCAGGAAAACGTATCTTCTGTAATTTGAACTTCTTGTTTCTAGGCCTGCCCTCTGTAGCAATGAAGTCCTTGCCCAGGGCCGGCCCCAGGGTTTGTGAGGCCAATTGCGAAGTCTTGGTGTGGGGCCTAATTTGCATAATTAGGCACCACCTAATTATGCAAATGTATACATTTACATAAAACTTATTCCCTCTGGACAGGAAGGATTCCCATTCTCCACCTCTCCGAGCATGGAGAAGCATGGCCTCCTAATGCTTTCCCCCCTCCCCAGCCGAGTGTCTACCACCACTCCCCAGGAGTGGTTCCATTACAGGGGCAGCCAAGCGGGCAGTGACACAGGCACAGAGAGACTGACTGCATCCACTGCCTTACTGGAGGAGGGGCCAGGGGGTGAGCTTAGCCAGTCTGGCCTCCAGGGCCTGTTGCTTCTTGCTGCCAGTGCAAATGAACTGGTTATGGAGTGCGGGTTTAAAGACAGTATTCCTGTTAGCAATAACTTCATTAAGAAGAGTTAGTGAAATAGCAGCCATAATAATCTCAGAACCATATTTGCAGATTTATTTTCCAAGACAGAATAGATATTGCTTTACATCCTAAATTCCTACCTAAGATAGTATAAGTAAGACAGTTGTGAGAATGTGGCCCTTTTTACACGGGTCTCTCCTCCCAGCCGTAAACACGCAGATTTCTGTGTGTTCATGGGTGGGGGAACCCCATGTGAATGACGTGGTGCACGCGCCCATGGTGAGTGGGGGTGCGTGCGCGCTCGCCTAACACGCATCCCCACTCACCCCCCCACTCATCCCCACGCACGGAGCAACCGGGGGAAATGGTGGTTACTATGTGGGTGTGGATGAGTGGTGGGTGAGTGGGGATGTGTGTGCAGCTGTGTGCATGCCCCATCCATGCACTGGCACGCCCACGGACTCCCCACCCAGCGGAGCCATGTAAAAATATTATGTGAGGAGCCACTCGAAGAAGAACAGAAGGTTGCTACCTTGCAAACAAGGTTCTTTGAGATGGCTCCGAACATTCTCACAACACCCACCCTTCCAGCCCCGCATGGAATTCTTTTCTTATATTTCTAGAAAGGGTTGAAAGGAACTGTCATTCGGAGGGGGAGGGTTCTTTTTATACCAGAGGAGCTCAAGACCATCATGTGGTCTATTATTTGAACATGGTGAGCACGCACAACCCAGTCGTGAGAATGTTGGGAGCCATCTCGAAGAACCTTCTTTACAAGGTAGCACCCTTCTGATCAGTACTGGGGAGGAGCTGTTTGTAAACAGCCTTATCTCCCAGCCGATCCAGTGTCCCCGCTGCTGCAGCCCCTGTAGCACTACTAGAAGGCAGAGGCAGGTGAGGGATGGGGTCTGGAGCCAGGGAGGGGAGGAAGAATCACTTTCTGGGGGAGAAACTGGCTGCAGCCTGTTACCCAGCCAGGCAAGTGCGGGGCCCCAGCTGGGGCCGGCCCTGTCCTTGCCATGTTTTTTGTGGGATCTCTTTAGATATCTTTTGCTGTAAATTGTGTTAATAAAATGTGTTTTCACCAGAGTGGACATGTTTTCTTGGAATTGTGTACAGTACAGTTCATTATATCCCACTTAAGAAGATTGTCCTTAATACATGTATTCCCTTTACAGATGGATTTATTTGTTTTTACAAAATGAACTCTTATGTGTGTGTACGGTAAGCAAAGAGATACTCAGAGGACTCTCATTGGAGTCTCTCCCTGCTCTCAGTATTTCCTTCAAGATAATGAACTAAAGGTAACTCTGGCCAGCAGTTCTCCCTGCAGCATTAAAAAATAAAATCTTGACTCATTCCAAATGCCTGATTGGAAACCCCCCGTACAACTTTGATATAAAATTAGCAACAAATTGTTTATCAGTGTTTCCATCTAACTGCTTTTGGCCTGATTAGCATGGGCTCACTGAAATACCTAGTCCTTTGGTTAATTCCCACTTCCAAAAGAAACCCAAAAAGCCTTGGAAATGTTAGCTCCCCAAAACAAATACTGCATTTTCTGCCCTTTAATGCAACTGTTGATGCTGACTTCCATTGCTATTGAGTCCAGCCATGCACGAGCCTTAGTTGTGTTAACGCTGACCCAGTTGAGGTCAAGCAATTCAGATGGCAATTTTGAACCCTGATGTCAGTTTTTAATGAAAATGCTCCTGACTTTGCTGTGTTATGCAGAACTTGTGTGTGTGGTTCCCTCTTTGTTGTTCTGTCTTTTTCCCTTTTGGTACTATTTTAATATGTATTTTTTGCTGACGCCCTGAAAGGAGACAGGACACCAAGTATTGGGTTTAAACGGCCGCACTCTTTATTAAACCAGATTAAATTAATTGCAATTAGGTGGGGGAAATGGCCTAGTGCGATGTGGGTCCAGTACTTGAACATCATCCTAACCTCGAACAAACAGGTGTGGTTTCAATTCACCATCGATTACCACCCCTCAACCAAACAACGTCTCCCCCTTGTCGTGGCACTTGCCGTGTGCAAGGAGGACCAAACTCCTTGTGGAGCTGAGTAAGGACGAATGGGTCTGCAGGCGGGGGACCATATGTCGCCCTACCACTCTCGCTGACCCGCCCCTCCCAGGGACTCCACCCCATCGGTTGCCTTACCCCTGCATTTCTGGTAGGTGTGACGTCCCCATCTCTTAAAGAGATGACTCGTACTTATCAATTTCTAACCTATGATTTAACCCTCAGTACTGGACCCCTGCCACTAAGGGGTCGCCAGGTTTACCCGGACGAGCTCGACCCCCACCTTCCTAACTATTCCTACAACTCGCTCTACCAACTCTCTAAAACCTGTTCTAGCTCTTCTTTCAGGGCCTTCAGGTAGTGATGGTTTCCTTCAGGTGACAAATGTACCCCATCTTGGTGGAACAACTCTGGTCGTTTATGGGTCAGGGCGTAGCTGCCAATCCGATCACCTCCCAGATTTACTGACCACCTCCCATCATCCTTATTAATGTTCTTCTGGGCCCTATCTATCTTCCTGGGGTGAACCCCTCTTCCCCATGAGATCCTTTCCACTAGGTCCGTCCATATAATTAACGCTGATGGGAAGAGCCGCTTCACCTCCCACAAGTCCCCTTTTATAGTTCTAATGAGGTGTACCCCTTTAACCTGGGTTAAGTCATTCTTGCCTAAGTGCAAGACTAAGACGTCAGGGGGTTGTCCGCGAAAGGACCTACTGATTGTTGGCAGGAGGTGATGCCATCTCATGCCGCCCCGACCCATCTGGCGGATCTCAGCGCGTTCTGACAGGTCAAACTGTGTTCCCCACCTGGTCTGACTGGCCTCCTTGCCAGCCCAGCGCACCAGACTGTGACCCACAATCCAAATCTGTGTCCATCGCCGAGGGGGTTCACCTGGGAATAAGATGACAAGTTTAAGGCTGGGTGTGGTGGTGGGGCTGGGGGAGGTAAGATCGGAAGGCACGGGACCGCCATCGGCCTACTGTTCTAATCTTATACTGTGCTCTAACAGCCCTGCGGCTGCCGCAAAGCTGGAAGCCCCTATCCGGAAAGAATGGGTTCCGTATTGCTCCACTGGCAAACCCACCTGAGCTACTGCAACCCGCATGCCAGAGGCAAACTGGTGCCTTGTTAGCAGTTGTCCGTCTCCGTGTCGAAAAAGGGGGCCAGGGACCCTCGAGCGTATGGTCAGGTATGCCTCCACTGCTTGTACTGGGCAGAGCTCCAAATTGTCAGACCGGGTCAGCTTAACCACCTGCCCCCTCACCCTCTGATCTGTTTTGGAGTGACGGATCGTTAGGGACATATGTGTTGCCTCAATGCGCGCATCTGAGACATTAAGTGCCCTACCTGTATTGTCCCTGGCTGACTCGGACACCAGTTCACTCACCCGGAAGGCCCTGAAGAATGCTAGCTTAAATGCCGTGCTAAACAAAGAAACTTCATAATTATCATAACAAATGTGTGGTAGGATGCAACAGAGGTCCAGCAGGACAGTAGGTGTGACGGGTGCCCTTTGATCGTGTGTCTGGTCCCGCTCCCTTGCCCAGCTCTCCAAGAGGTGCCTGGCGAAGAAACCCCTGTCGGGGGGTGGGTACCCCGCCAGGCCGCTCTGGAAACCCAGCGCTGCCAACATCCCAGATATGGTGCCTGGCGCAGCCCCATTTCGCCTGAGCTGGAGGGCAAACTGGAGCATTTGCGACTTGGGGATCGGGAAACCTAATTCCCACCCTTGCAGCTGTCGAAATTCCTGAAATTGGCAAAACACCCAGTCGTAGGCGACCCTTGTTCGCGGGACCAGCGATCCCAGGACTGCAGTGTGGAGTTCTAACACCCAAGGCTCCACACCGATGGTGGCAATGGCTTTGGGTTCGCCCTGGCTTGGGGGGCCCAGCAGACGGAAACGCTCCATCTGGAAGTGAGAGAGGGCGTCGGCAACACCATTGTCAATCCCGGGTATGTGTTGAGCGTGGAAAAAAATATTGTGGTTTAGACAGGTGAGCACCAACGCCCTCACTAGCTTCATTACTCGCGGAGAGCAAGAGGATAAGGTGTTTATGATGTGTATAACAGTTAAGTTGTCACACCAGAACAGCACCGAGTGGTTCGCTAACTCCTGCGGCCACAGGTGCATAGCGACAGAATCGGTCCATTTGTCCGGCCATGGGGTCACCGCCCACCTGCCCCTGAAAAAGACCCCGAAACTGGAGCCGCCCGCCACATTGGAGTGCACCTGCAGCTCTGCCTCGAGCAACAGCTGTTCCTGCCAGAAGCTAACACCGTTGAAATTTGCCAAGAATGATGCCCAAGTCCCAAAGTCCTCCTTCATTTCTCTAGTGAGCTTAATATGGTATTGGGGGAGAGGGTAGAGGGGTGTCCCACAATTTTGCATACAGATGGGACAGAAAGACCCAGCCCTGTGCTACTACCCGACATGCAAAATTAAGGCTCCCAATTAACGATTTAAGGTTACGGGCCGTCACTTAGGTGGCCCGTAGGCACTCCTTCACCTTTTCCCGCAGTGATCTCAGCTTCTTCTGAGATAGGCGAGACACGGATGCTACCGTGTCCAGCTCTATTCCCAAATAGGTCAGCCTTGTGGCTGGCCCTTCGGTCTTCTCAGGAGCCAAGGGGATTCCCAGTTCGTCTGCCGTCCTCCTGGAAAGTATGCATTAGCTCGATATGCTCGTTAGTTCCTGCCTGTCCAATGAAGAGGAAGTCATCAAGATATTTTGTGACCTCCCCACATCGGCCCGCTGCCGCACTATCCACTCGATAAGGGTGCTGAACCTCTCAAACGCTGAGCAAGAGATGGAGCACCCCATCGGTATAGCTTTATCGTAATAATACCACCCCCCAAAATGAAAGCCTAGGAGAGGAAAACTCTTGGGGTGGACTGGCAGCAGGTGGAAAGCTGACTTGATGTCACTTTTAGCTAACATCGCACCCAGTCCATACTGCCGGACCAGTGTCAATGCGAAGTCAAATGTAGTGTACTTCACCGAAACAAGCTCCCTTGGGATGGAATTATTACTGAGCCGCCCTGTGGGTGGGACAGGTGGTGAATCAACCGAAACTCACCCGGGGCCGCCTTTGGTACCACCTCCAACGGCGAGATGACCATGTTAAAAAAAGGAGGGTTTGGGAAAGGACCTGGCCCTCAGCTCATTCCTTATCCATTTTCTTTTGGACTACTGATTCCATTCCCACTACCGATTTTAAATTTCGGACGACCTTCCGCTGTTGAATATTCCCTGCTGGCATCCTGACCTAAAACCCTCAATAACGTAGTCTACCTCTTCCTGGTCGGGGTATTCCAGGAGGGTGGACTCCAGTCTGTCCAGCCTAACTGGCGTGGGGGCCCTTTCCTGGCCCCCATTGCCACCTCCCCTAGCTCCGCCCTTTCTTGCCCCACCGAGCAAGGGTTTTCCTTTTACCCCAGCTCTTCCCCGGGGACATGGTGGTGCATGGTGAAAACCTGCACAGTTTGGGCAAGTGTGCTGAAACTTGCAGGCTGCCCTGGAGCACCTACCTGTCCGACCGTACTCCCAGCACTGTGTGGTCGTGCCAGCTGGGCTCTCTTTCCCCTCCTCCCAAAAGGACTCCATTGCGGAGGAGGCACCACCGTTAGCCAGCAAGTGGCCACTATCGGAACAAGGGATGCTGCCTAAACCACTCATGCAATTTAGCTACAAGTCGTTTGTGTGCAGGTCCCATCGCAGCCTCGGGGTGTAAGTGGCCCAGTGTCGTCATATCTGAGACAAGCCCCGGCGGGGCCTGTCTCATATGTCCTCTGCACGATGTCAGCATACTTTAAGTAAGTCGGCTGCATGTCCGGGAAAGGCCTGGATCATAACCCCTTGATAGATTGAGAAGGCAGCTGTTCAATTGGACCAGTTCCTTTCCGCTTTTGGGTGCTTAAACCGCTCCTTTTCTTTCTTGTCCTCCTGCTCAGCGGGATCCGCTATGGGATCGCTAAACAAGAGGGCAAAAATACTGATGTATTCACCTCTCCATATCCGCTCCCTGGTAGCGGCGAGGAGGTGGTCGCCTGTTGGGGCGGAGACATCTGTGTACCCCCACCGGGGGGCGCTGTCTGATCAGCTCAGGTGCCTGGGGCACTACAGTCACTGGAGGGAGCACCGATGTGGGCAGTGCTGCCGCCGGTGTCCAAACTTAGAGGGGCTGTCCCTCCAGTGTTGTGGCCCCATCCTGTTGCCCTCCCGAGGGGGGCGCTGTGAGGGATAGCCTGGGCCCCCTGCGCATGGGGCAGGCAGCACCACAATGGGCACCCACGCCCCATTCCACCATAGCAGTTGCGTATGACTGGCCTGACCCGGCATGGGGGGGCTCTCTTGGGCCCCCCCCTGCTGCTGGCCTGGCTACCGCACCCACTACCCCCGCCCGGGGGGCCCCAAGCCCTTGCCAGAGATGTCCCCACCTCGCCTTGTAGCAGCTGCCTGCTTGTGTGGGGCACTCCATACTGGGCTGGTGGTTGTGTGGCGTGCTGCTGTACCAACGCCTGGATGGCCTGCTCGATGGCCTCGACCCGTGGGCGGAGATCATCTTCCTCTCTCCGCCGCCACCTCGCATTGGTATTGCTGTCCACGTCTTGCCTGCCCTCATCCCTGCAATACACCAACTGGGGCTCCTCCAGCCGACCCCCAGGAGGGAGTGTGCCCATGGCAACCGTTGCCCCCAACTGCCCCCCTCCCAACAGGGGGGTGACCAAGGGGCCCCCATTGGCTAACCATGCTCCTTGGCCCTTCACTCATGACCTGTGGTGGTGGCCCGCCCTCCTCCATCCGGCCCAGCGGGGCCCAGGGGGCAAGGAGGTAGGGGGGCTGGCTCATACAGGCCCCGCCGCCCTGGGGTTGGCTTGCTGCCCCTGGTGTGCCTGGGCCTGTGTGCTGCTGGCTGGGCCCAGGTCCTCCATATATCAGGCGGGGGGCACTATGTTCCCCCCCTGCCTTGGGCCGTTCTGAGCCAGGGGCTCTCCCACCCTGGGTACCCCACCGCCCCGCATGGGCAACGAGAGGTTCAGCGGGGTGGCGGGGGAGGGTGGGGACCTGCTCTCCCACCCCTGCCTGATTTCCAGCCCCCAGGGTCCTCAGTAGGGCCTTGCAGCTGGCCAATCTTTCCCCCAGTGGGGTGTCCACCCCTCCCATTGTCCCCCCGGGCACCAAACCAAGGGGCCCAACACCCCTCACTCCTTGCCCCAGGCTCTTCTGCCCCGGGGCTTCTGCTGGCTTGGCATTCCCAGGTGCCCACTGCCACTTTTCCGTGGCGGCGGGTGTCCTCTTTTTTTTTTTACCTTGCCCATTCTTGGGCCCGCTGTCACCAGTACTGGATGCGTGGGGTGTGCGTGTGTTGCAACTGAGACTGCGGCTGTTCATGCTGTGGAGTTAGGCTCCGCCCCCTAGCTTCTTTCATATGGCCCCTCTCAGCTAATCAGCACTGCCGGGGCTGCCTTGTAACCCCGACAGGGTTCCAGCACTTTTCTGTGCTGCTTAGCATGGCGGCTTCGCCGCCCTGGGGATCTGCAGCCCCGGCGGCGCTTTGCAACTCTGCTACTGTATTCCGCCTCCTCCCAGGCGGGCGCGGTAAAGGGCCAGCTGCCCCTCCACCTTCCGGGGGAGCAGAGGAAAATATTTTGTATTGTAAGCTGCCCTGGGCTGCCTTTGGCAGGAGGGGCGGGGTAATAAGTATTTCAAATAAATAAATAAAAGGGGAACTATACAAAGTCAAGGAAGTTAAACACTCTCTCTTGTTAGCATGTTGAATCTAATTATATTGTGATCACTATTAGCAAGTGGCTCTTCAGTTATGGACTGTAACTATATTAGTCAGATTAATCTTAATTCACTGGCTAAGTGTTAAAGGAATTGCCCTACCTTCAACACGCCCCCTTTCTTGGGAATTAGTTTAAGTCCTGAACCTTTGTGCTGGGCTTGGCTTAGAGATGTCTTTAGTTGAGAGCAGTTTGCTATGAAGAGAGTTCTGGGAATATGTTTCCTTTGTAAGAGGTACTAAGATGGAGAGCTTATTGGATGGAATAGATGCTTATCCTAGACCGCTGGAATGTGATTCTTATGTCTCTTGCCCTGATGGGCTGTTGTAATAGTATGGTCCAATATCTTAATTTTAAGAGAAATTAAATAAAAAGGGGGGAAGCTGGTTAACACCTGGATCAGGATATGTGGCACATGGTAAGGAAGAAAATAATTGAATGTGTCATAGAATGAAATTTTTTGCCATATTTTGTGTGGCGTGGGGGGTCACTTAGGAGAGACATAAAGGAAGTATAGCTGCTTTTGGCATCCTGCTTTAGCTTTATTAGGCAATAGAACCAACTTGACCGAGCACCAGCCCAATTGGCCAGCTTAGTACTGCTCTGCCTCCTCGTTCTCTCCGGCTGTCCTCATGTTGTGGATCCTTTTTTAGCTACAGATGCCACCTCATCCTTTGCAGGCTGAAACTTAAGTGCTGAGCTGGTGGGTAAATTCTTTTTTCAGTTCCAAAATCTATCTCGCTTTGTATAGGAAATTGCATAGGCTTAAGAAATGAAGCGAGTATAGGAGAGTAGTTCAAAATCTGGGCCTTTTCTTGACCCTGAACTTGCCCTTTAGAAACCCCATGCTGCCCAGAGCCATGCTGAAGTGCCTGATGACTTACTCCTCTGTTCATTTTCCCCTCTTGAGCCCTAGGGATTAAGTAACAAGGTTTCAAGAAGAGTAAAGCAGGGATTACAGCCTCTCTCTTGATCTGCCAGGTCAAAGAAAACAAAAGGGAAGACGTCATGAGAATTTCCAAGTTGTATATCTGAGATCAGCAGAGGAAACTCTGCTGGAAAGTTTTAGGTTTTCACGGAACAGCAATTAAGCAGGGACAAGGAAAAGCTTGGGAGGAGTGGAAAGTAGTTGCTTACTCCAGCATTGCCGATCTATTTGCTTGGTGTCCAAGATCCTCCCTATTCCCCCTCTCCCAGAGGAGCACTCTCCATAGCTTCTAATGCAAATGTTAGGCCAGTCATTTGGCCTTGTGTTTTTGGACAGCTTTATCTGGTAGAGGAAGACGGAAAGAATGCAGGTAGCCCCCTTAATTTTCCTGTATAAAGTGAATGCAAGCACATCTATCAGCTGCGGCAGGCCTTACTCCCCTAATACCTGGCTGAAACTTTCTCCACAAAACCCTATTGTAAGGAATTGCAGACGCTATTTAGGATAGTGCCACGCAATATCTGTTCCTTTTTTTTTAAATAAAATAAAATCAGCTGTAGAACTCCCCTTGTATTTTGGTCTCATATTTTCACTTTGTTCTTTAAAGCTGTGGCAGATTAGTGTGCGTTCACCCTTCAGCAACTGCTTTGCTTCTCCTCCAAGGTGGCTTCAATTCAGTGGTGCATGGGTTTGAAGCATGCGTGGGATCCTTTGAGTCTTTATTTTTTTATACAGTGCTCTGTAAGCAAGAATTATTAGACTTGTAGGAAATTGCTTTGGTTAAAAAGGGATATCCGTATGATGATCAAATTTAGGAACCAGTGTGTGGTGGAGGGGTTCCGCCCCAACCTCTAATCCCTTTTATTCCTCAGAATAATTATAAATGCTTTGATATAGAATTCTACTCCATGTTGCTGTTAAGTTGAAAAACCATATGCTTATGGACCTCTCGTCTGGAGTCCTGCAAGGTTCTATTCTGTCCCCTCTCCTGTTCAACGTGTATATGCAGCCAATCGGCGAGGTTGTGAAAGGGTTTGATGTTTGGTGTCATCAATATGCTGCAGACACCCTACTCTACCTCTCGTTTCATTTTCTGCAGTGGGCCAATTGAAGGTTATGGAAGCCCCGCCTTGTTTGTGGGATCAGTTTCGGTTGGTGACCCCTGCCGATGTGGAGGATATTCTTGGGGCTGTCAGACCTACCTGTTGTGAACTGGACCCTTGCCCGTCCTGGCTGGTTAAGGCCTACCGGGAGACGATGGGGCCGCTGCTGGCGTGGGTGGTCAATGCCTCCCATAGGGAGGGCAGGGTGCTGAGCTGCCTTAAAGAGGCGGTGGTGCGACCCCTGCTCAAGAAATCATCGCTTGACGTTGACTCCCTTGCCAGTTATCAGCCGGTCTCTAACCTTCCCTTTTTAGGGAAGGTTATTGAGCAGGTGGTGGCCTGGCAGTTGCAGGAGCATCTGAATTGTGTTGGTTTTCTTGATCCCTCGCAGTCAGGATTTCGCCCTAGTTATGGCACCGAGACTGCATTTATGGCAGGGAGGTCTCTGCCCCGCCATGTGCTGACAAACCAGTCACTCAGTTCAGGAATGTCAGGAGTGTAGCTAGGTTGCCATGTGCTCACAAGAGAAAGGAAGGAAGGTCCCACCCTATTCAGGAATGCAACACTGTCCTGCTAGGGTCCTTCTAGAGGCAGAGGCAGGGGCAAAAGACTTTTTGCCACAGCCACATGTAGAGTGTGTTGCAGTAATCTAATCTTGAGGTGATGAATGCATGGATTACGGTGGCAAGATCAGAGTCGGAGATATAAGGCTGAAGACAGTGGACCAGATGTAATTTACTAAATGCACTCCTCAACACAGCCACCATCTGGGCATCCAGGCGGAGCTGTGAGTCAAGGAGGACTCTCTGACTCCGAACTTGATGCACCCCATCAATGATGGGGGGGGGCCTCTTCTCCCTCGCCCCTACCCACCAGCATCCCCTCCGTCTTGATGGGATTCAGCTTCAGTTGGCTCATCCGCAACCAAGCCCACACCACAACCAGGCACAGTGTAAACACCAAGACTGCTGGTCCTGGTTCGGATGAAAACGAGAGGTAGAGCTGGGTGTCATCAGCATATTGATGACATCGTTCCTTGAACCATCTCACAATCTCGCCCAAAGGCTGCACGTATACGTTGAACAGGAGAGGGGACAGAATGGATCCCTGCGAAACTCCACACGTGAGATCCCGGGGACAAGATGCAAAATTCCCCACATGCTGAGTCTTTCTGGCCAGGAAACAGTGGAACCATTCAAGAACAGTCCCACCCACCCCAGTACGGTCCTGCAGGCTGCCATATGAATTTTAATGTTGTTTTATGTCTATTTTTGTATTACTGTATATATACTTCGTATTTTATGTATTTTAAAAACTATTTATTGTTAGCCACCTCGAGCTGCTTTTAGCAGGAGGGTGTGGGATAGAAATTCCTATAATAAATAACTAGCATTCTGGGATAGAAAGTCATATAATAAATAAATAAACAGCAAATCTGCTTGGGGTGGATGTATAATAGGTAATGACTACCAAACAGTAAACTCAAAGCATTTCACGTTAATAAATTATTGTTTCACAGTCCCAGGAACTAGTTCTGCAATCTTATAGATTGGTACAGAATCATTAAATGACATCTGTGTTCTTTCACTTTTAAGTGGCAGGACAAGAAATTTCTCTGCTTCAGCTGCGAGGCTGCTATCCCTACATGTCGGCTTAGAGCGGAGGATCATATACTGGAAAACTGGAGGTCCTTTTTCTTCCAGCTGTCGCTTCAGAGACCCCAGAACAGAGCTCCCAACAAAGTCTCTCCTCTCCTGTTCTAAGTCTGTGGCGATTCCTCTAGTAGGGCAAAGCAGGCAAAATAAAACACAAATGCAGAGAAATGTTGCAAGCTTTTGTTCATTTTGGCCTGTGCTTTTGTTGTAAGGAAGTTGCTAGGAAACAAGTAGATCTGTCTATTGTGAAGGAGATGGGCAGATGAAGGGGTGAGAGAGCAGGCCTTGACTGCTGGAAGCAGTAGGTGAAGTGCTCTGAGTATCTCGGTGTTGCTGCATCAGTTTCTTCTTCAAACCTTTAGAACATGGTCTGTCTTACGGGGGTGTTGCTCCTTTTATAGGTCATTCTTTATTTTGCATCTTAAATTGCCCACTGAATTTGTTGATATGACTTAAAAGATGGCATTGCCTGTTCCTTTCTCCTGTCTTCTCCACTGATGGAACAATTTGTCATCGAGGGGAAGGGGCTTGATTTAATTGGCATTTGGTTTATATTTGCCTTTGGCAAGAAAGAGCAGGTTCCAATATAGTGACTCGTGCTTGAAAAACCTAATGGGAAACACTTGCAAAATGTTCGCATCTAGTGTTGTACTTTCTGAATGAGCTCTTCTGATGAAATTTGGGATAGCACTTTTCCTCAGTACAGATGTAGCACTCCAGAACTACTTCTCGCAAGATGCTTACTTTGGCATCCTATTTTGTGATGGGGAAGAGAGCGTTTCTGGTTGGAGTTATTGCTCTTCTTGACTAGTAGGAGGGTTTAACAACATGGTTAATTCAGTGTGGCCTTGTGTGTACCCAAGACAAACCATATTCTATTCTGATATGCCTAACCTTGCTGTGTAGATCTAAATAGTTTTCCAAGCTCCATTTTTCTCTCCAGCATTGTAAGCCCGTAGGACAATTGGGAATACTTGGGTGTTGGGAGAGTCTCAAGGGTTGACTTCAGTGGAAACACTTTCACAACATTAATATACACACCTTGGAGGGTGTTTGGGTTGTTTACTATGGATGATATACAACCTACCTTTCAGTAGCAATGATTAGTGTTTTAGGTTAAAATGTTAGTGTTTTGAGCTCGTACTGGAATACTTCATTTTGTAAAAGAACCTAGTGGGCACAGGCATATTACTGGGGACACTGGTAGAGTGCAGGCCTTTAGATGGCTGAAGAAAACTGGATTTGCTTTTTATTTGTGCCTGTGCGATTAATTTATTGTTAATGGTTCTTGTCGGTTTGCCAAACCTATGGAACTATTAACATGTTCCAAGCAATGCATTGCAGCTTTTCCCATCATTTCCCAGTTGCACTTTATGTATGTTTTTTTGGGTTGCATAGTGAATCTCTAGGAATGAAAAGGGAACAGCTGAGTGGGGATTTTTGTGAGGGATCTGCTAGTGTCGATGAGCTGTTCGCAAGTCTTCAGGGGTTTCGTGCTGCCAGATAAATAACCCTGACAGAGCCAGGAAAGTTTAAACCTGTAAGCTTGCAACAGGCAGCCATAAATACTTGGAGGGTCAAACAGTCCATTGTGAAATAAAATCCTCCACTCCCAGATCCCATTCTCAAGGTCAAGACAGTTTGCCTCCCACTTGTGCTCCTTCTTCATAACAAGGAAAGGTAATTATGATGTTTCAACAATATGTCAAACTTTGTAGAGCGGGGGTGGGGAACCTCCATGCCACTTGGAGCTCCCTTTCAAGGTGACCCATGGTGGCAGCTTTGCAGCTCACCTTTACTTGACCCACACTGCTTGATCAGCTTGCCTGACCCCTTTTCTGGAAAGAAGGGAGCACTGCTATAGGGCGTACATTTTCTGGAGGTGGACTTCAGTAGCTGGCTGTGGAGGCTCCTGTAGTGGGAACAGTGGTAAGATTGAATGAGTGAGTATGTCGTCTGGAGTGGGGGAATGAAGGATGTGTGTCTTTGCCTTTTTGAGTTTTGTTGTTGTTGGCCAGTCTTCAATTTAGTGTGGCCCCTTGGACCAAAATGGTTCCCTGCTAGGGTGGCCATACCTCCCCTTTAAAGGAGGACTGCACTACAACATGTATTTTTCATAAGTGTCCTCTTTGAAAGGGGAGGTATGGCCACCCTATTCCCTATCCACCCTTGATACACATTGGTCATGTCCCACTTGTTAACTAACTTGTTTAATTCCCCACAGGCCCCATTTGAGACAGCGATTGCGTGTAGTGTAGGAGATAAGCATTCTAGGTTCTGGTCTTAGACCTGGATGTATCCGATTTATCTGACTGGGTCCAGCTTGTTTAACTTGCATCATTTCCTCATCTGTAAAATGGAGATACAGTGGAATCCACCTAAGTAGGACAAGCAATGCATAACGTGTATTTCTGGATAAGCTGAATTAACTTGTTTTCCTCAGCCTCATGTCTATGGAGATGTATTGCTGTTTGATCTGGATGAGCAGAATTCTAAACCCTGATAGCTAAACATTTTAAGGTGTATAGAGTATATCCATCCAGCTAAAAATACTTGAGTGCATTAATGATTTCTTGGCAGCATGTGGATAAAATACTGTAGTAACACCCTGTCAGGGCAAGTCTTCCTGTTAGACAGGATGGGTGTTGGGGAATATCGATTCTTTCCATCTTCATCTCTCTGGAAATACAGGCTCCCTCTGACAGCCGGGCAGAGGGGTATATGAAATCCTGCAGTTGTAATTTTGGCTATCTTGGGTGGACTGCAGAGGGTGTGAGCGCCAGGTTTTTGTCCCACCCAAGACTGAGTAAGAACTGACAGGATTGCTTATATTGCCCCACCCCTACCCTGCTCAGTCTGCTCTGACTCTCTGCTTCTGAGGGGAGAGAAGGGGACTGGAGATGGAGAAACTTGGTACTAAAGCAATCTGAATAGTCTTCTTCTCCAAACCCATTTCCTTAAGTCCTGCTCAGATAGAATGTACTAGCCTGCCTCACAGGATTGCTGGTAATGGTTGTAAAGAAGAGTGCTGTATCTGGGAAGTGCAATATATTAACTACTACCATTAGAGTTTAGACGATGTCCTAGAAAACCATTCTCAGTGTTGTTCCTCTTAGCTGCTGCTGTGAGGCGCTCAAACTAAGTGAGTAAGTCCCTAATCAGTTTTTGGGTATCTATCTGACTTCAGTATTTCTAGAGTATCCACTGAATGCAAAATAAATTGGTAATGGCAATGACAAGAGAATGGACCACCAATGGCCCTATGTCCTCTGCTCCCGTGACACTTTCTCCTAGGAGTGATGCTGGTACCAGTCATTCTCCCTTCTTTTCTGAAACTGTACAGCAGTGTGTCTGAGGGCGTTTTTACACAAGTCTCATTTCTCCCGGATTTCTGAAGTCTGGGAGAAGCAAACTCATGCGGGAGGGTGGATGTGTTTGAGACACCCCTGCTACTGAAAGTCAACCGGGCACCATTGGAAACAGTGGGCGCCGACAAACTGGCACCTGCTTGGAAATCGAGATTTGTAAAACCTCATTATCGGGGTTTTACAAATCTGGGTTTCCAAGCATGTGCCAGTTCGCTGATGCCTGCTATTTCCAATGGCACTTGGCTGACTTCTGGTAGCGGGGGGTGAACATCTACCCCCCCCCACCCCTGGCATGAGTTTGGTTTCCTGGACTTCAGAAATCTGGGAGAAACAAGGTTCATATAAAAACACCCTGAGATTAAAGCTGCTGCTACTTACTTGTGGACCATGTGGTATACAGAGAGACCCAAGCGGCATTTTTCCTGGGTTCTGTTGAGGTGAGTAGCAGCAGAATTTAACTAATTTCTTGTCTTCTTCGGTAGGTTGAGTCTCCATATCTTCCTTTTGAGTTTTGGAAGAATGGAAGACAATGAATTAAAAACCTTGAGCAGTTGGGATATAGACTTTTGTAGAAGCCAAGTAGCTGTTGGGCTGATATAGAAGAGTTATAGAAAACCTTCTTAAGTTGAAAGGTGTGTTTTTATCTGGAATGATCTTTTGGGTGTCATAGTGGGACTTTCAGGTCTTCTTTCACCCCATTTTGGACTCTTCCTTTCACGGCTTACTCAGTGTTTGGCGGTTGTGGTGGACTAGATGAGGGCGAACCGTCTGAAGCTGAATCCTGACAAGACGGAATTGATGCTGGTGGGGAGCGGCAGCGGGGGGTAGATGGAGTGCGTCCCTCCTTGGCCCCTCAGGTTCGGAGTCGGGAGGTGCTCCTTGACTCCCGGCTCCGCCAGGATGTCCAGGTGGAGGTTGTGGTGAGGTGCGCTTTTTGCCAACTACATCTGGTGAGGCGACTTCGGCCGTATGTCTCAGACTCCGACCTGGCCACCATCGTCTATGCTTTCATTACCTCTAGACTGGACTACTGCAACGCGCTTTACGTGCGGCTACCCATGGTGACTGTTCGGAAGCTGCAACTGGTACAAAACGAGGCAGCCCGGCTCCTTAGGGGGACTGGGCTCCGGGAGCACATAACACCAGTGCTCTACGCTGACTGCCTCCTGTCTTCCAGGCCTGATTCAAGGTGTTGGTCCTTGCCTATAAAACCCTATAGAGCCTAGGCCCCATGTATCTGCGGGACTGCCTTGTTCCCCGGGCGCTGGATCTGCCCCTGTGGTCATCGGAGAGTGCCCTTCTCGAGGTCCCCCGGGTTTCTTGGGCGGCGATGATGAAGAGGGCGTTCTTGGTGGCCGTACCGAGGCTGTGGAAATCCCTTCCGGCCGAGACCCGGGTGTCCCTGGACCTCTCCTCTTTTTGACAGATGTGTAAGACTTGGCTGTTCTGTTTTGGCCTTTGGCAAGGGAGATGGGTGTGTGTGGGGGGTTTGGAGGGGTTAGGAAGTTTGTTTTTTTCATTGCTGTGGTTGTTTTTTGCCCCACTATTAGTGTGTATATTTATTCTGTATGTTTATATTTTATGAATGTTAGGGTGTATGTGATCTTATATTATGTGTATTTTAGCAGATTTTTAGAGGTTTGTTAGCCGCCCAGAGCTGTTTTTGCAGGAGGGGGCGGGGTATAATTTGCTTAAATAAATAAATAAATAAATACATTCCACTAGAAACTTGAAATATGACACAGCTTTAGTAGAGTTATAAACAGGCTAGTTCCAGAGACCTCCCTGAGAAATGAGTGATCCCTAGAGTCAATGCTGCTGCTGCATCGCTAGCGAGGCAATCTGTTTTTCCCTCCGAAGGGGACATTTTGCCGAAGGCCCCGTCGGACAAGGGTATTGAAACTGACCTCAGGAGACGCTTTGAGTGCCTTTCTAATATCCTGAGGATGGCTGTTACAGCCTCCTATGCTTTAAGGGCTATCCTAAAGTGGTCTCATATCAGCAAGGACAAGGAAATCACAGAGAAGGAAGCGGATACGTTGGCTGAGAACATCACTATGGCCCAATCCTTCCTAGTTGATACCTCTATGGACTCTGTAGTCTGGGCTACCAGAGGCATGGCTGCTAATGTGGCTGCAAGGAGGCACCTCTGGCTCCGCTCCTGGACGGCCGACTCTCATGCCAGGAACCTCTTAGTAAACAGCCAGTTCAAAGGGGGAAAGCTTTTTGGTTCAGCGCTAAATAAAGCGTGTCTAGAGGCCTCTAGTAAGGAGAAAAAGACATCTCTAAGCCAGGTTCAATCAGCCAAATCCTTTTTTCGTCCGTTCAACAGACCCTTTTCGGCCCAGCGCATGGATTACAGCTCCTCCCAACCCTGGAACTTCTCCCACTCCAGAGGGGGCAGGGGCTTCAGGCCAAGGTCTTATCAGCAATCCTCCAGGGTCAGAAGGGACCCCTCACCACCCAAGAAGCATGACTCCTGATGCTTCCTCCCCTGTAGTTAACGAAGCCACCGCCTTGGGGGCAGACTTCAACACTTTGCTGCCCGGTGGCGAGAGGCAACTTCCGACAGATGGGTGAGAGACACTGTGGCAAAGGGCTACTCCTTAGAATTCTCTCAATATCCCAGAGAATACTTTCAACTATCTCCCCAGTCAAAAAATCCCATAAAGCATTCAGCCATGCTGGCAGAGTTTCAAAGATTTCTGACCCTGTGAGCTATAGAGCCCGTCCCTCCATCAGAAAAGTTTACAGGACTTTATTCTATCTTCTCTGTGGTGCTGAAAAAAAACAGGAGGCCGAAGAGGGATTCTGGACCTGAAGAAACTGAACAGATCCCTGAGACATCAGCGATTCAAGATGGAGACGGTATCTTCCATTTGTATGTCCATAGACCACAACCACTGTTAGCATCCTTAGGTCTAAAGGACGCCTACCTCCACGGACCTGTCCTCCCAGCCCACAGGAGGTGGCTGTGCTTTTGCTATCAGGGCAGCCACTGGCAGTACAGAGTCCTGCCGTTCAGGCTGGCCACCTCTCCTCGCACCTTCATAAAGGTCTTAATTCCCCTAGTGGCCAATCTGAGGATGCAGAAGATTGCAGTCTTCCCCTATCTAGACGATCTACTGGTAAGGGCCCATTCGGAAGCAGAGGCTATGGCTCACGTCCAGATCACTCAAGCTGATCTGCAGTACCACGACTTTGTGGTCAGTCGGCAGAAGAGTCAGCTGATCCTGTCTCAGAGAATTCATCACCTGGGGGTAATCATTGACACGGTCAGATACAGAGTTTTCATACTGAAGGGGAGAGAACTCAAGATTCGTCGGAACTGCCTGAAGACCAGACAGCTAACACAGGGTGCAGTTGAGTCGCCTCGCTTTGTTGCTCGGTCTGATGGTCTCGTGCTTTCTCCATCTGCAGTGGGCAAGATTTCATGCCAGACCATTGCAGCTTTTTCCATGGCAACACCTTGTCATGTCTTGAGCGACAAAGTTTGTGTCTCGACAGTCTCACAGCGAACTCTCTATGGTGGTGGGAAGACCTGGACCGTTTCTTGGCAGGAACCCCCATGCAGGATCCACCCAGATGGACCCTGACCACAGATGCCAGTCTCAGAGTCTGGGGAGCCCACTCAGATGGTTGGACGGTTCAGGGTTGGTGGCTGGTATCAGATCTCTGTCACAGTATCAATTGGCTCGAACTGAAGGTGGTCCGACTAGCCCTCCAGTGCGTTCCCAGGGCATTCAAGAACAGGCACCTCCTGGTGCTCTCAGACAATTCGACAGCAGTCTCGTACATCAACAATCAGGGAGGATCCCGATCACCGGTCCTGCACCAGGAGGCCAATCGTCTCTTCCTGTGGGCAGAAGTCAACTTAGCGTTGCTGGTAGCCTGCAATATCAGGGGAAAGGACAATGTGGAGGCGGATTGGCTAAGCTGCAGAACAGCGGATCCAGGAGAGTAGGGTCTCGACCAGAGCATCTTCGACCAGATTGTTCTCAGATTTGGCCAGCCTCACCTGGATCTTCTTGCATCCCAGTTCAATGCCAAGCTCCCCCTCTTCCTGTCCAAACACTACTGCAAGGCAGCCCTGGGGACAGACGCACTGTCTTGCCCTTGGCCTCCACATCTTCTTTACGCCTTCCCTCCACTTCCCCTCCTGAGTCGAACACTGGCCAAATGCAGACAGGGCAACCACAGAGTAATCCTGATAGCACCATTCTGGCCTCGCAGGCCTTGGTTAGCGGATCTGATGGAGCTGTCAGGCGGCCTCTTCTGGTGACTTCCGCAGGCCCCAAACATTCTTTGTCAAGGCCCCTTAGTACCCGACAACCCAGGCTTCCTGAAGCTGACCGCCTGGCCCTTGAATCTAGGACCCTAATGGATCTCGGTTGCCCAGAAGCCATTATTCACACTCTCTCAGCAGACAAGAGGGACTCTACCAAGAGGATTTACCAATCCTCCTGGAATACTTTCGTCAAGTGGTGTAAGGAGCACAGCTGTCCTCCAAACTCCCCCAGCCCTTTGCAAGTTCTGCAGTTTCTTTAGGACGGCCTTGATAAGGGGCTAAAACCCCCTACGTTAACTCATCAGCTTGCTGCCATCGACTCGACGCTTTCTTCCCTGGGAACGGAAAGACTGTCCTCTCACCCTCGTGTTCGTAGATTTCTAAGGGGGGCGCACCAGCTCCCCCACCCCCGTGATTCATAGGTTTCCCACATGGAACTTAAATCTCGTGCTTAATGCCCTGACACAGCACCCCTTTGAACCTCTGTCCGAGGCCTCCTTATATTTCCTGTCTTTGAAAGTCACCTTTCTCGTAGCAATCACGTTAGCACGACAAATTTCAGAAATTGAAGTGCCCTCTATGGATCCCACTCTTTGTGTTTTCAGGAAGGAGTCTGTGAGCCTACGGCTTGACCATTCCTTCGTTCCTAAAGTTAGCGCTCCTTTTCATCTGTCGCAGGAGGTGGTTAACCCCTCCTTTTGCCCTAATCCTCGCCACCCTTTAGAAAGGAGGTGGCATACCCTGGACGTACGCAGAGCTATTAAGACCTATCCACAGAACAGCCACTTTTAGGCAGTCATCGGCTTTTCTGGTCTATTATCACCCTAGATATAGGGGAAGGAAGGCCTTTAAGTCTAGCATTTCCAGCTGGGTTGCAGGGTGTGTCAGGGAAGTTTATAAGGCTTCCAACTTGTCCCCTCCCTCTGGAGTGGTGGTTCATTCTACCAGGGGGATGGCCTCCTCCTTGGTGTTCAAAGCTAGGACTCCCTACTCTGAGATATGCAGGGCAGCTGCTTGGAGGTCTGTGCGCACCTTCACACGGCACTATAAGATGGAGTTTTTTGACTTAGCGGAGGCGGCCTTTGGCCGCAGGATCCTCCAGGAGATCCTCCCCAGTACCTCTCAGTAACTCCCCTCGACAGTTGAAGGGAATTAGATCAACCTAGGCTCCTTTCCCTCCCTTTCTATAGGCTTATACTGCTATAAAGCTCCCGTTTGTCCTGACCATCCAAAGGATAAACCATAGAAGGAACAATTGGGTTACTCACCAGGGAATTGTTCTTCTGTGGCTTATACGGGAGGATGGTCTGCCCTCCCAGATGGAGCCTACCTCAGGCGTAGGGAGGACCTTTACGTTATTACCCTTATTCCTATGGCCCTATATTTTTATAGGCCCACTAGGGGCTGCCCTAGGGCCTAACATAGGGAGGAACGTTTCTTTGTTGTTTTCCATTGTTGTTGTCCTGTTAGTGTGTGTCGTTTAGGCTCCCAGAGTTTCGGCTTCTTACAACTGAGCAGTTTTGGCGCGCATTCTCCCGCGCAGGCGTTTAGAAGCTTGTTAATGCCTCCTGGTAGTGGTGCGGCGGAATTGCACCCGTTTGTCCCGACCATCCTCCCGTATAAACCACAGAAGAACAATTCCCTGGTGAGTAACCCAATTGTTCCTTCTAATGGATTACAAGTGGACAATAATGCCAGCGTTCGCTGCTAATATCACCAAAAAGCTCTACTCAGTGAAAACATTTGGTGCTGGTCAACAGAAAATGTGTCCATACTGTGCTCTTTGTACTGTTGGTTTCCACATCCCACTTCCTTTTTTACTTTTGAGGGAAGGAAGGCTTACAGTTCTTCTTGTTCTCATGGGTGTTAAATATAGGTTATTAAGCAATTCGCTATAGCTTGCATGGGGAGGAAGTATGAAAATAGTATATGTTTGTGTTGGCGATCTTGCTGCCTTTTTGACAAAAAGCATTCTAATCTTCCTACAGTAAATTTGGTCTGTTCGTTATTAACACTGCCGCTTCTAGATTTTTCTTTTGCAGTGATACTAACAGAATCCTGTAATTTGCCCGTCTGTCAGCAGCCACCACCACCACCACCACCATGCTAGATTTCTAGTAGCAATTATTCTTTCCTCTTTTTTCACTCCACACTTAAACTGTGATGATTCTGTGTTTCCAGCCAGTACTTGAGCAAATTTGGTAAGATTTATTATCTACCTTGTTTCATAGCAGCGGAACCTGAATTCTATTAACTTACTTAGTTTAAAAAAACAACCCAATATGCTAGCTGGAAAGGAAACTTTGTGGAGGCTTTTGAGTTCTTAGCTTCTTTAAAACTGTCAGCTATAGTTTTCCTCTAAGTGACCTGATTTTTAGAACAACAAATGGCATCTGGTCTGGTGGAGCCATTGTCAAGCATGCCTCCTTTTGAGTCATATTTTTTGGTTTATTCCTTATATGACTAGAGCTGGAAAAGGGAAATCTTGTCCTCCCCTTCCCCCAGTGAAAAATGCTGTAAATTAGCAGTTTAGTGGGTTTGGAAATGCTCTTGTTCTGCACCCAAAATCTATTGCTTGGCTTGCCACACACAGCCTCCATTCTAAGCCCTGTATTTTTTTAAACCTTGCAGAACTGCTTACGGTGCTGGCTTGGTGCAGTTACTCACAGTAAATGTGAAACCTTGGCCAAAATGGCAAATTGACCTATTTCTAGCAAGTGCATGTGCCCCTTGCTTTAATTGCCAATCACTGAATTGCAATGGGTCTTCAGGGGTGCTGTTGCATGTGGAGAAAGTCCCACATTGCTCAGACAATTAAAACTTTAAAAACCTTCATTTTTGCACCGATGATGATCCAGTTGGACACTTTTAAAAAAGCTTCTGTTTTGTTTCCTCGTTGCGTAGCAATAATCATCTTGCCCATATCCAAAATTAGCACTATTCCTCTCCTCTGCTGGATGGAAACTCCCAATGAAAACCGTGCATTTGTTTCCACTCAGATTTCTCTAATTACTTCGAAAGACTGTCTCCCTGCTAACAATTGTATTGCAAGAGGTGGTGGTGAGAGAGTGGGCCACGTGGGGAGGGGAGAGCGAAAGGAAAATGCCAACTTCACTGGCAATGGAACCGCGTGTGCGCGCGCACAATCCGTGTGGAGCTGCATTGCCAGCACGTTACGCCGTGCACAAACTGCATGAACGTGCACGCGTGCGGCTCCGCATGGTGATCCTCACAGCATTGGATTGCGGCCATTGTCATTAGTGTGGCAAAACAAAGTCGTCATCACATGAACACGGCCAAAGTTGTACAGGGCTTGTTCTCAAAAGCACACTTAAAACAGGAGTTATTTGATGGGCACAGAGGGGAGAGGGAGGCAGTTACTCCCATCAGTGAGAACTTCAGGTAACTAAGTGAATTAAAAGCCCAGGAAGTCTGTGGCAGAGATGCAGGTAGAACCAAGTCATCTGCTCTGAATCCTCTTTCTAATGTGCAATTGTGTCTCTTTCTTTAAACGCTCTTTATTTTTTCTTCAACACTCTTTATTGTAGCGTTTACAGATTTTTTTTAAAAAAACTTTGTTTTTGAGAAATATAATTTCTGCAAGATTCTTCAGAGGGATTTTACTTCTGAAGCATAACTACAAGTTCAGGGTCTGCAGCAACCTCTGCTTCAGCTTCCGCCTCCATTGACTACCTCGGTGGCTCTCTTTTTAATGGAGGTCAGTACAGCATGAGAGAGAGGGATGAAATTGCTGCAACGTTCTTGGAATGCTGCAGCTGGCTAGCCAACATCATAAAGGGAAGCAACTGATGCATTTTGTTGATTTCCCCTCCCCCCAAGGTATCGAGCAAGTAACTGGGGACTCTTCAGTTTGGAGAAGAGACAACTGAGAGGAGATATGATAGAGGTCTATAAAATAATGAGTGGTGTGGAACTAATAAACAAGGAGCAGTTGTTTATCCTTTCAGCTAGTACTAGAACTAGGGGACACTCCATGAAACTCATGTTTAAACGCAAGTTTAAAACAAATAAAAGAAATTTTTGTTTTCACTCAGCGTATAATTGGGTTGTGGAATCTACTGCCAGAGGCTGTGGTAAGGGCCAGTACTATGAGTTTAAAAGAGGTTTGGACAAGTTTCTGGAAGATAGGTCCGTTAGCAGCTATTAGCCAGACAGGATCAGGGAACATGATGGGAGCTTGGGGAAAACAACAGGGAATGGATCTCCCATTGTGACCTGTTGGGTGCTTCTCCCAAGCCACCGTGATTGGCCACTGTCAGAGACAGGATGCTGGGCTAGATGGACCATTGGTCTGACCCAGTATGGCACTTCTTTATGTTCTTATGTGCTTGAATTTGCTACTCCCCTTACTGGGACTAGAGCAGTTGTTGTACAAACTGTTCTCCCCAGCCCAAGCTATATATCCATGTACCTTAATTCTGTCTAGGGTTGCTTTTAGATGAGCGGGTCACTGTCTCGCGACTTCAAAATCCCACAAGGCCGGATTTAGACGAGCCCATGGCTGCAATCAGGCGCATGAAAGGCGGTTGTGCATTGTTTGCCGACCGCGAATTAAATGCCTCACAATTGAGGTATTTTATTCGTAGTCGGCAAACAACGCAAAGATGCCTTTCATGTGCCTGATTGCAGCCATTGGCTCGTCTGAGTCCGGCCTTGCGGGATTTTGAAAAATAGCGCGAGCGGGCTGCGTGACAGCAACCCACTCGTCTAAAAGCGTCCTAGGTTTGGGTGGGAATCTGTCAATAGATTTTCCTGACAGAAAATGTGGTTTCGAAATTTCATGCAGACAACAATTTTTGATGACTACTTCTGTTGGGAACAATTGAAATGTTGGATGTCTCAAAAGATGTCATTTTAATATTAGACCTAAAACTGAAGTGCCTTGTTAAAAAGCTGTAATCTAATGAGGATAAGGCCTCATCATGGAGAATGAAACCAGAGCAATTGGGAGCTATAATTTCGAAGAAGCACTGCAGAAGTTTATGAAGACGCTAGTTGGATCTAAAATAATCAAGCGCAGTGTTTCTTCATGTCACCATCTTTCCCTAACTTTCAATCAGTTTTTGTTAGGAAAGTGAGAGAGCAGGTACTGTAGAGGGTAGGGAATCTTTCTCTCCTGCTGGCCACTTCTAAAATTAGTAAAGCTCTGTGAGCCAGATAGGAGTTGTGGGCAGGAGGAGGGGTTCTCCAGGGCTCAACGCAGGATGGGACCAGGGTCCATATCATGGAATTTTGCCAGGCATGGGCAAAGTTCCCAACCCCAAGAGTTGAATACCAGAATCTTCATGAGAGGTGCACATGGATATCTCCTGCTTTGCTGTTATTGTCTGGCAGTGCTGATGTTCTGTGGTCCTGGATGCTGACATTTGCCAAACAACTGACATTCAGCTGTTGAGATTTGGGGTGTTAACAGCAATAGCGGCAGAGTGCCACCCTGCCAGCACAGTCCTGACTGGTTCGGGCTGGATCACAGCCCTGGTTCTCCGCTGACATGCCCAGGAACAATCCTGGGCAAACATGTGGCAGGCCACCATCACATTTGTTAAAACCCTTGGGTGCAGTCGGTGCTTAATTTGTTTTAAAGAGAATTGCTGCGGTCCAAGCCTGCCCCAGATACCAGGCCCTCTGCCCCAGAAGCCATCTCACCCGGGCCAGAGCTTGGGCATGAACCCTATTATTCAGCTCGTAACCCAACCACTGGACTAACCTGCGTCTCTACAGCTGAATGTAAAATAGAAGTTCTTGTGACTTAATCTATATGATGACCAGCACAGGTGACGGGACAAAAAAAGTCATTAATGAAAGTCAAATAAAGCATCCAAAGTTATTCTGTCTTTCCTTTCTAATGATGAAATGTTGGAATTGGCCTATTCCTGATATTTCACATTTTGGGCTGCACACTCCTACAGGGAACAGTTCCTGGGGCTCAGCTCCCCCTTAAATTTAATTGCCAGGACTGAATCCTGGCAAGCTCCCACCCACACAAAATTAAGCCCTGGGCACAATAAGGTAAGACACAGGACTATTAAGACACCCTGGGTCCCAGGATTGGCCCTGACTGAGACCCTACTTGAGCTGCCCAATAATGACTGCCCACTCCGGCCTATGTCATAGATCCGTCATGGATTGCGCTCTGGAGCGGCCTCTGCGATCCGTTGGGGGTGCCCTTCTTTAGGTCCCCCGAGGGGCCACTATGGAGAGGGCGTTCTTTGTGGCTGCACCTAGGCTGTGGAACTCCCTCCTGGTGGAGGCCTGGGTGACCCTGGCTCTCCCCTCCTTCCATCGTATTTGTAAAACCTGGCTGTTCCACCTGGCATTTGGCGAGGGAGATGAGGTGTAGGGTGGGATGGGAGGGGGAGGGGGAGGAAAAGGGGAGGTGGATTGGTTTGTTCTTTCCCTTTTTATTGTATTTTATGGTTTTATTGTTTTTATGTGTTTTAATATTGTAAGCTGCCCCGGGCTGCTTGGAGCAGGAGGGGCGGGGTATTAAATGATTTTATAAATAAATAAATAAAATAAATATTCACAGTTCTTAAATTGAAACTTAAACGTCCTTCCAATTGGGGAAAGATATATCATGTGTGTGTGTGTCCAGTCATAGCAACTTGGATTTTGAATACCAAACGGACTCCTTACAAAGTAGAAATCAAGAATTATTTACAGCAATTCATTGTTAGGTAAACTTGAGTAGATCATAATATGCAAACAAAAATCATCAAATGTAATTGGAAAATTGTCCTATTGCCTCTTTTGATTGCTTTAGTAATTGGAATCAATCTTCTTGCTAAATTACAGGGAGTCAACCTATCTGTAAGGTTTCCATTTTACGGATGGGTAAGCTCATAAGCTTGTCCAAAGTTATGCAGTTGAGCAAATTATGGATTTGGTTGGGATGGATTTTGGTTGGTGTTCTCCTCGTATATCTTGAACAGTTCCTTCAGCGTTTCTCTAGCTGGTTCCTTCTCTGTGTCACTTCCCCTCTCTGTGGTAGGCTCTGTCCTGGGCCCTCTTCTCCCTTTACGCTCTTTCTCTGGGTAAACTCATTGTATCTCTCGGCTTCCAGTATGATGACACGCAACTCTATCTCTCCGCTCTCCAGTCCCATGCTCTCCTCCTCCATCCAGTCTCTTATTGCTGACTGTCTCCCTGACATCTCTGCTTGCATGTCTCGCTGACAACTCAAGCTTAATATGGCCATTCCAAGACAGAACTCCTCCTCTTCCTCTAACCCCCCACAAAACAATATCCCCCCTCCTACTTCCCTCTCAGTTTCCATTGATGATGTTACCTACCATTCATCCTGTCCCTCAAGCATGTAGCCTGGGATTCATCTTTGTCTCCTCCTTCTCCTATCCGCCTCAGATCTAGACTGTTGACAAATCCCGTTGCTTCACTCTGTACAATGTTGCTAAAATCCGGCCCTGCCTTACTGTTGCCGCTGCAAAAATGTGCTCTAGTCATCTCTCGCCTTGACTACTGTATCTTCCTCCTTTATTGGTCTCCCCTGCTCTGATCTCAATGCCCTCATCTCTGTTCAATGCTCTGTTGCCAAAGTCATCTACCTTGCCTGTCGCTTTGACCATGTTCAGCCCTTCCTCTCTGCCTTATGCTGGCTCCCTCTGCATGAATGCATTCAGCACAAGCTCCTGGTCTTCACCTTTCAAGGCTCTTCATGGTCTTGCCCCCCCCCCCCCCC